>OY720464.1:14504666-15109666 GCA_963082715.1 Harpalus rubripes
TGATGTAGAAAGTGATAATTTAAGTGTCGACGGAAATGTTCAGACAGTAAGTGAATATGGTTCATTTTCTATTATTTATTAAGTAAAGATAGCAAACATAGTGAGAATAATAAATAATAAATAGAAAATTTGTAATTACCACATTTACTTATTATTTGTACCATTACTGCAAGAAATCAGTATGTTTAGCCTGCTCAATTAAAGTTTTCCGCCACTAAATCGAAATTCTTTGACTGTATGTGTGAACGTATTATTTTTTTAATAAAATGTAATTTTTCATTTTGTAATTTGTTTACTTTATTTTTAAAATTGTTTTAGAAATCTTAGTCTTGCGCAGCGCTTAAAATGATTAAATGTATTTTGGACATTTTAAAATTATTAGTGTGATTATGGTATGGTGATGTAGATTTCCAAGTACAATCATGCATAAATCATTAATTAATTATATTTAAGTAATAATTTGTTCAAATAAACACATTAACATATCTACCTATCATTTAGTCTCTCAATTTCTTTTAATAAAAGGATATTTATAATTGTATTTGCAAGCCACTTTTAACATTAACATCAGTGTTACCAGGTATACTATAATTATCGAAAATATACCATAATTTTTAGTCCAATACCTACAAAAAATGTACTACTACAATCGATAATTATACCATAATTTGCGAAATTATGTTAGAAAGCAGAATGTAAAATTATGTCACATTTACAATTTTTGGTGTTTCGTTGTTCCAAACATTTAAAATTAGTGTTAGTTAGCTCCACAGTCTTCCCGAACCCGAACATTAAAGCGTAGTGCCTGCTGTAGATATGGAAATAAAAGTAGTCTTTTGGTTGGTCAAAATTGTCAAAACAGAAATCAAGATCCCTATGCAGAAAAGAAAATAACTCCAAATTTTAACATGTATCGTAATTATTAATAACGGTAACAAAATGATTATCCTGTAATTAACCATTTTGAGGTTTTTGGAGATTTTGATAATAATATCATCAAGACGTGCATGTATTATTTTCTTACGTGAATAGTACTACAGTGTGTTTTTTTGTGTTCTACAACCCAGATCCTAAGTCGAAAGGTATACATATATATATATATATATATATATATATATATATATATATATATATATATATATATATATATATATATATATAGGCTGTTTCCTTTAAAACAACCAGCGCTTTTTTGGGCGAACTAATGACTTTATAAAAAATATTATATACAAGAAATGATCAAGAATAAGGGGCTAATTTATTAATAATAACAAACCGAAAATTCGACCAGTGGTTCTCAAACGGCAGAACAAAATTTTATTTTTTTTATTGGTATTCTATATAATTTATATATATATATATATATATATATATATATAAATGTAAATGTAAATATAAATAAATATATATATATATATATATATATATATATATATATATATATATATATAATTTGCAGCACTTTTCGATTATTCCAGTTTTAAACCTGGCAACACTGATTAACGTTGCCTTAAACTTTTAACACTATGTGGCAAGATGATGTTAAATTTCTTGCTTTTAACGTGGATGTATTAACGTTTCCTTTAGAATTTTAACATGTCAGCTTGCTGAATAGCAAATTAAAAATTAAAGAAAATAAAAAATAAAATAAATATATTATCACGGCTTATTACCAATGGGTAATAAGCCGGAGTGTGCCAATCTGTGTACAAAAATTAAAGAATCCGTTAAAATATTAACGGTGACCTTCGAGTTTAAGGGTGCGGTTAAAAGCTTAATTTATGATAACAACCGACGTACGGTCTGTGAAGGCGCTACTAGCACAGTACAGCGGTTGACCACTTTGCTCGCTTACAATAATATGCCTTGATTGCAACAGTTAAATGTTGTTTTTATGCTAATTATAGAATAATTAGATGTATTTTATAATAATGTGCTCCATTTAAATGGTAATTAATTAATATTGAAACTTTAACCTTACAAATATTATATGAGTGAGTGACAGAGTGATTTCTTCTAAACCATAGTCTGTGGTTAGATAGAACCAGTGTTGCCAACCTCAGAAAGCAAGATATCCCTCAAACACTCTAAAATATCCCTTTTTAAACCGAAAAATCCCTTAAAATATTTATTATTTGAAATATCGAAATAATATGAATTAAATTCTTACTATTACTTCTCAAAAATATACACATTTTGTCATCAGGAAATTGTTTAATGAACAAAAATAAATTTAATTTACTATAAGTATATCAGTCTTACACCTTAAATACTGTTGAAAATAAAAATACACACATATTTATATAATGAAATATTCATTGCACAATTTTTTTCGTTTTAAAAGAATACATATCAATATTATGTAATTTAATATGATCTTTAGCAACGCCAACTCAACACAATTTAGCAAAATTTCCCAACTCAAACGCAACGCAGCGCCATCCAAGCCTATTTAAATATTTGGTTTGTAATTTACTCTATAAAAATAAGTTATTAAAAAATTACATAATGTACCGATTCTTAAAATATCTATCTATATGATTTCTGTAACATTATCGTCATTCTCAGTAAAGAATTTTATTTGTTTTTCACAAATTTTGCTTTTTAGAAGACAATAATTTACTCATACATGTGTGTACCTGATTTTTGCAGTGTCCGCTTGGCCTCTCAAAAATATTAATTTATCTTACGCACATATCTCTAAAACTGTTACTAATAGCCGTAATTCGAAAAAAACACTGGTGGACACTGGTGTCCGCTTTGGCGTAATGCGAAATATCACGATATCCGCTATGCCAGCGAGGGTGTTAATCGATTTACAAATACTGTAAAAGCCGCCAAAAAAGTTTTTCAAACAAAATAAAAATATTTTATGGACATATTCTAGATTCTAGCAGTGTAAAATTTGCATGTGTTTTTTACAATAGAACAGTGACAGTAAACTGAAAATTCGTCTGGCCAAATTGAAATTACTACCTGGGTTTAGTAATTATACAAAAACTGATTGTAGGTAGTGTGACGATGGTCACTAGATTTGGATTTAATTTTCGTGTTTAGCATTGTAGTCTTGTGGTTAACAAGTAGGTTTTTTGCTAAAGTTTATAAATTCAAATCGAGGTTCAAATCCCACCGGTAAAAATGTTTTATATTTTTTATTATTTTGTATTGGTTGAAATTACGCATACAATGTAATTGTTTGCTTATATTGTATATCGTTTGTTGTAAAATGTATTGTTGTATTTTTGTTTGAAGTTGGAAATGTTTATAAATTTGTTGATTACCTGTCAGGTACCGCGTAGTCGAGTGGCTAGTGTGCTCGACCAGCGCGCTGGGGATCGTGGGTTCGATCCCACATCAGTTTGTATTTTTTATATTTTTATTTAAAATAGCAAGTATTTGCAGGATTATTAGAATCGTGTTTAAACATATTTTTGTATTTTTAACGGTTTTTCGGGGTATAAATACGGGCCCAAGCGACAGTTTTATTCAGACAGTGTGTGCTGTCTCAGGAGACAGTGTGTGCTGTCTCAGGAGAGAGTGCGTGCTCTCTCGGGGAGACGGTGTGTGCCGTCTTCCGCGAACCTGGTGAGTGCCGGGCGAGCAAGTATCGGACCTTGGCTGCCTCTGACTCAGTGCTGTTGGTGTGTGCCGGCAGCTCGTGAGGGAGTGCAGAAGGTGCATCGCACGGCTACGGACACTGCCGTAGCCGGATGTTAAAACTAGTGGGGTTTACCACTGTAATCGCGATTGTCGAGGAGTGTTGGTGTGTGTCAACACGGCTCCGTATCGAAATCGCGATTGTTGATGAGTGTTGTCAAGTGACAACACTGTTTTGCGTTTTTCAACTTTGGTGAGTGCCATTGTTGACCGTTCATGTCGCGGCCCCGTAACTTTGGTGTGTGCCATTGTTACCCGTTCATTGTTGACCGTTTCTTTTATTGAACAAATCCTGCAAGTATCGCTGGTTCACTTGTATTACCCGTTTATATGCTAGCGATTGTTACTTTCATTTGTTACATTATTATCATCGTTTTTAATATATTTTAATAAAATATTAAAATTCATTATGATTTCATTGTCAAAAACCGAACTCTGTCTCCACTAAGCTACCCGAGCCCTTTTGGCGTTCAAGCCACTCTTTTCAGCGACGCTATAATAGCGTCCTTCACATCTCCTGTGCTGTGTTATCGACCGATCGATTGGCGCCCGAGAAACCCGTTTTGACAGCAACGAGAGTTGAAGAGAACGTCTAGTGAAGTTGACAGAATGACCATTTTGCCCTTACAAAATGGCGCCCGAGCAGGGACTGTTGACAGGCTACATGACACTTCATTTTGCCCTCACAAAATGGCGCCCGAGCAGGGACTGTTGACAAAATGACACGACTCTTCATTTTGGCCATTACAAAATGGCACCCGAGCAGGGACTTTTTGACAAAAATGAAATCATGGGAGAAGACTGCAGGAAGACGCCGCAGCTGTCCGGTGTCGATTCCGATGCAGCCCGTTGTATTCATCTGATGTGAGAAGTATCACCGTCGTCCCCAGGTATTCGGGGCCATGGACTGTGGAGAGACGTTGTTCTCCACAGGTCTGTGACCTGGTGGGCGTATGACGCCGCCGTGTTCGTCGAGCCCATGAGTCCGTTTACTGACCGTAGTGTCTTTTCCGATATGGCCGACGACCGGTACCCTATGGTTGCCCCGACCACTCCTCCAAAGCTGTCCACTGCCACGCCGTTCCAGAGGATGAGGTCAGACCCACAGCGTCCAGTTCCACCAGGCTACCAGGGAACCTGTCCGCTTGCCCACCGAGAGCAATGGTGGACATCCGCTGAGAGGGATGGATGTTGCGAGCCACCTGCCGGGAAGCGCGCCACGGCGATGTTTGGTTCCAGAACTCCAAGACATCCAGTCAGCCCGTGGGACAATGCAGTCCAGCCAGAGGATCCCAGTAGTGTAAAGACACGTGTAAATTCCGTCAATAAATTTTGTGGCCATTTAAGTTTTGAAAGTTAAGTCTTTGATGTGCTGAACATTAATAAAGTTTTGGTATTCCTTGTTCTGTTTAGATAAGTTTTGCTTTTAAAACTAGTGGGAATTGAACTGCTTTTTTTTCTTGTTTTTTTTTTGTTTCTCCAGAGTGGGAGGGGGATGTGACGATGGTCACTAGATTTGGATTTAATTTTCGTGTTTAGCATTGTAGTCTTGTGGTTAACAAGTAGGTTTTTTGCTAAAGTTTATAAATTCAAATCGAGGTTCAAATCCCACCGGTAAAAATGTTTTATATTTTTTATTATTTTGTATTGGTTGAAATTACGCATACAATGTAATTGTTTGCTTATATTGTATATCGTTTGTTGTAAAATGTATTATTGTATTTTTGTTTGAAGTTGGAAATGTTTATAAATTTGTTGATTACCTGTCAGGTACCGCGTAGTCGAGTGGCTAGTGTGCTCGACCAGCGCGCTGGGGATCGTGGGTTCGATCCCACATCAATTTGAATTTTTTATATTTTTATTTAAAATAGCAAGTATTTGCAGGATTATTAGAATCGTGTGTAAACATATTCTTGTATTTTTAACGGTTTTTCGGGGTATAAATACGGGCCCAAGCGACAGTTTTTTCAGACAGTGTGTGCTGTCTCAGGAGACAGTGTGTGCTGTCTCAGGAGAGAGTGTGTGCTCTCTCGGGGAGACGGTGTGTGCCGTCTTCCGCGAACCTGGTGAGTGCCGGGCGAGCAAGTATCGGACCTTAGCTGCCTCTGACTCAGTGCTGTTGGTGAGTGCCGGCAGCTCGTGAGGAAGTGCAGAAGGTGCATCGCACGGCTACGGACACCGCCGTAGCCGGATGTTAAAACTAGTGGGGTTTACCACTGTAATCGCGATTGTCGAGGAGTGTTGGTGTGTGTCAACACGGCTCCGTATCTAAATCGCGATTGTTGATGAGTGTTGTCAAGTGACAACACTGTTTTGCGTTTTTCAACTTTGGTGAGTGCCATTGTTGACCGTTCATGTCGCGGCCCCGTAACTTTGGTGTGTGCCATTGTTACCCGTTCATTGTTGATCGTTTCTTTTATTGAACAAATCCTGCAAGTATCGCTGGTTCACTTGTATTACCCGATTATATGCTAGCGATGGTTACTTTCATTTGTTACATTATTATCATCGTTTTTAATATATTTTAATAAAATATTAAAATTCATTATGATTTCATTGTCAAAAACCGAACTCTGTCTCCACTAAGCTACCCGAGCACTTTTGGCGTTCAAGCCACTCTTTTCAGCGACGCTATAATAGCGTCCTTCACATCTCCTGTGCTGTGTTATCGACCGATCGATTGGCTCCCGAGAAACCCGTTTTGACAGCAACGAGAGCCGAAGAGAACATCGAGTGAAGTTGACAGAATGACCATTTTGCCCTTACAAAATGGCGCCCGAGCAGGGACTGTTGCCAGGCTACATGACTCTTCATTTTGCCCTCACCGTAGTAACACTGTATTAATTTAATAACACACAAATATTACAAATAATTGACACAATGCATACAATACTGAGAATGAGATTGCCAATACACAAGCCTCCGTCGCCATGTTTCAAGTCACACTGGCTGCAAAATGCGCGGACTGCTTGGTTCCCGCCTCTCCCCCCACTTTTCTCCTAACCAGTGGTTCTCGAAACATAACATTCCCCCCACCTTGAAGGAATTGCACTTCAAAACTGCACGTCACGTCACTTGCACTCACTGTCTTGCTCTGGAAGTGGGCAGATTTTGAAGAAGGCGGATGATCGCCACTCGCGCCACGCCATCTGGTCCAGGAATCGCCTAAAGGATACGACCGAGTTTCCAATGGAGGGGAGGTGACTGGTTATCCTTCAGGATGACAAGAATACCACCTTAAGTGAATACGTGTTTTTCGTCTATTTGACCCTGGTCTGGACCTCGGAAATGTATTCACGTTTCCACCTGGCCCAGAAATGTTGCTGTATGTGTTGCAACTGCTGGACATGCGACAACCTCTTGATTGCAACGTGTGTGACATCTGGATCTGGATCTGCTGTTGCGCGTCAACCCAGTAGAAAATGGGCTGAAGTGAGATCCTCAAGGTCATTTGGATCGGATGATAAGGGTGTTATGGGACGAGAATTTAGGATTGCTTCTACTTGTGTAAGGACTCTGTAAAAGTGATCATATGTTAGTCTCGTTTCCCCTATCATGCGTTTCAAATGGTATTTAACGCACTTGACTCCGGCTCCATAGAGGCCACCAAAATGTGAAGCGCGTGCTGGTATGAAGCTCGAAATGACTCCGTCGGTTGCTAGAGTATTCTTGACATCATTAGAAACTTGTTTCAGGAACGATGCTAATTCTGCTAGTTCCTTCTGAGCAGCCACAATATTCGTTGCGTTGTCTGAGTACAGGCTTGTTGGTTTACCTCGTCTTGAGACAAATCGTCTGTACGTAGCTATAAACGTTTCCATAGTTAGTTCAGTAACCAATTCTAAATGGATTGCCTTGGTGCTCATACATATAAAAAGACAAATGTAGCCTTTTATTAATTTGCAGCCTCTTCCAGCTCTATCTAGTAAGCTAAATGGTCCAGCATAGTCCACTCTTGCGTGTTGAAATGGATATGCAACTGTGATTCTCTTCTCTGGCAGTAGACCCATAATTGGAGTCTGTGTTTTTGGGTTAGTTTTAAAGCATTTGACACATGATCTCGTTATTTTTCAAACCTGACATCTACTGCAAATCGGCCAGAATTTCTCTCTTATGGATGCTAAGGAGTGTTGAGGACCAGCGTGACCTAACCTTTCATGTTCATGTCGTAAGAGCAATGATGTGAGATGTGTCTTTCCCAATACTATTGGGTGTTTTTCGTCAAAACTGTAGTTAGCCAGCTGTATGCGACCACCTACGCGGATTAATCCCATTGAATCGATGAATGGATTTAGCCTTGACAGGGAACCTTTATGTGATACTTGATTTCACTTCTTTAGCTCACTCAGTTCACTTCCAAATGTTTCTTGTGTATCTAATATCACAAGAGGCATTAATGCTTCTTCTAACTCCTTTGCTGTTAAAACTCCGGCTTGTCGATCTGTCTTCCTTATTATGAACCTCTTGCAATATTCCATTATTCTTTTTAATTTAACTAATGATGAATAATTGCTCATTGGAAATGCACTAGTTCCTTGTGTAGAGACAAGAGCCTTTACACGTTGTTTCATATCTGGGGGTTCACCTGTGAACTCTAACAACGACCTTGGCCATGCATTTCATTCATAGGCGTAGTTAGGGGGTACTTGGGGGTGCTACGCACCCCCAAATTTTGAATTAGCACCCCTAAACTAAATTTCTGTAAATTTTAATAATTTCATTTTGTAAGAATACACAGATATTATTGTGTGTAGTCGTGACTTTCCATAGTTGTGGCACATTTATATAAACACAAAATATAGAATAATATACAATAGGTGCAATAAAACAAAGGTTTAAAAACTGGCTGAGCACTACTATGTCACAAAATCGCTTTAATAATGAACTTTCAAAAAATTTAACAATTAAATAAATAATACCTAAGATATTTTGCAAGAATTTATTCTTATGAATGGAAACAGCAAATTAGCTTCACGTCGTGTTCCAAACTTCCTTTCCACAAACTAAGATGTCATTTTTAACACTTATATCATAAATAACTATTTTGTTACTTTAAATAATATCGGCTCCCGTGGCCACGTGCCTTAGTGTCAGGTCGAGAATATGGGGAATCGTGTTCGATCCCGACCGACGCCAAATATTTCGAATTTTAAATGGCACAACATTAACCCCTGTGGTGCACTCATCACGCCAGCAATGAGTGCCCGTGAGGTGACGCCTGGTAAGCGCCCACGTAGTGCAAATATTTCATCATTACCGATATCTGCGTACAAAGCAGATTGTCACACTTAGCAATGGGTAATAAGTCGTGATGATACATTTATTTATTTTATAAATAATATTTTATGTTCTTGTTTATAAATTAATCAAATATATACTTTTTTATTTTGTAAATCAACTTTTTCTTCATTTTAAGGTAAAGGACTTTAGCACCCCCTAATTTTAAAGTCTAACTTGGCCTATGATCCCGTTCCTTTAATAGCCAATTAGGACCATGCCACCACATATCATTGTTGATCAGACCCTTAGAGTTGACCCCTATGCACAACAGATCTGCTGGATTGTCTTCTGTTGTGATATGATACTAATTTTCAACATTTGCTGGCCTTTGAATCTGTGATACTCTGTTTGCCACGAATGTTTGTAACTCGTTTGGTTGTGTATTGATCCAGTGCAGAGTAACAGTTGAATCTGACCAAAGATAGATTTTATCAAAGATAAGTGTTAATGAGGTAAGTACCTTTTTTAGCAACTGGGTAAGTATTTATGCAGCGCATAACTCTAATCTTGGAATTGTTAAGTTACTCATAGGTGCAACTCTTGCTTTTGAGATTAATCTTTCCTTGCAGATCTGTAGTTCGGAGATATATACAAGCTCCATATGCTTCCTCCGAAGCGTCTGCAAATCCATGTAGCTCGACTAATTTCGCTCTACTACAGATCACATGTGGAATTCTAATTCAGTTTAAAAGTTGAAGTTGTTCTCTAAATTTTGTCCATTTCTGATATAAGTAAGGATTCATCCCATCTTAACTTAATGGTCCGTAATATTTTAAGAATAATCTTTGCTTTTAGGATTACCGGACTTACCAACCCCAGTGGATCAAATATTTGTGATATCTGAGCCGGGATGGTTCTTTTTGTAATAGTTCGATATTCCCCTTGTAATTGAATATTAAATATTAAATTATCCTTACTATTATCCCAATATACGCCAAGTGTTTTAGTGTTATCCACCTCTTCTCTTATTTTGAACCATGCAGTTTCTGTTTGAGTATTTAACCCTTCTAGTAAGTTCACAATGTCCTATACCCACTTACGTAACTCAAAACCGCCAGATTTCAATACTTGAGCTACTTCTTGTACAGTTTTTAATAATTCGTCTTCATCTTCTCCCCCTGTTATATCATCCACGTAGAAGTCAGATAGGATTATATCTGACGCATGGGGAAATTCTTGTTGGCATTCTTTACCCAACTGCCTAATACATTTGACTGCCAAGTACGGTGCTGATGCTGTGCCGTATGTAACCGTTTGAGCTCATATACGTTAATATCATGAGATGGATCTTCACGCCACAATATACGCTGTAGCGAACTCTGCTCTGGGTGAACTAATACCTGCCAGTACATCTTAGTAATGTCTGTACATATTACAAAGATGTGCTGTCTGAATCTTAATAAGACTGACAATAGTTCTGATTGCAATGTAGGTCCAACATATTGAATATCATTAAATGATCTATCAGTTGATGTTGGAGCTGAACCATCAAAGACGACTCTTAATTTAGTAGTAAGACTGGTTTCGTTAAGTACCCCATGATGTGGGAAGCAGTATGTATGTCCTTGACTGACTTCTATGACTTTTGTCATATGACCAAGGTTTATATATTGTCATGAAGTCCTTGTACCTAGCTTAGAATTTTGAATTGCGTTCGAACCTACGTTCCAACGACTGAAGTGTTTGTACGGCTGTAGACCTTTACTCCCCTAAGGTTTCTGGTGGATCTCTTAGTGGAATTTGTACAATGAACCGACCCTTCTTATTTCGTAGACTTTGAGTTTCTTTTCACTCGGAGGTTCCTCAATAGTCCAAAATTTCTCTAACTGCCTATGAATATCACTCTCTTTTGAGAAACTAGAGTTGTTTCTGTTACCTTTAGTCTTTACGGCCGATGTTTCTGTTACTACCCATCCAAATTTGGTTTTCTGTAGTGCTGGTGCATTAGGACCTAATTCATGTCCTACAAACAACAAATTCCAGAACAATTCTGCTCCAATAATCATATTAATCGTTGACAATGTATAATATGCAGGATCTGCTAGTCAAATGTGCGGTGGAATGTTACATGTATTGTAATCTAAATCATGGGTAAGCATGCTATTTTTGCCTCAAATGCTGTATCCATTGATTGTATTGTAACCTGGACTCGTTTAGCGACCATAGATGTTTTTTGATTAATTCTTGTAGCTGCAAAGTTAATCTCTGATATAGGTAATTGCAGCCTTTTGCATAACGCTGAAGTTATAAAATTGGATTGTGCACCGCAATCCAGCAATGCGCGGCACATATGAGCATACCCCCTTTTATCAATAACCCGTACACATGCTGCTGCCAACAGCATCTGTGATACTCGCATTGTCGATGTCTTGCATTGTACAGTTTCTTCTTTCACTTGTTGCACCTCTGTCTTTTCCGTATGAATTAAGGTGTTATGTTTCGCATCACATTTCCTGCAAGCTTCAGCTTTACAATCTCGCTGAACGTGCCTCGGTTTGAAACAGTTTAAAAAATCTTTTTATTTGTTCGACTTTCTTTGTGAGTGGATATTCAAGAAATGTTTGACAATTGTACAACTGATGAGTTGCTTTGCATAGCAGACACTCTACACTGTTTGCTACTGTACTATATGCCTTAATTTCATTTTGCTGTTTATCCTTTGTTTTAAATGGATCTTTTCTACTTAGTTCCAGTTTTTCTAGGAAATCATCCTTGTGTTTCAGAAATTCTTTCAAATCATAAAGTGTGGGGATAGGGTCCTTTTTTGTTTCTTCCCATTCTCTACTCGTGATACTGTCTAGCTTATTAACAACCATGTAAATAAACAAGGTATCCGATTCGTTGGTAGGTAAGTTCAACATTTATAATGAGCGTAAGTTCTTCGACAATTGATCAATTAGTTTTCTAATTTCTTTTGAAGACTCTTTGGTAATATTCGGTAAATCAAACAACGCTTTTACGTACGTATCAATAATGTCTTATTGTCATACCTTTCGCACAGTAACTCCCATGCCAACTGGTAGTTTGCTTCTGAAAATTCAAATGATTGGATGACTTGTATTGCACCTCCTTGGAGTGATGCTCGTAAGTAATGGAATTTCTGAATTTGTCCTGTGCTTTCATTTCGTGGATGAGGGACTGAAAGGTATCTCTGAACTCTAACTACATTACATATTCACCCTTGAAAGTTGGCAGTTTAATTTGTGGTAGTTTTATAGATGTAAATGTTTCTCGCATCGCAGACTGTGTTGAACGTATCTTTGACCTTGCATCCATTGCTTGTGACCCTGTTTTAATACCATCTGTTTCTTGAGTTTCAAGTATTACAGTGTCTGATTTATTTTTTATTTTAGAGTGTCCATATGTATATTTCCGGTATAAAAGTGGTTATATATCGGATTAAAAACACCTCACGCCAGGGTTTAAAAATATGGGTTGAATAATGTATATATTCAAAATTTATTTTTTACGTTTACTTTCTCCATTTTAAAATTATTAATTTTTAAAAACGGGACTAACTTTGAAAATAAGATCTTAGTATTGACTAACAAATATATCAACTGTTACTTTGACAGGGATGGTTAAAAATTCATAATTCAAAAACGGGGAAAGATATTCCAAACCCGCTTAGACGAATACATAGGGCAATGATTGAATTATATTTGAGACAAATTTTTAATGAATTGTATATAGGGTGCAAATTTGTAAACGGAATAAATATTAATGAAATAAAAATTATGTATAATTTTTTACCGCTTAGCTGTTTGTTCAAAAAGTACTATATTTTGGTATAAATCTGACATATACTACCAAAATAGCAAGACAACCAAATCACCCATGTTTCAATCATATCTTTGATCCTCTGTCCCCAACATGTATACAAAACCATTCAGTTTACCAAAACCATATCCTTCAAATGCTGAACACTATTCACCATAGCATACCTAATATTTACAAACATAATCTTTCCAAAATACCGCCCATGATCTATTGAAATACCTAATATATAGATCTCAATCAATACAAAAAAGAAGAAGAAACAAATCATTTAATAATCAAAAATCACTTTAGAATAATCAAAGGACCATAAAGACAACCACTTTTAAATACACAGACACCGAAACCAATATATTTACAACCGATATATATATATATATATATATATGTATGGAATATACAACTGTCTCGTGAATATATTAAAAACTTCAAACCATAACATATCATGCATTATATGCTCTGATTCCCTCAGAAAGATCCAATCCATCAAAACAAATAATGCCAAAGCCATAATCAAACATAAAATATTTAATGCCCGAAACTACTGGAAGAACCAAATAACAAACTCCAAAAAATCCAAAAAAATATTGAGAAAAGAAGACACAATAAAAACTGTACTCGAAAAGAACAAGTAATATTCACGACAATGAAAATAGGTTACACAAAAATGACTCTTTCTAATAAAACTGATCCGCCAATCTGTAATAGATGTAACATTTAAATATCCATAGAACACCTGCAAATACACTGTATCAAATATAGCGATGAAAGACGGAAACACAAAATACCAGGAACCATTAAAAATGCACTAAATACAAATAATTATAAATCTATTTTGAAGTACATTAAAGACATCAATGTATATCAGTACTTATAAATGTAATTGTATTTATAATATCATATATGTCATTGTAACTATCTATGTATAATGATAATACTTATTAGGGGAAGCTAAATTAACATGAAAAAAATTTTTTCCAACATGTTTCCAAATTCTTCCAGCTGCTGTGTAAAAAAAGAGCAAACCGAGATATCTCCCGATATTCTAGCAAGCTAGTCATCCCCTAATTAAAAAATTTCAAAAAGAAATGATTGTGGGTGGACAGGTTATTAGAGGTGGTGCCAAATGCCAGGCAATTAAAGAGAGAGAAAGAAAGAGTTTTGCTTTCTGCGCAACAGTCTATTACGTTTGGCACGGATTCTACGTATAAAACGAATATAACGTCCCCAGTTCTATGAGTTAGGTTATGTTAGGGTTAATTAGTTTTAAAAAGATTGACACTTAAATTTTAAGTGTTCCTTAAATTGACAAAATCGAACAAAATTTTGATATAAATATTTGTGTTTAAGACTAGCTTAAAATTTAAGGAGCAGCGGTGCAATTGGGCGTAAGTGATGAAAAATTGGATATTTTATAAAGAATAAAATGAATTTAAAAAATATGTGGCCAACACATTACCTTCCGTCAGCTCTGACTATTTTGTACAAATTGCATACAGAAAGTTTCTTGTAAATGATTCTTTATTTTCACTACATTACCATCTGCCAGCTCTATGTATTTTGTACAAATTCCATACAGACATTGATACGGACATGTGTGAAGCAGAATTTTCTTAATATGTTTATATCATATTTGGCTGCAATCAAATCATATAGAGAATATTTTATTTGCTAATGCTTATAATAACATTAAATGTGAAGAATTATATTTAACAGTGTTTTTCAAGAAAAACTGTTAAAATCTAAATAAGGCTACATCCGGTTGATAATTATAATCAAAATCTTAACACGTCTGCATATGAATGTAAGGAAGAGAAAATCAAACAATTTGTAATTTTTTTAATTGTAGATCTAAAGTTATCGGATACGAATGATTCGTCATACATGCACTGGTAATTTGAGTAGACATGTCGCGTGGGCAGGTTGCGTGAGCAGTTTGGGTGGGTATGTTGCGCGGGCAAGTTGGGTGGGCAGTTTGAGTGGGCATGTTGCGTTGGTATTTTGGGTGGGCATGTTGCATAGGCAGTTTGGGTGGGCATGTTGCGTGGGCAAGTTGGGTGGGCATACTGCGTGGGCAGTTTGGGTGGACCGGTTGCGTGGGTAGTTTGAGTGGGCAAGTTGCATGGGCAGTTTAGGTGGGCATGTTGCGTGAGCAATTTGGGTGGGCATGCTGCGTAGTCAGTTTGAGTGGGCAGCTTTGGAGGTCAGGACAGGATTCAAACACTTTGAAAGACTGTTAGCGTTAGCACTTTGAGTTTAAAGTGTGCCTAGATAGGTTACATCTACGAATAGTCTATTCTTAAACAATATTGGCGGAGTCCTAGGGGAACCTCGGCGTAGCCGAGATTTCGCTATCATATATACTAAAAGGCATAAATTCATCTGCAATTTAATCACTCAATGAAGATCGGAAAATTTTCAGAAAGGCTACAGCTTATATGGTTTGAGCAATTTTGTTGAATTTTGTTTCAAGTTGTAGGATTTTATTGTCTTCAGTGCCCTCGTAATGCGTCAAAATTTTGTAGGATGCATAGTTTTTGAGTAATAAATTATTAAATGTTGAAAATTTAAATTAAAACAAGTTACAGTTAGATTACAATGTTCCTTGTAAAATTTAAGACGAAGAACGCCATGTTTGACATGTCATTTTGAACCTTTAAATGGAAATATTTATGAAATGAGGACAATTTAAAAGAAGTTTAATTCATAATCATAATCTATGAGAATGGACAATTATACGTGCACAAGTAAAAAAGGCCTAAAACATTATAATTAAAAATTATAAATTTTGACGGTTAATATGCACTTGGAAAGTGTTGCCAAATTTGTCATAAGTAACTAGGTAAAAAACAAATATTCCTAACTAGACTAATGTGAAGTCCGTACACAAGTGTGTATTTTTCACTTCGCAAAATGAGAAAAAAAATGACCGAAGATGATAAGTCGGTGGCCGACAATAAAATTTCAAATTTGCGGTGAAAGTAATGTTTAAGTATTTCGTGCACCACCATTAAAGGCGATAAATACTTTATCTAAAATACATTTTTGAAGTCGGAAATGAGATATTTTAACAATGTCCGAGGTAATTTACACTAAAACACAAATTTTATGACTATTCCTTTATTATTACATTCTCTGCTATAAATAATAAAAAATAGTAAAATATAGTAAATAATGTATGTAGAATTTAGTTGTTAAGTTACAACAGCTGTATATTTAACCATGAGTGAGTTCAGTAAACTATTTTAAATCAGCCAGGTGCCAGGTAACCTAAGTCTGGACACGAAAAACGCGGGACTATATATTAGACTTATTTGCAAAGATTATGTAACAAAGGTAAGTGATCATTGAATAACTTACTGAATAGCAATATAATATTTAAATAATTCATGTGGTTAACAAAAATTAAAATGGTTTCTTTAAAATGTGGTTTAAAAACAATGTACCTTACATATTTATCATGTAAAATATCTTGATTCTTTACAATATAATCACAACTCACCATTTATACAAAATATGTGTTGACTACAACAATACTATAGGAGTTCATTCATATTTCAAGCTCATACATCTCCATTTTTGTGTTAATTTGAGGATATTTCACATGGTTCAATAGTTATGAGCCCCAAAAAATGCATTTACTCTTAATTAGTTTTGGCTAAAAATGTAAGATTCAAAATGATTCAATCTCACGATTTCTGTTGCAAATAGATTGTTTATTCTTACAAAAATGAATTTTAGAGGGTTGATTTGTATATTTCCGGTATAAAAGTGGTTAAATATTAGATTAGAATCACATCACGCCCGGGTTTAAAAATATGGGTTGAATTATGTATATATTCAAAATTTGGTACCTGGAACTTTATTTTTTACTTTTACTTACCCCATTTTGAAATTTTGAATTTCTAAAAACAGGGCAATCATTGAAAATCAAATATCTGTATCGACTAACAAAAATATCAACTGTTACTTTGAAAGGGGCGGTTAAAAATAATCATAAATCAAAAATAAATATTAATGAAATAAAAATTATATATTATTTTTTTACCGCTTAGCCGTTTGTTCAAAAAGTACTATGTTTTGGTACAAAAATCATCTGGGGTCTAATTTTGTAACTTTGATATCTACTGTAGATCGAAATCTATCAGATTTCAATTAATAAACAAACAAGAAAACAGTGAACTTAGCGAGCGACGTTCGATATCGGATATTTATAACCAATATAGCAAGCCAACCAAATCAACCATGTTTCGACCATATGTTTGATCCGCTGTCCCCAACAACATCTATACAAAACCATTCAGTTTACCAAAACCATATCCTTCAAATGCTCAACTCTATTAACCACAGCATACCTAATATTCACAAAAATAATTTTTCCAAAATATCGCCCATTGTCTATTTATTTAAATACCCAACCTAAAATTTAGATCTCAGTTAATACACGAAAAGAAGAAACAAATCATTTAATAATCAAAAATCGCTATAAAAAAGACCATAACGACAGCCAATTTATATTTATTTATTTATTTATTTATTTATTTATTTATTGTAAATTCACTCTACAGGATAATATCCCAATTACAGAGGAATTGTTTTACTGAATGTACAGAAATTTCGTCGCGTGACGCGCGAGTAGTGACACCTTACAATAAAAATAGAAAAAGTAAAAAAATACATATATATTTATAAATAAACTATTATTAAATTTAAATTATAAATTATCTGTTCTTGCAAGAAGTATAGCAGACAGTACTTTCTTGATCCAAGAAATGCTGTTAGAAAATATATCTAGTTCTAATAATTCAATTACAAATTTGTTGTAAATAATACACATCTGACTCCTCAAAAATAAATAACAAAATGGGTACAGCATTTGTAACTCCGGACCTAATGCATCAAAGTGACATTAGTCAATTAATTTTTATACTGTCAATAAAAAATTGTAAGTTTTAAATAAAACTACATGAAAAATTGTTGCCAAATTTGCCATAAGTAATTAAGTAAAAAACAAGTATTCCTTACTGAATTAATGTAAAGTTAGCCCATTAATTCCGTACAACCCTTAAAAATACAGTAAATTTTAAATATAATTAATTAAAAAACAAATATTCCTAATAATATATGATGAGAATAAGAAATTATTTCTCATAAGTAAAAAAGGCCTATAACATTATAATTAATAATTATAAGCGATGTGCACATTTTAAGCGTCAGCGCCTCTAACGGCTACATTGGCATTTTTGATTACCGATTCAATTTTGACATTTCGAGAAAGTGATACAATTACAATTTTATTATGAGTTATTGCTATTGTATACGAACATTATACATAATAGTATATTGGAATGAATAAACAAAATATTTAAAATGCTATATATGTGATGTGACTAATTCAAAAAAGTCAAAATACCAGCGAAGATACTGTGGCAGAAAATATAATTTTTCTCACAATATGTGTGATTTCTGTACACCATTTTATCATATTTAAATTTGTATTATAATTTATAATATTAGTCAAATGTTACAAGATGCACAATACATGAAAATTGAAATTAAAAAGTTGGAAAACTTGAATGATTGGAAAGAAGAAAGTTTCTACATATCACGATATCAGTGGGTGATGTTATTATCTTTCTTTTATATTCGCAATAAATGAAGAAGATTCTTCATTGAAAATATACCAGGCTCTAAGTGGAATCAGCTGCACAAGCACGGAAAAGAAAATACACGAAAAATACGAACCATGTACATTTCTACCTTTAACATTAACATTACATATACAAAATCTATAATAAATAGACGAATTATGTCAAAAATAGACTTCTGTTTCATGCAACTGCAAGTATTATACAATTTTCTGCTTCTTGTATTATATCTTGTTCAAATATTAATTTAAGAAACACATTTTTATATAATTCACTATGGGAATCAGACGACCATTGTTGGAATTTTATTTATATGATAAGTATCTTTTACAATAAGAAAATATGTATACCTAAAAGAATTTTTCATGTTAGTAGAAGATATCTGTTGAAAATTTATTTTCTTAAACATCTATTCCTCATATAATATTCTAGCAAATTTATAAAATTTCATACTTCAATTGGTAATTTTTGAAGAATTATTTCATCCCCCACTGCATCATATAATATTTGTGGTCCTATCATTCGAATTTATGGCAAATATTTTATAAAATACAAATTGCAAAATTATTCTGGCATAAAACATAATCTTGCTATGTTTCAATGAGTAACCATTTTCTCATTTTTGTCCGCTGTCCGCGCTGAGTACTTTTGTGCACACCGCCTATAAATTTTAACGGTTCATATGAACTTGTAAAGTGTTGCCAAATATGCCATAAGTAACTAATAAAAAAACAAATATTCCTAACTACATCAATATGATAGTTCATTAATTTTCATACTGCCACTAAAGAGTAGTAAATTTTAAATGAAACTAAAGGAGAAATTGTTGCCACATTTGCCATAAGTAACTAAGTAAAAAACAAAAAATTTTAATAGCATCAATGTGACATTAGTCAATTAATTTTTATACTGTCCCTAAAAAATTGTAAATTTTAAATAATGTATAATTATTAGATATCTACATATTTTAGAGACATTGAACAATATTTTAACAAATTTCCATCCTGCATAATGTGGAAAAAAATGACCGAAGATGAAAAGCCGGTAGTCGACAGAAAAATTCAAATTTACGGTGAAAGTAATGTTTAAATATGCTATTGTTGTTATTGTTATTGTTGTTATTAAAAATTGTTATAGAAGATAAATACTGTATCTGGAATACATTTTTGAAGTCAGATATGAGATGTTTTAACCGTGTCTGAGGTAATTTACAATAAAACAAAAATTTTATGATTTTTTCTATTATTATTTTAGGTATCCCTTTGCTGTACATAATATAAGTTAGTAAGATATAGTAAACGATGTATGTAGAATTCATTTTATTGTCAAAACAGCTGTATTCTTAACCGTGTCCGAGAAGTCAAATGCTTATATTAGAAGATGGAAAAAGCGCGGGAAACTGTTGTTTAACAGCGCTGGAGGATAATATAAAAAGTTAATGTTCAGTAGTCTATACGTACGTATAACTATACATGTCTGCATATTTTTTAGATGTACCTATCATCAATAAACGAGGAATGGACAAAATAATGAAATTTTCGTAACAAGTGATGACACGAAACCTGCTAAAAGACGAAGCAAGCAAATAACATAATTTTTCAATAATCTGTGTTCATTGCAATAGTTAAATGTTGCTTTTTATTCTAATTATAGAATAAATAAATGTATTTTATATGTTTTGCTCCATTTAAATGGTAATTAATTAATATTGACACTTTAACTTTACAAATATGTCAGTCAGTGAATGAGTGATTGATATCTTATAAACTGTAGACTGGGGTTAGATAGAACCATCGAAAATTGGATTTTCAATTATGAAAACTAAAAAATAATATACTTTAGTTATGTAAATTAATATATGAATCAAATATAAAAAGTAACTTTTTAATTTTATGTGTTTCCTTACGTAGAAATGTTTAAGAGTGTTGTGTACTACGGTTTCCAGATTATGAGAACATTTCAACAATTAATTGATTCGTGTTCTACAACTAATTACGTATAATTATAAATATCTATATTACATATTTTTATAGATATTTCTCAAAGGTGCACCAGAGAGAGAAGGTGATATATTTGGAACAATAATGTAGAATTAATGGATTAAAATACAACTGATTTGTATACTATCGATATATAACCGTTTAGCAATATGAAATTTAAATTATCCGTGTTGATTACAACAATCAAATGCTTCCATTAAAATGTTTTGGTTTGAAAATGTAGTAGCAATATATATATATATATATATATATATATATATATATATATATATATATATATATATATATATATATATATATATATAAAGTTTATAGGTATATTATATTAGCTATCTTGATATATGGAACTAAATAATAACAGATAAATATCCCTAACTATATTTTCTTGTAATAAATTATTTACATCTATATTTATCTATCTGTTTACTTACAAATAAAAATAATACTTCTACGAAACGTTATTTCATTTACAATAAGGATAATTTGATTAAAACTGTAATGATTTTTTCAAATAAATAGATAAGATTGGCGAGTAATTTTAAGATATAATTGATATTTAATTCTCTGGGCATCATTGCGGTCATACACTTCATTTGATTGGAATCCATTTTGTTTTGTGGTTTACAATTTTCTTATTGTTCAAATTCACATATTATTTATATTATTTACATAATTTTACGCATGTTTTATAGTTATTTTATAATTTTAGAATATGGTGTATATATGTAAGATTTCTAAGTTAGTGGACAAGGAATAAGCTCTCTCAATGCAAGAATAAAAACAAAGGCCACGCATAAAAATGTTCTTATTATAATAGGAACGAATGATGTTGAAAATGTAAATCTATATTAAAAAGTAGTTGATACCTCTCGGGGTTTGCAACCGCGAATCAATTTAAATTTAAACTCGTACAACACGATTTTACTGTTAATTTGAAGATATTTCAAACAGTGCAAGTTTCGGCCAAAAATGTGAGGTTAAAATGGTTCAATTGGCGACTAAAATTTACGTGAATCCCTCAAGCGGACGATATTTGCAACTCTTGAAAGTGGTATTCTGTTATTCAACTTTACAGTAAATATATATAGTGCATTGGATTCCTTGTCGGTTTCTTTTTGTCTTTTTGTTTTAAAGTAGATATAAATTACTTTGCAATATGAGCAAAGAACGATAAAATATTAACATCAATTGCTACGTTTATGGTTGTCATTCTCGGGGTAGTAAGAAATTATCTGTCCCAAAAATCGGTGAGAGGGAGAGTGACATCCAAAATAAATTTGGTAAAATGGAGTCTATCAACAAAAGAGAGGGATGGATTAGGAAAATACGAACTGGAAAACATGTGACGAATCATAAGATGATAACAAAAATGAAAAGTATTGCACTATATCCTGATCAATTCATGATTAAAATAATACACTTTTCACTTTATGTGTAGCATTCAATATGTTGCTTATAATTGTAATTAAAACAATTTGACAAATATTTGCCATTAGTTCCATTTTAATTTTCTTAAGTAAAGTAAATACATATTTATTTAACATCCATGAATAATATATGGTACTATTTTACTATCTTGTACAAAATATTAAGACAACTATAATGTGTTTGCACTGGCCACTATGATTGCCAGCTATACAAGAGCATTTTGTAAATAATCAATTGTAAATTTAAAGTTCTTCTAATCTCACTTGTTTAAACGCAGTCTAATTTTTTTTCAGTCTGTAGCTTTATGTTCATAAACGCCACATAAAAATAACAACCCACGATTCAACAATTCTCCCCGTTCTATAAAACTTCGAGAAGAATTTATTGCCTCCAAATAAGTAAACATTTCCTTTGAAATAGGTGTAAGATAACTTTGTCGAATGTCATTATAATTCACACAAAATTATTACTAGCACTATTTGTAAAAAGTTTAATGAATTTGTTAGTATATTTCAAAACGAATGTTGGTTATACAATGTTTCTGTATGCGATCTTATAGCACAATATCATTTTCAGAGCACGTGTATGCTACAACATTAGCGCCGTCATCGGTAGTTTTAGTCGCCAATATCACGATTTCGATTACTGATTGAGTGTTTATTCTTGTAAAAATAAACTTTAAAGGGTTAATTTGTATATTTCCTGTATAAAAGTGGATAAATTTCTGGTTAGAAACTCCTCTAACCCGGGGTTAAACAATTCTAGATTTTGGTAAAAAGTGAGATTAAAAATCGGTATATATCTCGATTTTGGTTAAAGATAATTCTTGTAAAAACGAACTCTATAGGGTCGATTTAATATACTAACATTTTAAAAGTGGCAAAAAGGCTTTGGGGATTACGAAAAATAAGTTTAAAATTAAAAAAAAAATACTTAAAAACATTCATTTTATTTTGCTCACAAACTCCTCAACGGTATAAATTATCTTCGAAATAATACGAAATTTTTCTACGGGGTTTATAATATATATTAACTCATTTCCAAATCTTAAAACCGCCTGGACAAAGATTTATTTAAATATTACTAAGATGACGACCATTGCTTTCGTTTGGTTGTGAATTCGGCTGAAATGTACAAAAAACACATAAAATTGACTGAAATTCATTTATTTATAATTAAAATTTGACGAAAATATTGGGTGGGCTTGTTGCGTAGGCAGTTTGGGTGGGCATGCTGCGTGGGCAGTTTGGGTGGACCGGTTGCGTGGGCAGTTTGAGTGAGCATGTTGCATGGGCAGTTTGGGTGGACATGTTCCGTGAGCAATTTGGGTGGGCATGCTGGGATGTAGTTTGAGTGGTCAGGATTCAAACTTTGAGTTTAAAGTGTGCCTAGATGGGTTAGATCTACGTATATACTATTATAAAACACTATTGGCGGAGCCCTAGGGGAACCGAGATTTCGCTAGTCCTAATACTAAAAGGCATGATTCAATATAGTTATATATATATATATATATATATATATATATATATATATATATATATATATATATATATATATATATATTTGAGTTGATCAAAAAGCCAATCGCCAACCTTTGAACACCTCTACAGCCTGAATGGTGGGAGTGATTTTCGTGAAATTTATGCCAAGTTGTAGGATTTGATTGTCTCGAGTGCCCTCGTAGTAACACAAATTTCTGTAGGATTCATAGTTGCAAATTGGGACAAAAACAATAGGTCACAGTAACGAACACAGTTCTCATTGAACATTTTAAGACGATAAACGCTGTCATGTCAATGATGACAAATTATGAACATGGTATCGGTATTGCCGTAATAAATATGTGTAAATAATATGTAAAATTGAAGAAAACACTATGAATTAAAACTGACGTAGGTACGTTATGAATTTAATATTTATTGTTTACTTGTAATTAATTTTGTAAAAAACTTAAATCCAACTTTGAAAATTACCTAAGCAATGAAACGCCAGACGAAAAGGCTGAAAGATTAGAAAACCTTAAATTGAATTTCAAAAATTATCTAAGCAATGAAACACCTGACGAAAAAGAAAATCGGCTAGAAAAGCAAAAAGAAATCAATTCAAGTTATATAGTACGCGAAACACCTGAAAAAAGAGCAGTTAGGTTACAAAAACTTAAATTTAACTTTAAAGATTATTTAAGTAAGGAAACTGAAGAGCAAAAACAAAACAGATTATTAAAAATTAATCAAGTAAACAAAGGTAAATTCGTCGTAAAGAAATTCAAAAATAAAATTACAGAAACGTACATGTTAGCAAGTAAAGGCTTAGAGTTACAAATAGAGTCACACAGTTTGGGTCCGATGACAGTTGTATGCAAAGATTGTTCATCCAAAAACTTTGCTTTTGAAAAGCCTAAAGATAGCAAGTTCACGCATTGCTGTCGTAAGGGTAAGTTACACCCGGATCAGTTAGCTAATTTTCCTGATTACATCAAGAATCTAATGATTAGTAATAATTCAGATAGTAAAAATTTCAAAGAAAATATTAGAAAATTCAACAGTGCTTTGGCTTTTGCTTCCATGGGAGAAAATATTTCACCACCACCAAGACAAGGTCCATATTGTTTTCGTAGTCATGGTCAAATTTACCATGATACAAACGCTTCATTGTATCCTGCAGATGGTAAAACCGAAAAATATGCCCAGTTGTACATTATTAATTCAGCTGACGCGTTACAGAAACGCATGAGCCTAGAATATAATAAACAATGCAAACCAGAAATAATGAAACAATTAGATAGTATAATAAGAGAGGTTAGTCCATATTGCAAAGCATATTTAATGTTACAAGAAGTAGAACAAAGAGAAATTGCTAAAGCCAATCTAACTAATCAAACCATACCTGAAATTAACTTGTGAATAGTTAATGATAGAACAAAAGATAAACGTAGGTAGAATGTACCAACGAGTAATGAGATAGCTGTTGCTTTCACATCACATGACGGTGCACCACCAACAAATAGAGATATTTGTATTCACCCTAGGGCCGGTGGTCAAGTTAGAATACATCAGTTTCGTGAAAATTACGGTCCTATGATTTATCCATTATTATTAACTCATGGCCAAGGTGGTTGGACCACGAATTTGAAACAAAAGGAATCAGAGTGAACTTAGCAGCAGACTCGCAGCAGTAGATTCGAATAAAAAATAGCGTTGGACAACCCTCATGTTCGATGACGTTTGCTGCCGTTTGTTGAAAATCGCTGCCGTTCGCTTAGGTTTATTTCAATAAAATCAAAGAAAGAATAAGAAAAACGTTAAATATCTAATTCAGTAAACCCAGTAAGTTATTTGGTATATTAATTCAAGGCCATAAGGTATATAATAACGATAACATTTTGAGAATATAGACTTTAACAAATATTACTATATAGCTATCCTGAAAAGGATACGGACAGAATAAATCATTTACGAAATGATTACTATATTAATAAACAATACAAAAATATCATTTTGTTAAATAATTCAGGGGAACAGGGTACGTAACAACCATAAAACTTTGAAAATTTATAACTTAACAGATATTATTGGTTCACAGTTATCCAGCAAATGATACGGACAGAATAAATCATATAGAAAATGATTACTATATTAATAAACAATATAAAAAATATCATTTTGTTAAATAATTCAGGGGATCAGGGTACTTAATAACAATAAAACTTTGAAAATTTATATCTTAACAGATATTATTGGTTCATAGTTATCCTGCAAACGATACGGACAGAATAAATCATAAACAAGGTGATTTCTGTTTTAATAAACAATATAAAAATACCATTTTGTTAAATAATTCAGGGAAACAGGGTAAATAACAACAAAAAAATTAAAAATTTATATCTTAACAGATATTATTGGTTCACAGCTATCCTGCAAAGGATACGGACAAAATAGATCATATACAAAATGATTTCTATATTAATAAACAATATAAATAATATCATTTTGTTAAATAATTCAGGGGAACAGGGTACATAATTACAATAAAACTGATAATTTATATCTTAACATATATTATTGGTTCACAGCTATTCTGCAAAGGATACGGACAGAATAAATCATATACAAAATGATTACTATATTAATAAACAATACAAAAAATATCATTTTATTAATTAATTCAGGGGAACAGGGTACGTAACAACAATAAAACTGAAAATTTAAATCTTAACAGATATTTAGTCCACAGTTATCCTGCAACGGAATACGGACAGTTTAAATATTTTACGAAATGATTGCTACCTTAACAAACAATACAAAAAATATAATTTTGTTAAATAATTCAGGGGAACAGGGTACATAACAACAATAAAACTGAAAATTTATATCTTAACAGATATTATTAGTCCACAGTTATCCTGAAAAGGATACGGACAGAATGAAACAATTATAAAATCATTGCTACATTAACAAACAATACAAAAAATATTATTATGTTCAATAATTCATAGGAACAGGGTACATAACAATAAAACAAAAAATTTAAATCTTAACTTATCCTGAAAAGGATACGGACAGAATGAATCATTTATAAAATCATTGATACATTAATAAACAATACAAAAAAAATCATTTTGTTAAATAATTTAAGGCAGCATGGTACGTAACAACAGTACAAGTTTGAAAATTTATATGTTAACAGATATTATTGGTTCACAGTTATCCTGAAAACGATCCGGGCAAAATGAATCATTTTTAAAATCATTGCTACATTAATAAACAATACAAAAAATATCATTTTGTTATATAATTCAGGGGAACAGGGTCCGAACAACAATAAAACTTTGAAAGTTTATATCTTAACAGATATTATTGGTTCACAGTTATCTTGGAAAGGATACAGACAGTTTAAATGATATATAAAATTATTGCTACAAAAATATACAAATACGAAAATATCATTTTGTTAAATAATTCAGGGGAACAGCTTACATAACAACAATAAAACTAGTATGCGGTAGTTTAAGTCATTTTAGCTTCTATGCAGACCTTACAAATTTTATTTGGCTGTACTAGCGGTGTGTGCCCAAGTCGTGTATGCTATAAGTATGTATTATGTACTTGTTCCATTTCTAGAAATCTGCGCTCATAACTTGTTAAAATTGTATAATAGTTATGTATGTATTAAGGCAAAATCAGAAGACTGTAGCACGTGGGAATGTTTAAAACTCGACGCGTAACGGAGAACTTTAATTTTCCCGAGTGCTATAATCTTGATTATGCCCGTGGTACATCAACGTTTTATTTCATTTTGGTCCTCGAATTCAAGAATTCAGTAGGTATCGTTGTGCTGGTGTTGTCAATTTTAAGTATGCTTTGGTTTCTAGCTATATTGTTTGTTTTAACCAATTTTAATTTAGTTGCAAATGTACATGAAACATGTCGATATTGAAATTAAATATCGGGTTAATTTGATGCTGCACAGAGCAAGTTGGTTTCACAGAAATCAAAACACGAAGGTTACGAATAATTTTATATGCAGTGGTGTTCCAAAAATGTGATTTAACGAATTTATCGTGTTTTCTGACATTTATCTATAAACCACGATTTTGATGTTTGAAAAGCTGTTGCTTGGCAACTTTATAGGCCTTCGGGCAATAAACCCTAAATTGCGCCCGTTTTTGAGGGCGAATAAACAAGTTTATGATTTCAAAATAAAATAAAAGTATTTTCCTAAAACCGGGAGTGAAGAGTAAATAAGCGTTGCTAGGCAACATTAAAATTCGGTTAATTTACCTGTCAAGTAGATAATTACGTAATAAATAATAATTAAAGTATTATTTTTTTTAATTTATTAACTAATCTTATTTTTAAGAACATTAATATTTTTTGACGTGTATTCTAACCTAACCTAAGTTTTGATATTAATATTAATTGTACAATTTGTACAATTATAGAAGACTAATCCACTTCTGTCTGAGATTATTAGTTACAGTTTGTGCAGTATTATGAGAAAAAGTACTCACAGTATTAGAAGATGCTGGTTTCTCCTGTACACTAAGTATTATGAGAAACATCACTAACATTTCGGTTGTAGGAAAAATGGTGTCTCGTACTACAATTTGTGTCGCACTGGACCACAAAAACTTACTTTACACACTTGTTGCATAAATAACTATTTTAGTCGGCCTTAAGAAAAAATATAATTTCTCGTTCTCAAAAGCCAAAAAATGACCGTTTTTCGGCCGGTTTCTTTATTATACGATTTAAAGTAGCGCCAATAATAGCTGTTAACATATAAATTTTATTGTTGGTACGGACCCTGTTCCCCTGAATTATATAACAAAATGATATTTTTTGTATTGTATATTAATGTAGCAATGATTTTATAAATGATTCATTCTGTCCGTATCTTTTTCAGGATAACTGTGGAACAATAATATCTGTTAATATTTAAATTTTCAGTTTTATTGTTGTTATGTACCCTGTTCCCCTGAATTATTTAACAAAATGATATTTTTTGTATTGTTTATTAATGTAGCAATGATTTAATAAATGATTCATTCTGTCCGTATCCTTTTCAGGAAAACGTACCCTGTTCCTCTGAATTATTTAACAAAATGATATTTTTCATATTGTTCATTAATATAGTAATCATTTTGTATATAATTTATTCTGTCCGTATCCTTTGCAGGATAACTGTGAACCAATAATATCTGTTAAGTTGTAAATTTTCAAAGTTTTATTGTTGCTACGTACTCTGTTCCCCTGAATTATTTAACAAAATGATATTTTTTGTATTGTTTATTAATATAGTAATCATTTTTTATATAATTTTTTCTATCCGTATCCTTTGCAGGATAACTATAAACCAATAATATCTGTTCCCCTGAATTATTTAACAAAATGATATTTTTTGTATTGTTTATTAATATAGTAATCATTTTGTATATGATTTATACTGTCCGTATCCTTTGCAGGATAACTGTGAACCAATAATATCTGTTAAGATATAAATTTTCTAAGTTTAATTGTTATTAAGTACCCTGTTCCTTTGAATTAATTAACAAAATGATATTTTTATATTGTTTATTAATATAGTAATCATTTTGTACATGATTTATTCTGTCCGTATCCTTTGCAGGATGACTGTGAATCAATAATATCTGTTAAGTTATAAATTTTCAAAGTTTTATTGTTGTTACGTACCCTGTTCCCCTGAATTAATTAACAAAATGATATTTTTATATTGTTTAACAATATAGTAATCATTTTGTATATGATTTATTCTGTCCGTATCCTTTGCAGGATAACTGTGAACCAATAATATCTGTTAAGTTATAAATTTTCAGTTTTATTGTTGTTACGTACCCTGTTCCCCTGAATTATTTAACAAAATGATATTTTTTGTATTGTTTATTAGTATAGTAATCATTTTGTATATGACTTATTCTGTCCGTATCCTTTGCAGGATAACTGTGAACCAATAATATCTGTTAAGTTATAAATTTTCAAAGTTTTATTGTTTTTACGTACCCTGTTTCCCTGAATTATTAAACAAAATGATATTTTTTATATTGTTTGTTAATAAAGTAATCATTTTGTATATGATTTATTCTGTCCGTATCCTTTGCAGGATAACCGTGAACCAATAAAATCTGTTAAGTTATAAATTTTCAAAGTTTTATTGTTCTTACGTACCCTGATCCCCTGAATTATTTAACAAAATGATATTTTTTGTATTGTTTATGAATATAGTAATCATTTTGCATATGATTTATTCTGTCCGTATCCTTTGCAGGATAACTGTGAACCAATAATATCTGTTAAGTTATAAATTTTTAAAGTTTTATTGTTGTTACGTACCCTGTTCCCCTGAATTAATTAACAAAATGATATTTTTATATTGTTTAATAGTATAGTAATCATTTTGTATATGATTTATTCTGTCCGTATCCTTTGCAGGATAACTGTGAACCAATAATATCTGTTAAGTTATAAATTTTCAAAGTTTTATTGTTGTTACGTACCTTGTTCCTCTGAATTATTTAACAAAATGATATTTTTTGTATTTCTTATTAATATTGTAATCATTTTGTATATGATTGATTCTGTCCGTATCCTTTGCAGGATAACTGTGAACCAATAATATCTGTTATGATATAAATTTTCAAAGTTTTATTGTTGTTACGTACCCTGTTCCCCTGAATTATTTAACAAAATGATATTTTTTATATTGTTTATTAATATAGTAATCATTTTGTATATGATTTATTCTGTCCGTATCCTTTGCAGGATAACTGTGAACCAATAATATCTGTTAAGTTATAAATTTTCAAAGTTTTATTGTTGTTACGTACCCTGTTCCCGAATTATTTAACAAAATAATATTTTCTGTATTGTTTATTAATATAGTAATCATTTCGTAAATGATTTATTCTATCCGCATCCTTTTCAGGATAGCTATGAGCCAGTAATATTTGTTAAAGTGTATATTCTCAAAGTGTTATCGTTATTATATACCCTATGGCCTTGAATTAATATACCAAATAACTTACTGGGTTTACTGAATTAGATATTTAACGTTTTTCTTATTCTTTCTTTGTTTTTATTGAAATAAACCTAAGCGAACGGCAGCGATTTTCAACGAACGGCAGCAAACGTCATCGAACATGAGGGTTGTTCAACGCTATTTTTCATTCGAATCTGCTGCTATGTTCACTCTGATACAAAAGGATGGTGTTAAAAACAAAGTATGTTAAAATTTTACATAAATAGATTATCGGTCCGGGATCATTTCAACCCCTGTTTAAAAGCTGGGAAACTTACTATATAATATATTGTAGACGCATACGTCAAAGTCGAAGCCGAACGACTAACTTACATTCGTTTAAATCAGCGTACACTCAGAGTAGATCTGTATAGTGGTTTAATGGATCATGTCGACAATATAGCCGCAACCGAAGGCTGTAAAGCCGGTACGATGGTTATTTTGCCTTCAACATTTCAGGGCCGCAGTCAATCGTACGAGAATTTGGTAAGACAGACTTGTTTATCACAGTAACATGCAGTCCAAAATGCCCAAAAATATTACAACAATTACGCGAAGGTCAAACCACTAGCGACAGGCCAGATATTGTAGCAAGAGTGTTTTGCGGTAAAATAAAGCAAATGATGCATGAATTTCTACACCATGATATTTTTAGTAAAGTTGTAGCGTTCATACATGTAATTCAAAAACGGGGTTTGCCACACATGCATTTGCTATTAACATTAGCTGAATGTAGTAAAATTCGAAATAGAGACGATATTAATTCTATTGCAAGCGTCGAGATTCTAGACGAGGACGATGAGCCGGAATTATATCAAGTAGTCCAATCACATATGGTACACGGTCCATGCGGTAAATTATACAAAAATTCACCATGTATGTGTGACAATAAATGTTCCAAAAAATACCCCAAGGAATTTAGAAATGAAACGCATGAAAATATGAACGGTTACCCATTGTATAAAAGGCCGAATAATGGCGCGACAATAGATATTTTGTGGAGAAACGGTGTATCTAAATATACGATTGACAATCGCTGGATAGTCCCATTAATCCATATTTATTTAAAAAATTTCGAGCTCACATAAATATAGAAATATGCTCATCAGTTAAGAGTATTAAATACATTTGCGATTATTTATGCAAAGGCCATGATTGCGCCTTAATAAAATTAGGTTAAATTGATAGAGCAAATACTGTTCAATGGGACGAAATTAACGGTTATTTAGACGCCAGATATGTATCTGCACCAGAATGTTGTTGGAGACTTTTAGAATATCCTTTACATGGCAAGTCTCATGCTATTTTCGAACTTACTGTTCATTTAAAATATCAACAGAGCGTTTGTTTTGTAACCGGTCAAGAGAAACAAGCTTTAGAACGCACAGCCAAAAAAAATACTACGCTAACTGCGTGGTTCATGTTATATCAAACAAATGTCAATGCGCAAAAATATCGCTACATGGAAATTCCAAAATATTATGTTTTCACAAATAACATGTGGAAAGATAGACAAAGAGAGAATAAACCACCAATAGGTCGTATGATTTCAGTGAGTCCAAAAGACATAGAACGGTTTCACTTACGCTTAATATTAGTTCATGCCACTGGTGCCACAAGTTTTGAAGACTTACTTACAGTTGATGGAATATTGTACAATACATATCAGGAAGCGGCCCGTGCTTTTTAGGTCTTTTGCAAAATGACAAAGAATCCGAAAATTGTTTAAGTGAGGCTATTTTAAGTAAATTTCCAAAACAACTGCGAGAGTTATTTGCATATTTAATTTGTTTTCATACAACAATAAATGCAGTTGAATTATGGGAAAAATTCAAAGAGTATTTAATGGAAGATTATTTATTACATTATTCCAAAGAAACTCCACAAAATAAATGTTTAAGGAATATTTAAGAAATATTAATCATTCATAGATACGATTTTAGTGATTTCGGTTTGCCACAACCGAATGAAATAGATGATGTAAGTAATGAAAACGATTTCATAGATATAAATGCAGAAAAATTAGAGGGCGAGAAGAATGTATCTTTATTCAATAGTTAGCAAAGGGATATTTTACAAAACATTTTAAATGCAGTAAACGATGCAAATTGTAAAAACAGATATTTCTTTGTAGACGGGCCAGGTGGCACTGGCAAAACCTTCTTATACAACACACTAATCAGTGTTCTAAGAGGACAAGGACAAAAAGTTATAGCTGTTTGTAAGTGTAATGTCAAAGCTAATAGTCTTTCAGGGATACTAATTACAAATGCAACAGTAATAATTTGTTATGAGGACACAATGATCCCACAATATGCCCTAAATCCAATTGATTTATTATTAAAAGATTTAATGAACAATAAACTACTATTTGGTGGTAAAATTGTTAGGAGGTGATTTTCGACAGTGCTCACCTGTAGTAAACTACACCAATCACAGAATTGTTATAATAGAAACTTCGATATTAAAATGTCCACCATGGCCGTTGTTCAAGAAATTTTCTTTGAAACAAAATATGCGAGTGAATAAAGATGAAATTGAATTTTCAAAATACCTGTTAAAAGTAGGCAATGGTGACAATGACATTGTTACAATACCGCTAACGTGCATTTCAAATATTTCATTGGCAGACGAAATATTCGGAACTAATGAAATATAACCTAATGATATTTATCAGTTCACAAATAGAGCTATCTTAGCACCAAAAAACGATGACACAATGATCATCAATGAAATTGTTTTAAACAAAATTTCGGGGCCACCACGAGTGTATTTCAGTGCTGACTCGTGCGAATGTGAAGATAACAATAAAATAAATTATCCTGTAGAGGTATTATTAAATAAACAACTTCCCACCGGCATGCCCCCATGTAAACTAACATTAAAAATAGGCGCGATTGTTACGTTGCTAAGAAAAATAAATCCCAAATGCGGATTGTGTAACGGTACTTGACTAATAGTCAAAGACATGAAAAATAATTATTTAGATTTGGAAGTACTTACAGGACAGAGTGCAGGTAATCGAATATATTTACCTAGATTCGATTTAAATACCGACACAAATTTGCCGTTCACATTAAAACGGAGGCAATTCCCTATACAGTTGGCATTTTCAATGACAATTAATAAATCCCAAGGCCAAACGTTTGATTTTGTTGGTATAAATTTAAAAAATCCCGTTTTTACACACAGTCGATTATATGTGGCCATGTCTCGCGTTAGATCAATGCAGAATTTGAAAATCAAAGTATCCGATGAGTGCGTGAATGAGACAGGCGAAGGATGTACAAATAATATTGTCTTTAAAGAAATATTAAATTGAGATTTAAAAATTGATAATGTAAGTTTAAAAGAATAACATAACGAAAGTAGCATTCATTTATATTTAATTTGAAAATTGTAATATTGTTCTTGTTATACGCATTACGAATTGTATTATTCAATAAAATTAAGAAAGCTATAATTTTGATTCACTGAAAAGGTCGCAAGGTTGCGTTAAATAAAATGCAACATGCCGAACTTGAAACAAGAGAATCTAAAATTTATGTAACAGAAATTACGGAAATAATTTTCAAATGAAACGAAACCGCAAGGTGCATCAAGAATTTCAAATATTATTGGTGGGTTTGGGACTATTATGTTTTAAGTCATTGTCCCTGTTATATAAATTTTGGAAAACACGGTCTAAAATGAAGGAAAATAAATATCAGTTACATGCTCTACATGAATGAAATATAATCCTATTTCATAAAAAAGTAAATGTAACTGATTTTAAATTTAAGAAAAAAATCTTTCTTATATTTGTTGTATAGTTCAAATAGTGATATTTATTTATCACATTTAGTTATTTAATTATTATACTGGTTGGTATTGTCGATCTGTAGAGTGTGGCCAGTCAAAGGTCAATGTATGAACTGTCGACGTTTTTTAGGTTATAATAAAATACAGTCATATGGTTTTCTGCACAAAGTCAATATATAATTTATTACTGAACCTGTGTTCCCATCCATATTAAAAGGCACGCACAACATGGTGTCAGAAGTTTTGCGAAACAAGTAGATAGAAAAAGTTTGGTTATGATATACACGTGCTATGAGTGAAAATGAGTCAAACACGTCCGATTATTTCTCAGTCCTAGAAGATACACACTTAAATACGACTGTTTTAGCCTTAACTGAAGATACAGAGTCAGAATCCAGTAGTAGTGATAGTCAAATTACTACCATGCCGCCAAAATTAAATATTAACATTCAACCTAACATTTTACCACTGGAACTAGAAGGAAGTACTACAAATATAAGTCATAATTGGAAGAATTGGTTACGACAATTTAAATTATATTTAGTAGCCGCTGGATTAGAAGAGGAAGATGATAAACGTAAAGTAGCTATCCTCCTGTCATTGATTGGCCAACAGGCTATGTTAGTTTTCAATTCATTTGACGAAGAGCCTGACACAATCAAATACGAAGATTTAATCACAAAATTAACTAACCATTTCACTCCGAAGAAAAACATAACCGTCGAACGTCACAAATTTTTAACACGATGTCAAGCATCTGGTGAATCTATTGATGACTACGTAACAGAATTGAAAAATCTCAGTCTCACATGTGAATTAGATACACTACGCGACAGTTTAGTGAAAGATGTTTTAATATGTGGACTAAAAGAAACTAATTACGGCATGAAAGAAAGGCTACTACAAGAAGATAATTTGTCATTGGACAGGGCAATCCAAATCTGTAAATCAATGGAATTAACCCAGAGTCGAGCGCAAGCCATACAACATCATCAAAATGAATCCGGCAACGTCCACGCTGTCCGAACTAATTTCAGTGGATACCGAAGGACGCGATCATCGCAGAAGCAGGGATCTACTCATCAGTCAGCCGACCAGAGTCATAGCGCGCTCAACAGCCAACCACAGCACCCACATCGTGCACGACACAACTCACGACAACGGCAACGTTCGTATTCACCATCGTCAGCAAGAAACCAATGTTCGAAATGTGGGCAAGTTCATAGATATAAGTGTCCCGCTGAAGGTAAAGTTTGTGCAAAGTGCAATAAATTGAACCATTTTGCAAAAAAGTGTAGGTCACATTTAATTAATATGTTAAATACTAGTCATAGTCAATCTTTTGAAAATGAACCAAGTCATGAGGATGATTACTTTATTGGTAAATTAACTACTAATAGAAATAACCAATCAGATTGGTTTATTGATGTGTTTATTAACAATGTACCGATAAAATGTCAGCTCGATACAGGAGCTCAGACTAATTGCATGTCTCTCAAACTATTAAATAATTTAAATATTGATAAAAACATTATCAGGCCTAGTCATACTAAAATTATTTCATTCTGTGGCAGTGAAGTACCTAATTGTGGATCTTGTCTCCTAAATTGTACAATTAACAATCAAACTGTACAAATATTATTTAACATTGTTGATCTAGAATGTCCTACTATTTTAGGTCTTGATGCTTGTCAACAGTTAAATCTAGTCAAACGGATACAGTCAGTCAACAAAAATTATAAAAATTTAACTGATAAATATCAACATGTATTTAAAGGCCTTGGATGTCTTTCTACACAATGTAAGCTTTTTCTGAAGCCAAATAGTCAGCCAGTCATAGATCCGCCAAGAAAGTTACCTTTCAAATTGTATTCCCGAGTAAAAGCAGAACTTGAACGAATGGAAGCAGACAACGTCATTTCTAAAGTATCTGAACCATCAGAATGGGTAAGCTCCATGATCGTTACTGAAAAAAAATCCGGTGCTTTACGTATTTGCATGGATCCGCGTAATTTAAATAAAGTATTACGTCGTTCTCATTACCAGTTACCGACATTAGAAGTAATACGTTCCAAATTAAATGGTTCTGTCATGTTTTCTACTCTCGATGCAAATTCGGTCTTTTGGGTCATTCCAGTAGACAAAGAAAGCTCTAAATTATTAACATTTAATACCCCTTTTGGACGATATCAATTTAATCGTTTACCTTTTGGTATTAGTGTCGCTCCAGAAATTTTTCATAGAATTATGACAGAATGTTTTGGAGACTTGCCTGGCGTTTGTATCTATCTAGATGATATATTAGTCTACGGTGAATCACAAAAAATTCATGACGAGAGATTAAAAGCTGTACTTCAACGCGCAAGCGAGCTTAATATAAGATTCAATAGTTCTAAATGTAATTTTGGAGTTAAACAAGTAAAATATATGGGCCAAATATTTTCGAGTGAAGGCATGAGCCCTGATAAGTCTCGAATTAAAGCAATTTGTGAAATGCCACCCCCTGTTGATAAAAAAGCCTTACAACGATTTTTAGGAATGATTACGTATTTAGCCAGTTACATTCCTAATCTGTCATACGAAACACAATATTTACGCGATTTAATTAAGAATGAATCCCAGTGGCAATGGAACCCTGAACACCAACGAGCATTCGATAAATTAAAACAATTAATTACTAGTGCCCCAATCCTAACACATTTTAATGTCGACATTCCTATAGTTTTGTCTGTAGATGCTTCTAAAAGTGCAGTCGGAGCTGCATTATTACAGAACGGAAAACCTATAGCATATGCCTCCAAAACTCTTACTCCCTGTCAACAAGGCTATGCTCAGATAGAGAAAGAACTATATGCCGTTGTGTTCGGATGTGTCAGATTTCGTCAATATATTTACGGTCAGTCAATCACAGTCGAAACAGATCATTCACCCCTAGTCACAATTTGTAAAAAGTCACTAGCTGCTGTCCCATGTAGACTTCAGCGAATGCTCCTACAAATACAATCTTATGATATAAACGTACAATATACGCCGGGAAAACACATGTATGTCGCCGATACTCTATCGCGAGCTCCTCTTCCCGAAACGGAACATTATTTAGAAGAGGATATAGCGATTCATGTCAATTTAATTACTAATGCCCTAGCAGTATCTCCACAAACATTGTCGGAAATTAAAAGTTCCACTTTAGCCGACGAAACGCTAAATACGCTAAAGAAATATTGTTCCGAGGGTTGGCCAAACACTATATCACATGTCATTGACTCCGCGAAACCATATTGGAGTTATCGCGATGAAATAAATGTATTAAAAGATTTAGTGTATAGAAATTCTAGTATTATTATTCCCACCAAATTACGGCCCAATATTATAAAAAAAATTCACGTAAGCCACATGGGCATTGAACGAACAAAAAATTTTGTTCGAGGTGTTTTGTTTTGGCCTCATATGAACACAGAAATTAAACATATGATTGAACAATGTAATACTTGTCTAAAATATCAACCACAAAACAAAGACGAACCACTGCTACCTCACGAATTACCTAAATTACCGTGGCAGAAGGTTGGTGCCGATTTTTTAGATTTCAATAATAAAAAATATCTCGTTATTAGTGATTATTACTCAAAATACATAGAGTTAGCATTGTTATCATCTTTGAATGCAACCAATGTCATTTCCCATTTTAAATCTATTTTCAGCCGTCATGGCATACCGTCTCAATTAGTCACTGATGGTGGTCCGCCTTTTTCGTCTAACGAATTTGCAAATTTTGTTAATGATTGGGAAATACAGCATATAAAAAGTAGTCCATATTACCCCAGGTCAAACGGCATGGCCGAAAGTGCAGTAAAAATTGTCAAAAATATACTCCGCAAATGTCAAGATTCAGGTACTGATCCTTATTTAGCCCTATTACATTTTAGAAACACTCCTAAAGGTGAAATGTCCTCCCCATCACAATTATTGATGTCACGCAGACTACGTTGCACTATACCTATCAACCAAAAATTATTACGCCCCAAAATTGAAAATCCTAGCCGCCATTTAAAAATCTCATTTAAAAACCAGGCGTATTCTAAGAAATATTTTGACAAAAAGAGTAAACCACTCTCCAAATTGAACATTAATGACAGAGTTCACTTTAAACTAAATCCTAAATCACATTGGTCACCAGGAACAATCGTGAAAATAATCGATCCTAGATCATATGTTATTAAAAATAACGAGGGAGCAGAGTATAGACGCAACCGAAAACATATACTAGCGCGACCTCAATCAATACTCAAAAATAATTACCCACCAAAAAGTTATTTAAATTCAAATTACTTTCCTTGCGAATCAAATCCAGAGCGCTCAAATAATGTTACCGTGGATACATCAGCATTCCCTCATACCCCTGGTACGTCTAATGATAGTAATAGTAATCAAGTTCCAAATGAATATCGCAGTCAGCGAGGGCGAATTGTAAAACCGCCTGATAGATTTGATTTCTCAAAATACACGTAATTCTAACGTATTAGCTAACTTTTAGTGTAAATTATTAAATTAATTATTTGCAATGTCTCAGGTGAAGGGTATTATAATATTGTTGTATGTTCTATTGTTTAAATTTCATATTTTTGTAAATTAGTTATAATTTAGTCATAAGTTTATTTTATGTATTTTCTCTGTAAAAAAAGAGCGTGTTGTATAGTTCAAATAGTGATATTTATTTATCACATTTAGTTATTTAATTATTATACTGGTTGGTATTGTCGATCTGTAGAGTGTGGCCAGTCAAAGGTCAATGTATGAACTGTCGACGTTTTTTAGGTTATAATAAAATACAGTCATATGGTTTTCTGCACAAAGTCAATATATAATTTATTACTGAACCTGTGTTCCCATCCATATTAAAAGGCACGCACAACAATATTATTTTTAATTCATAAATTAGAGTGGAACACTTATCTAAATTTGATTAAAATAATAAAGAGACCAAAAACCCTTATAAAAATGAGAGCTATACAAAAAAAACTGATTTACTTGGTAATTAAATTTGTTTCAAGTAATATATAGAATACTAAAAAAATATTTTAAATTACTAAATAAAACTAACTCATTTCTATGGTAATTTAATTAAAATCAATTTTTTAGAATATTTTTTTTTGTACTTTGCAATTTAATTATTTAAGTAATCATTTCCAGCTCCTGACAATAATTTGGAACATAATAGTTCTAGGCCCGATACCAATAATATTTGGAATTCTTGTTGTACTTTGCAATAAACAAAACAAAAGTGTGGTTCAACATTGAAACAATATCGCTTGAGCATAAATTTATAACATAAGCTCACGTCCGAAAATGTTTCATGAACAAATCCACACTGCGATATATACCAATAAATAAACAAAAATGGGTATAAAATCGCAATAGTATGAATGTGTGTGCTTGTGTGTGTGTGTGTGTGTATGTGTGTGTGTGTGTGTGTGTGTGTGTGTGTGTGTGTGTGTGTATGCGTGTATGTATGTGTGTGTAAATGTATGTATGTTTTTTTATTAAAAAATCGAATTGCCATCTTTTGGAATTCCATTGTCCTTTTATTGCAAATTTAATTAAAATTTAAAGTGTACCACATTTTTAAATATATTCATTCATTTTGGAAAATAGTACAAATCTACAATAGTTTATGTGACGGTAGTCTTTGTACTTTAAAACCAAAAAAATCTAAACATTTTGTATTAATATATATCTTTTTATAATTGTGTAGTATTTAAGGCAACTCGAATCATTGTAAATTTCTAAGGAATAGTAGACTTTAAATTAAAATTCATTATATAATTTACTTATTAAACAAATAATTAGTTGAAAAAAAAAATATAATTATTATAATATATTATCCATTGTTGGGTGTGCCAATCTGCTGTGTAGACATCTATCCAAATGTCAAAGAAATAAAAATTTATATTTTAAAATAAAATTAAAAATTAGTTTTAAAAAATTTCTAGAAGAGGTAATAATTACAAGAAATTTATGTTACAATTAATACAATTTATTGAACTACAGTATAATTAAGAAAATTAAATTCAAGAAATCTGAAGTCTCATCGAAAAAACGCGCAAACAATCGCATCTATAAATCATCTTGTGCGTCTATGCCAAAGAACATTCAGACTTACCAGATTAGTCTGCAGATCAACAAACTTATCTAATACGTATTTAGGGGAAAGAATAAAAATTTTTGGCGGATGAAGGATTACATTTTATTTCGAAATACAAATACATGGTATGTAATTTGTCAATGTTATTGTATTTTGATTAATTCAATTCTTTTTCTGTTATGGAAATATTGTAAAAAGATGCTTTACTGAAGCAAGAAATTCGTCACTCACTGGCGATATCAAAAATCGCACAGGATAATCATGTTACTCTAGGATATGAAAAAGAAAATTCAAAATTTAAAATGGTACAATATTTACTGTTTATTTGCAAATAATTTTCTTACTTTACATTTCAAATTGTTTCCGGTTAACCAAATTCATCCAAGTCAGTTGTTTTTTACATGGACCGAAGAACATTGATATCTGTTTTGGATAGAATTTTTACTGTTTGTCGACAAATATCCAGGCAAAAATTCATTGAAAACACGAAAAATCCTACCGCAAAGTCGTGTTTTTCATAGTTAGCAACAAGTATAATCCAATACCTTAAAAATGGTACTGTTTTAATGTTTTTTTTTTCATTTAATTTTCTTACATTTAAAATAATTTCGGTTGAATCAAATTATATCTTAGTTAGTTGTTTTTTTCATGGATCGAAGAACATTGGTATCTGTTTTGGATTGGAATTCTTACTGTTTTTTGACAAATGTCCAGGCAGAAATTCGTCAATTATTAGAGACACGAAAAGCCTACCCGAAAGTCACGTTCTTCGTAGTTTGCAACACGAATAATTTAATACCTTAAAAATAGTACTGTTTAAATCTGTTTTTTCTTTTCATTTAATTTTCTTACGTTTTAATATTTCAGTTGAAACAAATTCAATCCAAGTTAGTTGTTTTTTTCATGGATTGAAGAATATTGGTATCTGTTTTGGATTGGAATTCTTACTGTTTTTTGACCAATCTCCAGGCAAAAATTCGTCAATAATTAGAGACACGAAAAATCCTACCCGAAAGTCATGTTTTTCGTAGTTTGCAACAAGAATAATTCAATACCTTACAAATGGTACTGTTTAAATCTGTTTTTTTTATTATTTAATTTTCTTACATTTTATTATTTCAGTTTACACAAATTCCATCCAAATTAATTATTTTTTAGAAACACGAAAAATCCAGCCGAGAATTTATATTTTTCATAATTTACAACAAGAATAATCCAATACCTTAAAATGGTACTGTTTTAATCTGTTTTTTTCATTTAATTTTCTTACATTTTATTATTTCAGTTTAAACAAATTCAATCCAAGTTAGTTGTTTATTCCATGGATCGAAGAACACTGGTATCTGTTTTGGATTGGAATTATTACTGTTTTTTGACAGATGTCCAGGCATAAATTCATCAATCATTAGAGACACAAAAAATCCAGCCGGGAATTCATGTTTTTCATATAATAATAATAATAATAATAATAATAATAATCTTTAATTACCCAACAGATCACTAATTACAGGGCAATATACAATATATATATATATATATATATATATATATATATATATATATATATATATATAAATATCATAAGTAGAAAAAAAAATTAAACAAGAAACATAGATGTTAAGATTATAATATTTTGTAATTCTATAAATCAAGTACGCGGTTCATATTCGATATAATCATAGTTAGTTTAGAAATAATTGTTGCTGAGATTTAGGCGTTCTATTTACATCTAATTTCAACTTTACTGAGCATATAATCAATATTTGTTCCTCTGCCAGTAGAACACTGGGATTTATAATCCGTATTTGCAGACCATTTCATAACATACTTGCTTTGAAATCTTTGTATTTTGCATTTGTAGTGAGTAAATTGGAATACGCCAGCCTAATCTGGTATCCTTATTATGTCAGCCAAGCTCTACATATTGATCGTGTCCAGCGCAGGTTTCTAAAATATGCGTCCTTTAAATTAGATAATATTTACCCCGGAAGAGATATAGATTCACACTGTTGGAGCGTCATGACATTCCGTCCCTAGCTTCCAGGCGAATCTTCTCCAGTGCGAGGTACATGTGGATGCTGATTCACAACAAAATTGATGCTCCATTTATCTTAGCTAGAGTCCCGTTCCATGTACCAAGGTTATCATCCAGGCAAGGCCGGACATTCCATCTCCCTACCGCTCGGACTGATGCGTATCTGCGTTCACCTGTCTACGTCATGTGTCTGAATGCAGAAAATGTCTTCGCTGATGTCTTCATGTCCCACGAATCTGCGTACCAATGCGTCCAATAATATCCTGACGTAAATACTATTGTATGTTTTCTATTGTTAGGAATGAATGCACCAGAACGAATAAACCATACAAGACAGGTTTTTAATTTGACATAATATTTATTTTATATATGACTACAATCTTTGATGACAGCAACAATTATTTCTAAACTAACTATGATTATATAGAATATGAACCGCGTACTTGATTTATAGAATTACAAAATAATATAATCTTAACACTTCCCCTCAAGTAAAGGGTTCATATGAATTAAATACATTTTAAACCAGCATAATTCATACAACGTTCGTGTTTTAATCTATTTAAACTTTTAGTCAGAAAATCTGCAATTTGGTCATTTGTTGATACATAATTTAAAATAAAGGAATTACACTTTAAAGTGTCGCGAACAAAATGATGCCTTATATCTATGTGTTTACTCCTATTGTGATACATAGGATTTTTGGCTAAATTGATCGCGCTCTGATTATCACAATAAATAGACAATGTAGCTAAAGGGTTGAAACCTAACTCCTGCAGAAATTGTCGTAGATATATTGCTTCTTTGGCGCACTCCGACATCGCCATATATTCGGCCTCCGTAGTACTTAGGGCCACAGTTCTTTGTTTCCGTGAGTCCCAAGATATGGGGCATCCACCAAGCAAGAACAAAAACCCTGTATAGGACCTTCTGTCCTGACAGCTTCCCCAATTTGCGTCGACAAACCCTTGGATTGGTTTGGAGTCTGGTCCATAGATAAGTCCGACGTTCGATGTGTCTTTTAAATACCGTAACACTCTCTTGGCCGCCTTCCAATGTTCCATTCCAAAGTAATTGCTAAATTGTCCCAGATAACTTACGGCAAATGAAATGTCAGGGCGAGTCGTCGTCGACAGGTATGTTAACGCACCTACCAGATCGCGGTAAGGCAATTTTGATTCTTCGTCACTTGGGTCCTCCGTTCTTGTTAGATTTATACCTGGATCCAACGGTGTAACTACAGAACTGCAGTCACTCATTTTGAACCTCTGAAGAATCTCTTTCACGTATCCTTGTTGGTGCATGGCTATATATCCGTTGTCTTGAACTAACTCGATTCCCAGGAAGTGTTTAGCTGGACCTAAGTCTTTAACCTTAAAGTTTTCATTTAATATCTTTCCAACCATAGAAATTCTTTCCTGGTTCTTAGATGCTATCAGGATATCATCAACGTAGATGGCTATTAAAGTTATATCTTCTCCTGATCCTATTTGAAAAAGACAAGGATCAGAAGCAGTTGGCTTGGCACCACAGCTCTTCAGGACTTCACTCAACTTGTGATACCAGCTTCTTCCAGCCTGTTTCTATTCTTGATTTCGTCGTCAGTTCCGGATTTCACAATGCTTTGCAATATTTTCTCGAAGTCTTTAGGTGGCTTCATATATATCTTTTCGTCGAGATTACCATATAAATATGCTGTCGTAATATCGTATTGTTGGATTTTCAGCTTGAATTTAGCAGCAAGACACACCATCAAACGAATTGATCCCATTCTTGCGACAGGAGCGAAAGTGTCGAAGTATATATATATATATATATATATATATATATATATATATATATATATATATATATATATATATATATATATATATATATATATATATATTAATATACAATAAATATCATAAGTAGAAAAAAAAATTAAACAAGAAACATAGATGTTAAGATTATATTATTTTGTAATTCTATAAATCAAGTACGCGGTTCATATTCGATATAATCATAGTTAGTTTAGAAATAATTGTTGCTGTCATCAAAGATTGTAATCATATATAAAATAAATATTATGTCAAATAAAACCTGTCTTGTATGGTTTATTCGTTCTGGTGCATTCATTCCTAACAGGTTATGGTACCCAGTTGCGCGACTGTGAATGCGTAAATATTAAAATCGTAATTATTTTGTGAGAACGTGTTGTCAAAATGAACGCGGCAAGCGTATCGAGAATCGAACTTCTCGGGAAGAATAATTTTGACACGTGGGCCGTGCAGATGCAGGCAATTTTAATTACGAACGATTTATGGGAATTCGTCGGTGGAGATTCCATGAAACCAGAACCAACAGAAAAGGACACGACAGCGGCGGCGATAAAAGAATGGCTCAGAAATGACCAAAAAGCCCGTTCATTGATCATTTTATCGATATCGCCGAGTGAGATCAAGCAGGTGAAGAACAGTGTTACTGCACGTGACACATGGCAAAGATTGAAAGAAATTTATCAATCACAAGGTCCGGCTCGTAAGGCAACATTACTGAAAAAGTTGACTTTACACAAAATGACAGACGATACCGAAGTGCGTGACCACTTGAATGACTTTTTTGATACTGTGGATAAACTGGGAGATATGAACATTGAAATAAATGAGGAATTGCTTACTATAATGTTATTGTACAGTTTACCAGCACGGTTCGAAAATTTCAGGTGTGCTATAGAGTCGCGTGACACTTTACCGACTCCCGAGGCTCTTCGAACAAAAATTATTGAAGAGGATGACGCACGTAAATCTAACATAACAGATGAAACAACGGGCGCTATGTTTGTCAATAGGAACGGACAAAAATACAAAAAGAACAACAAGCAGGGTTTAAAACCAAAAAACGACAGTGAAAAACAAGCCGGTTCATCAAGTTTTCGATGTTACGTCTGTAATAAACCAGGACACCGAGCAAGCCAATGTAAATTTAAGCAAAAGGGTGCAGCAAAGAAAAGTAACAATTATCATTCAGCACAACTTTCGCAAGAGGTATGTTTGAAGACAATGCCGACAGCAGCTTATCAAGAAGATGATTCGTATCGAATGTGGTGCCTCGACAGCGACGCCACTTCGCATTTATGCGGCGATCTTGAGATCTTCTCAAAGATAGACGAATCAAATAAAGGATCTTTAAGCCTTGCTGACAACTCGGTCAAAAAACGACAGTGAAAAACAAGGCGGTTCATCAAGTTTTCGATGTTACGTCTGTAATAAACCAGGACACCGAGCAAGCCAATGTAAATTTAAGCAAAAAGGTGCAGCAAAGAAAAATAACAATAATCATTCAGCACAATTTTCGCAAGAGGTATGTTTGAAGACAATGCAGACAGCAGCTTATCAAGCGGCGCCACTTCGCATTTATACGGCGATCTTGAGATCTTCTCAGAGATAGACGAATCAAATAAAGGATCTTTAAGCCTTGCTGTCAACTCGGTCACAGAAATTGCGGGAAAAGGCGCAGTTCGTTTCTTAACATGTGTATCAGGTGAAGAGAAAACACTTTTTCTCTCAAATGTCTCTCACGTTCCACATCTCAAGACAAATTTGCTGTCTGTGGGAAAAATTACAGACCGCGGTCACGAGGTGATCTTCGACAAGAAGGGTGCAACTGTGCTGAACAAGAACGGGGACGTTATACTGAGTGCTGAGAGGATAGGCAACCTACATTACGTGCGTGAGTGCAGAGAAACAGCGCACGTGGCCTCATCATGCCCCAAGATTGACTTGAAATTACTGCACCAACGACTCGGGCACGCGAATGTGTCTGACATCTCGGAAGCTGTAAGAAAGCAGAGAATCACTGGCGTTGAACTCAAGAATCCAGCAACGACAATTGACTGCGATATTTGCCTCAAAGGTAAGATGGTCAGGACGCTGTTCCCGAAGAAGTCACAACGGAAGACAAAGCTTTTTGATTTAATTCATACGGACGTTTGTGGTCCGATTCCAATTCCGTCATTATCTGGAGCACGATTTTATTTGGAGTTCATCGACGACTTCTCTCACTGGTGCGAGGTAAGATTCTTAAAAAAGAAATCAGAAGTATTCAAGGCTACAGTTGAGGTCATGACTCTGGTGGAAAATCAGAAGGGAAAACGCATCAAAATGCTCCAATCTGACAACGGCCGAGAATACTTAAGTCAAGAGTTTGACGACTATTTGAAGAAATATGGAATAACCCGCAGGCTTACCGTACCGTATAATCCTGAACAAAATGGAAAAGCCGAGAAGATGAATAGGACCCTAATGGAAACCGCCAGGTGTATGTTGATTCAGGCTAAATTACCTCACAAGTTTTGGGCAGAAGCAGTGAATACTGCTAATTACATAAGAAATCGTCTACCTTCAAAAAGCTTGGAAGGAAAAACGCTGTACGAACTATGGACAGGTGAGATACCTGACGTCTCACAATTCAGAATATTTGGAAGCAAAGTCTACTTTTTGGACAGAGAACCCGAAAGAGGCAAATTGGATCAGCGAGGTAGAGAAGGAGTATTTTTGGGTTACTCCGAAGAAACCAAAGGCTTCCGTGTATACTCACCTGATAGAAACAAAGTCATCATTAGTCGAGATGTGAAGTTTTTTGAAAACGAAGAAGTATCCGGAAAAACCAAGAAAGAAGTTTTGGAACATCTCACAGAAGAGAATGACTTGAAACAGGAGTTCGTGGATCTTCCGTGGTTATCACCCGAAGGAACAGGTCAACCAGCGTATGCAGGAGAAATAGCCAGCGAACCAGCTGTTCAACCCAAAGCCGTAGAAGAAGAGGTCTCACAGAATAATAGTCATTTCATTCAAAGGTGAACCTTTCCTTGAAGATGACGAAATTGAAATCATCCCTAAAGATACACGACCATCAAAAAGAGGAGTCGGTCGACCAAGAATTCTGCGAACTGGAAAGAAGGGAAGACCGTGAAAAGTATTCCAATCGGAACTTCAGAATATACAAAAATGTGAAAAGGAACAACAGACTTTTCTTTCTGATATTCCGTTCAAGGAGGCAATGACTGGACCGAATTCCGAAAAATGGCATGACGCCATGGTCACGGAGATTGAATCTATTCTAAGAAACAATACCTGGGTGTTAGTAGATCATCCCCGTGATGCTAAGATTATCGGATGTCGAATGGTACTTCGAGACAAACTAAAACCTGACGGAACTCTCGAAAGAAGAAAAGCCAGATTGGTAGCTCAAGGTTTTAGCCAGGAATATGGAATTCATTACTTCGACTCTTTCGCTCCTGTCGCAAGAATGGGATCAATTCGTTTGATGGTGTGTCTTGCTGCTAAATTCAAGCTGAAAATCGAACAATACGATATTACGACAGCATATTTATATGGTAATCTCGACGAAAAGATATATATGAAGCCACCTAAAGACTTCGAGAAAATATTGCAAAGCATTGTGAAATCCGGAACTGACGACGAAATCAAGAATAAGGCCAGAAACATGCTTCTCAAGTTAAAGGACAGTAACAAAGTCTGTTTATTACAAAAATCTTTTTATGGCTTGAAACAGGCTGGAAGAAGCTGGTATCACAAGTTGAGTGAAGTCCTGAAGAGCTGTGGTGCCAAGCCAACTGCTTCTGATCCTTGTCTTTTTCAAATAGGATCAGGAGAAGATATAACTTTAATAGCAATCTACGTTGATGATATCCTGATAGCATCTAAGAACCAGGAAAGAATTTCTATGGTTGGAAAGATATTAAATGAAAACTTTAAGGTTAAAGACTTAGGTCCAGCTAAACACTTCCTGGGAATCGAGTTAGTTCAAGACAACGGATATATAGCCATGCACCAACAAGGATACGTGAAAGAGATTCTTCAGAGGTTCAAAATGAGTGACTGCAGTTCTGTAGTTACACCGTTGGATCCAGGTATAAATCTAACAAGAACGGAGGACCCAAGTGACGAAGAATCAAAATTGCCTTACCGCGATCTGGTAGGTGCGTTAACATACCTGTCGACGACGACTCGCCCTGACATTTCATTTGCCGTAAGTTATCTGGGACAATTTAGCAATTACTTTGGAATGGAACATTGGAAGGCGGCCAAGAGAGTGTTACGGTATTTAAAAGACACATCGAACGTCGGACTTATCTATGGACCAGACTCCAAACCAATCCAAGGGTTTGTCGACGCAAATTGGGGAAGCTGTCAGGACAGAAGGTCCTATACAGGGTTTTTGTTCTTGCTTGGTGGATGCCCCATATCTTGGGACTCACGGAAACAAAGAACTGTGGCCCTAAGTACTACGGAGGCCGAATATATGGCGATGTCGGAGTGCGCCAAAGAAGCAATATATCTACGACAATTTTTGCAGGAGTTAGGTTTCAACCCTTTAGCTACATTGTCTATTTATTGTGATAATCAGAGCGCGATCAATTTAGCCAAAAATCCTATGTATCACAATAGGAGTAAACACATAGATATAAGGCATCATTTTGTTCGCGACACTTTAAAGTGTAATTCCTTTATTTTAAATTATGTATCAACAAATGACCAAATTGCAGATTTTCTGACTAAAAGTTTAAATAGATTAAAACACGAACGTTGTATGAATTATGCTGGTTTAAAATGTATTTAATTCATATGAACCCTTTACTTGAGGGGAAGTGTTAAGATTATATTATTTTGTAATTCTATAAATCAAGTACGCGGTTCATATTCTATATAATCATAGTTAGTTTAGAAATAATTGTTGCTGTCATCAAAGATTGTAATCATATATAAAATAAATATTATGTCAAATTAAAAACCTGTCTTGTATGGTTTATTCGTTCTGGTGCATTCATTCCTAACAATAGAAAACATACAATAGTATTTACGTCAGGATATTATTGGACGCATTGGTACGCAGATTCGTGGGACATGAAGACATCAGCGAAGACATTTTCTGCATTCAGACACATGACGTAGACAGGTGAACGCAGATACGCATCAGTCCGAGCGGTAGGGAGATGGAATGTCCGGCCTTGCCTGGATGATAACCTTGGTACATGGAACGGGACTCTAGCTAAGATAAATGGAGCAACAATTTTGTTGTGAATCAGCATCCACATGTACGTCGCACTGGAGAAGATTCGCCTGGAAGCTAGGGACGGAATGTCATGACGCTCCAACAGTGTGAATCTATATCTCTTCCGGGGTAAATATTATCTAATTTAAAGGACGCATATTTTAGAAACCTGCGCTGGACACGATCAATATGTAGAGCTTGGCTGACATAATAAGGATACCAGATTAGGCTGGCGTATTCCAATTTACTCACTACAAATGCAAAATACAAAGATTTCAAAGCAAGTATGTCATGAAATGGTCTGCAAATACGGATTATAAATCCCAGTGTTCTACTGGCAGAGGAACAAATATTGATTATATGCTCAGTAAAGTTGAAATTAGATGTAAATAGAACACCTAAATCTCTTATAGAGGATGAACGTGTAAGTATAGAATTATTCACAGTATAATTATGGACCAATTCATCAATCATTAGAAACACGAAAAATCCAGCCGGGAATTCATGTTTTTCATAGTTTGCAACAAGAATAATCCAATACTTTAAAAATGGTACGGTTTTAATCTGTTTTTTTCATTTAATTTTCTTACATTTTGTTATTTCATTTGAAACATATTCAATTCAAGTTAGTTGTTTTTTACGTGCATCGAAGAACATTAATATCTGTATTGGATTGGAATTCTGACTGTTTTATGACAAATGTCCAGGCAGAAATAGTTTGCAACAAAAATAATCCAATACCTTAAAAATGGCACTGTTTTAATTTGTTTTTTTTAACAAAATTCGATACCTATCTTAAAATGGCACAGTTTTACCAGGAACTCAAATTCTTATATTGTTTAAAACTATCAATTTAAAATAAATTTATTGCCAACTCTTTTCTCTAATAAAAAAAAACAGCATAAATCAATAAAGTAATTTTTTATATTACCTTAAATTATTTCCCCATAATAACAATTCAATCAGCATCCATATATTTTCAAATTCGTTGTATATGTTTAGATATAAATACTTATTTTTCTACAGTATGTAACTAATTATTTACTGTAGAATTAAACTATCATATTTGTGAGTTCTGTTTGATTTGTTTTTATCTTTAAATTTAGTATTGTGTACTCATATACTTGTTAATAATATTATGTATATATTTATCCTGTAACTGAAATATTTTGTCCAGTTTGATTGAATCTATAAATAATTACTTTCAATTTTCTCGGGTTATTTACATAATTAATGCTCGCATAAAACGCGTGGTATTTGTTTCTTTTCATTGTATGTTCCTATCATCTGTTCCTAATAACCACTTTGTATATTAAGTTTTAAAAATAAAATTGTTAATTTAAGATATAATTTCATATTGATACAAATAAAAGTACACTTAAATACTACGAATATTTTACATTTATGAACAAATATAGTAAATGTAGCTGTTTCATAAAACTATTAAACTGTTACTAAATTTTTATTTTGAATATGTAGAATGAGAAATATGAATTCGAAAATTGTATTTTTTACATAGTTAGCAAAGATTTAGGCTATCAAGGAATGTGACGTAAATTTAATTGGATGTAAAGATAAGTAATAATTTATTGTTATTTTTGTAAATAATAAAATAAAAAGATTGGCGTCAGAAATAGTCATGACAACAGCCCTCCACTCCTGTGACGTCGGAGCACATACAGTACGCCATTCATAGCCAATAGAAAAACTGGTTACGTTATTTATATAAATAAGAGTAGGCGATAGTTTGTCATAATATGTTAAACTGCAAGTGCTCTGACGTCACATTCCGTTTTAGATCATGTGAATTTGTGGGCAGGTTTGGGCGAGTAGATAGCGTGGGCAGTTTGGATGGGCATGTTGCGTGGGTAGTTTGGGTGGGCATGTTGCGTGAGCATTTGGGGTGGGAATATTGCGTAAGCAGAACAGAATTCAAACACTTTGAGAAAGTCTTTTAGCGTTAGCACTTTGGGCTTAAAGTTTACCTAAAGGGTTTGAATGTACGTATAGTCTATGATGAAACATTATCGGCGGAGCCCTAGGGAAAACTCGGCGATGTAGAAGATAAAAACATATATAGTATTATATTTAAAATATAATATGTTATATTTGTTTGTGGTTATCGTCTGTTGTATATGTGATTTGATTTTGACATATTAAATTCTTCTACCTTTGAATATTTAAATATGGATGTATTTTTATGGTAATGAAACATGATATAACGTTTCAAACTAATTAATTTCTTCTATTCATGTCATTTTAATATCAAATACTTACAAAAAAGACAAAATACATAGCAGCCAGTCATATTGACGTGACATTGACATTCGGGATCAGTTCAGAATCTATATGATCCTGTTTCAAATGTGGTGCTTCGCGGGAGCGGGGACGAAGAAAATGGGTAGTACAAGATCATTTATCCCCTTTTAAAAAGAACGATTTAGGGTAGATGTGTGCTACTCGGATTTGATATAAAATATAAATACAATAACAGATGACCATAAAAAATAAAAATTTTATATGTATAAGAAAGCCTAGAAAAAAAGAACATTATTTACTGTGTCATCAACGGGAAGTACTAGAAAAATTATGGACGTTATTTGTATTTAATTATATTTATGGCGAGGAAGAGGAAGGGGAGGACGTGGGGGGAGAGGACGTGGGAGAAGGGGGCGTGGGCGAAAAGTAAGGTAAATTACATATAATTTAAAAACAAATACTATTGTAAAAATTGTTTCTAGGGACAATGGTGGGCATTCGCCCAAATGTGGCGAATGATGTTTGAAGCTTACAACTAAATATTTTAAAATTGAAATATAATTGTTTTGTTTTTATACGTGTATATTGTTAATATTTTGATATTGTGAAGGTTTTCGTTTCCGTGTGAATTTTGGGTGAAACCAGTCCCGTGTCCTATGTCATAGTAAAATATTCCTTCTATTACTAGCGCCTTACAGAGATTCAATTAGCATTTAACATATTTCAAACCGGTTGTCTTTCATGTCACTGAATGTACCTGTTCTTTTTTAAATTCCGTTCAGAAAGTTTCTCTTAACTAAAAATTCTATATTTCCAAGATTTCCAATAAAATCTATTACATACAATGTAAATTGGACTACTTTACACTGACATCTGTCGATCAAAAAAAAGAAACTGTTTCCATAGTTATTTTAGAGCTGGCTGATTTCTGAAATTTCTTTATAATTATTTCTTTTATTTAGTGTGTCCCATTTAGAGCTGCCACTTTGGAATCTCGAGAACTATTAGAGATAACATTTTGTAGCTATAGGGGGGCAAAATAGATGTGCTTTTGTTTTTCTAAGAAAATTTAAACGGTACAGGATAATGACGAAACACTAAATTTTGTTTACTTTTTCTTTTTCTAGTAACTCGTAAACTATAAGAAATCGAGAAAAGTGTTCCAATTAAAAAAGTTAGACATATTTATTGTCTATCCAGTGGCGTACGAAAGTAATTTTTTGACGGTAAATTTTCGAGGTATAACACAAACCAACATTAAATGTTTTAATCAGTTCCTACTAACCACTTCATATTCAACTAAATTTTTTTGATGATACTTCCGAAATATGACTGACAACTTTATGAAAAATACATTGGCCGATCGAGCTGTTGTACTTCTGACAAGACCACAAAAGTGTCAAAGTTCAGACATCTCGGCTTTTGTTTGTTATATAAAATGTTAGAAATATGTCGTGTTTAGTATCAAATGTGAGGTCAGATTAAGACTGTTGGAAACATTTGTTAAAATCAGGTTTATTGGCTTTTTTGCATAAAGTTCATTAGTTTGACAGAAGGGGAAACTTAGGTATCTGATAAGTTTGTTGGCGTTAGCACTTCGGTTTTAAAGTATGCCTAGGCGGATTGGATGTACGTATAGACTATTATAAATCACTTCGCCGAGTTTTCGCTAGTATTTATACTAATGAAGAGTGTGATTTCATAATTGCTAAATTCGTGACAAAATTTGAAGACTGCTGTGTCTTCAAAAAATACACGTTAGCCGCGTAATGAGAATATAGGATGAGCAGGAAAACGTGCGTTACTAAAAGAAAGAGTGTTAGGAATAAGTGTAGTCCCCGTCTGTATTACTAGATGTATTGGCAATGAGTTTGGAGTACATCACAGCATCATACATAATTTTGTTACAACAGTTGAATTTATTAAAAATTCATATTATTTAAATAAAACTGTATTTTTTAACTTTACTTATTAGTCTAATATAAAATTTCTCTTATTATCATAATTAACGATATTTTTCAAATCAAATTGTCAGAAACGTCAAATAAGTTAACTTACGTTGTGACAAATAAAACGTCAAACATTGGTTAATTTTTTGTTCTATTGCATGGCTGTCGATATTTTCAACGTAATTCTGTATATCGAATTAGATGCAGAATTTTATGCCCTGAAACTTTTATTTGACGCGTTTTTGCTTAAAATAATTCGGCGAGCAGAAATTCGCAAAAAAATGATTTTCCATGTTAATCACCTATGTACACCTTTAAGATAGACACACGGTATATATTTAATAACTAAAATCGATATGTTGCAGATTTTTTTAGAAAAACCGATTGAGTTCGCTGTTTTTTTTTATATTCCATGTTTCCATACCGATTTTCAAGAATAAAATATTAAAATATGATCCATACATACATATTACGTTTTGACGATACCTATATGATAAACAAAAAGTGGCACTTAATTTGTTGCTCTTAACAGATTGTCAGGACAAGACATAATAAAATATGATCCAGAATTTATATTACAGACTTTGCTATTTATTGCAATAATAAATTATTTTTTTTACAAACGATCAACCGGAAGTGATACTTAAATCTCATTGCAATTTTAAACATGGAATTGGCGGAAAGTCATGCACTGGCCCCATTAGGATTTATTTGCATAAAGTGTGAAATATGTCGTGTTTGGTATCAAATAAAATGTTTTCTTAAGGGTTGTCATGCAGAAAAATCAAATATTTGTTACAACCCTATCGTCTTTTGTTTTTTGAAAAAAGTCAGAAACATGTCGTGTTTGGCATTAAATGAAATGTTTTCTCAAAAGCTGCTACGCAAAAATGTCAAAAATTTGACAACTTAATTGTCTTTTGTTTTTTGCAAAAAATTGCCAGAAATATGTCGTGTCTGGTAACAAATAAATTGTTTTCTGAAGGGTTGCTATGCAGAAATGTCAAAAATTTCACAACTGGATCGTCTTTTGTTTTTTGCAAAAAGTTGCCGAAGATATGTCGTGTTTAGTATCATGTGATGTTTTCTCAAAAGCTGTTATGCAGAAATGTCAAAATTTTTATAACTCGACTGTCTTTTGTTTTTTGCAAAAAGTTGTCAGATATGTGTCATGTTTGAAAACAAATGAAATGTTTTCTAAAGAGCTGCTATTCAGAAACGTCAAAATGTCAAAAGTTTGACAACTCGATTGTCTTTTGCAAAAAGTCAGAAATATGTCGTGTTTAGTATCACGTTGTGTAGGCAGTTTGGGTGAGCAACTTGCGTGGTAAGATTTTAGTGGGCAGGAGAGGCAGATATATATATATATATATATATATATATATATATATATATATATATATATATATATATATATATACAGGCTGTAAATGAAATAAGTGCATTAAATTTAACCAGTAATATAACTCGGCAAGAGCAACAATATTTCTTAATAACTTTTTTTTGAAATCGCACACTTTTTTAGCATTTTTACCACCCCGTAAATTGATGAGTCGTTCCAAATATTTTTGTGATAATTTAATGCAGTAACAACAGCTATGAAAAATTTTGTTTTAGCAATTGACAGTCCTGTCAATTGTTGCAATTAAATTTTGACATTAGTAATAAACTTGTTAATAAGGTAAAATTCTGTCAAAATGCGAGTACACACACATTGTAATTACTTACCTATGGTTTATTTATTTATTTTTTTACTCGTATCTGTACTATATTTTACTTGACATGACGGTTGACATAAAGACAGTGTCATGGAGTTGCCAACGCATTTACACGGAGCGTTTCCAAATCATCACCAAATCATTCTGTTCTTAATATTCGCACATTTGTTAATCTTGTACATCTTTATCACTTCACAATACGGAGTGTCACATATGACAATTTTAAAAAAAGCAACAGTTATATCCATAACATGTGTAAAAAGTTTTATGTTTTCAGCACATAACAGACTTCAATTTTGGGAATGGCTCATATTGTTGATTAATGAGACTGAATTTACTTGGGAAGGTGTATTTATTATGCACAATACACATTTCGACGGACGAAAATGCTGTAAAAATTTTCATTAAAACATATTTGAGCGGGAACAATAAATGGACGACTAATTATTGGTACTCATGTATCTTTTTTAAATGGACAAAAGTTTGTACTTACATTTTTTGAATAACGTATTTAAACTATTATGATTTATCGGCGATAAATAATCATCTCATAACCTAATAACTATGCTCTTGATCTTCCTCTCGTTACCTCGCCCCTCCTTGTCTTCGACTATTCACTTTAAAACCCTGGTTTAATACGCAACTTTATAATTTTGTTATCCAAAATTATATTACTTTATTTTAAAAATTGCATTATTACGAATTAATAAATAATAAATGTTATTTCCGTTGATTCGTTTATTAATTACTGTGACTGCAAATGTAACCGATACCGATAATTTTTGAGCTGTTTGTATCCCACTTGAATACGACAACTGCCATTTGCTTTCCATGGGCGCGCGCCGAAATATGCAGCAAATCTTTAAAAAAATTTAACTCAAAATCTAAGACTTACAAAAAAAAAGTTATTAAGAAATATTGTTGCTCTCGTCGAGTTACATTACTGGTTAAATTTAATGCACTTATTTCATTTACACCCTGTATATATATATTGTAACGTTTTTATTTATCTCGGTGAAGTGTAAATATTAGACAATTATTATCAATTAAAATAAAAGTTTATTATAACAATAAATAGATATTAAATATAATTAAAAGATGATAAATATAACGAACACTACGATTAAACAAATATTAAACACTAATTAAGACTAAGAATATTATAAAACATTTAAACACTAAGATTATTTATTTAAACAATATATAGATCACTTATTTATTTATACAAATGTATTTATTTATATTCACCACTTGTCTACTATCTGTTTAAATCACCAACTGTTTAACACGCAACGCTTTTTATATCAGACTGTCCAGTGCCTTCGACAGCGGCGGCGACAGCGACGGGGACAGAGGCGGTAATAGTGGCGGCGACGGCGGGCACTGCACATTACACTGCCCCTTCTTTAAGACTCTTTCGTCCCGGAACAGTTCGTGATGACGAAATCTGCATGCATTACCCTTGGTGCATTTCGAAGTTTTGAAGAAATGACAGTCGATGGTCCGCTCGACTTCTTCTTTATGTCCGTTAGCGTTAAAGCTGCAAACGAGAATTTCAACACCGAAAGAGAATTTCTATCATGTTCCTAACAATCCTCCAATCTAAACCATCTAGACCACAGCCTAACTTCGGTACGGCTAGCTTCAAAATGTCATTCTCAAGCAGATGATCCCTCGAATCGCACGAGTTCCACAGACTACGATATAACGGTTTCTGGTACGAGCGTAGTTTAGTGACCAGGTAATAGATGTACCGCTGATGGTCTGCATTGCTATCTCTCAGGCGCAGCGTTTTCCCAACAGTTGGACGTTGGTTGGCTAGTTCTTGTAGTCGCCCAAATTTCGCCTGAAAGACTGAAGCTATGCCGCGGGACATTTTTAAGTCTTCTGATACGCAGTGACCGAGGGAATAATCTGAAGACACGGTGAATAGATCTCGGTGTTCTTCTTTCGTCACGCCGAACCGCGCCTTGCGGCCAAAGGAATAGTTCTCCATGAAGTCTTCAAAAGTTGGTTCTTGTTCTATTATCCTACGAACCGTTGCTCCATTGTGGTCTTCGTGGTTATCTCCGGCGAAAGGGGTTAGCCGATTAAAGTGTACTACTCTCGGCTTCCTGCTAGGTCGTTTCTTAATTCTGTATACCACTTCGTTTATCCTTTTGACTACCTCATAGGGGCGTTCCCAATTCTTTTGCAGCTTTGGTGACAAACCGCGACGTCTTTGTGGGTTGTAAAGCCACACTAAATCCCCAGGTTGGTATCCACCCTTTTCGGCCTTGATGTCATACCGGTCTTTCATTCGGTCGCTGGCAGCTTGAATGTTCGTACGGACTTGTTCATGAATGTCATCCATTCTTCTTCGTAAGTCCGTAACGTCATCTGCCCCGGCCAGATCTTCCCCAGGTTTACTGCTGAACACCAAGTCGCATGGTAAGCGCAACTCACGCCCGAATAAGATGTTCGCAGGAATTTTCCCTGTTGTTTCATGCATGGATGAACGATAAGCCATCAGGAACAGATAGAGATGTCGGTCCCAGTCTCTTTGGTGATTGGAGACTACCTTCGACAAATATCGGTTGATCGTTCTGTTTATTCGTTCAACCATGCCATCAGACTGCGGATGTAATGCAGTTGTTCTAGTTTTATTAATTCCTAATATCTAACATTTTGGAAAACGGCGGACTCAAAATTTCTTCCCTGGTTGGGTAATGGATACGCTTCAACCCATTTGGTGAAGTAGTCCATGACAACAACGATGTATTTATTTTCTTCGTCACTTTCTGGGAATGGTCCAGCCACATCAATCGCAATACGCTCAAATGGACTGCCAACGTTGTATTGTCGCATTGGAGCTTTTCGTCGTTTATGTGGACCGTTACTTCCAGAGCAAACCATACATTTCTTGCACCAATCTTTAACATCTTCCGTAAAGTTAACCCAGTAAAACCGCTGGCGCAATCTTTCTAGCGTTTTGATGACTCCGAAATGGCCTCCAGATCCGTCATGGATTACTTTCAACACGTCTGGTACTTTACTCTTAGGAATAACTAATTGAGTTCTCTTCTCAGTTCCATCGGCATTTTCTACCACAAGCTTTAACATGCCATCCTCAATCACCATGGAATCCTATTGCGCCCAGTACGATTTTACACTCGGTCAGTGCGGTGCAACATCTTCCCATACTGGTTTGCTCTCCTCTGCTTTCCATTCCAGTATAATTTTCAAATTCGGGTCTTTCTCTTGGTCTTCGCGTAGTCCATCGGGCTGCCAATTATCGTCGACTACTGTTGTTCTGGCGACGATGGAAAATTTCTCTTCTAGTTGACTACAATGCTTGCATTCGTCTTGGCATGGCCTTCTGGACAATGCGTCGGCCTTACGATGTCTGGTACCTGTCCTATGCTCGATTTTGAAATTGTATTCCTGTAGTCTTTCAATCCATCTAGCTACCCGATCTTCAGGATTCTTAAATTGTAGCAGCCATTTTAATGCAGCATGATCAGTTCTTATCAAAAATTCCCTTCCGTACAAATATTTGTAGAAATGTTCCACGGATTTCACGACTGCCAAGATTTCTTTTCTGGTAACACAATAATTCCTCTCTGATTTTGACAAGGTCTTACTAAAATAGGCAATAACCTTCTCATGCCCGTCTTGTATCTGGGAGAGAACGCCACCAATTCCCACGTTGCTGGCATCTGTGTCTAGTATGAACTCTCCTTCAGGTAAAGGATAATTCAGAACAGGTGCGCTTGTCAAAACATGTTTCAATTCTTTGAACGCAATTTTGCAGTCCATTTCCCAGATAAATCTTGGACCTTTTTCAGTAAGCCTTGTCAGTGGCTTGGATATGTTGGCAAATCCAGGTTAATATCGTCGATAATAGGTACACAAACCAAGAAAACTTCTAAGTTCGTGTTTGTCTCTAGGCGCTGGCCAGTCTCTCACAGCCTTTATCTTTTCCGGGTCAACTGCAATACCTTTATCTGAAACCACGTGTCCAAGGTAATGAACTTCCTTTTGAAACAGGTGGCACTTCTTGGGGCTGAGCTTCAGGTTAGCCTTCCGTAATCTCTGGAAAACCTCTTCCTCATATGGTACTCGAACCACAATAATGTCGTCGAGATAGACTAAACAGGTTTTCCATGATAGTCCAGCCAATACTGTTTCCATGAGTCGTTCAAACGTTGCAGGGGCATTGCAGAGCCCAAATGGCATTACAGTAAATTACCAAAGTGCGGTACCAATTGTGAAGGCTGTCTTTTCCTTATCTTTTGGATCCAAATCGACTTGCCAGTATCCGCTCTTTAGATCCAGAGTGGAGAAAATCTTCGAGCCAGCCAAAGTGTCTAGTGTATCGTCTACTCGAGGTAGCGGGTAGCTATCCTTCTTGGCGACGTTGTTAAGTTGACGGTAATCGACGCAAAATCATATAGAGCCATCCTTCTTCTTTACTAACACCACTGGTGAAGCCCACGGACTGCTTGAAAGTTCTATCACACCTTCCATTTTCATGTCCTCAATAATTCCTTCTGCTTCCTCACGCTTCGCCAATGGTAGCCTTCTTGCTGGTTGGCGGATGGGTCTTGCGTCGCCGGTGTCTATCTTATGGTGAACCACATTAGTTCTCCCGTTGGCCTTCTTGTCAACTTGAAACACATCTTGAAATCTTCCAATTAATTTCTTCGCCTTGCTTCTCTGGTCAGCGGTCAGTTCTTGGAAGGAGGTTGATAATTGGTTAGTTAATGTGTCTGGAACTTCCTGAGATATGTTTCCTTTGGCCTTAACAGTTCGAATAATCGAGGATACTGCCAAGCATTCTCCTACAATTGTTCCTCTCTTAAGAACAACTGGATAAAAATTTACGTTCATTATTCGAACTGATATTACTTGCTAAGCTTTAATCAGTGATTTTCCTACAACAACTCCAGTACCAGTCTTCACATCATCATTCTTGGCCTCGAGCATAACAATATCACCCTGACAGAAACTACCATCTAATTGTGCTTGCACGATAGATTCACTTCGTTCTGGAAGGGTAACATCTTCGGCCATTAGTACGCGCACGGCCTTGTCTTCTCGTGGGTTTAAAACAAGTTCTTCTTCATTGACCATCATTACTCCATTCTTCAGGTCAAGTTTAAAACCGTGCTTTTTCATCACGTCCATACCGAGTATTAATTAATTTTCAACGTCAGCTACCAGAGCACGAGGTTTAAAGGATGTGTTTCCAATAGTCATATCTATTTCTCCTAATGTGGTAGCTTGTTCTCCCGTTGTTGTACGTAATCGCCACTTGGTTGGTTGAAGATTCGTCTTGCCTGTGTTCTATACTAAGTCGGGTCTAATTATAGTCTTCGTCGCACCCGTATCCAGTAACATTTTTAGTGGTCTTCTATCAACAGAGCCATTCACGTAGATGCTGCTGGCTTGATGATGAAGGGATGCGACATAACTGATGGATTGTGGGGCTACTAGATTACGGGTCGACGATTGCCCCTTCGCATCAACCCGACTTAGTTTTCCGACTCCTTGTCTTCTTTTACCGATTCTGTCTCTCTTTGCATTTTTTCGCAGTCTCTGCGGATGACCCTGTTTGCCGCAATACCAACAGACGAGTTTCTTTCTTCCGGCAAACACTTCATTTACAATTCGTCGCATTTTTTCTTCTAGGTCTTCCGTGTCTTCTTTTCTCTCGGCATCAATATTTCGCACTCGAGATTGATTACGTGAAGCTTGTTTGGCAGCTTCATGTTTTAGTGCATATGAGAGTGCGTCAATTAATGTTTTTGGGCGAGCCAATCGCAGTGCTTGCTGCGTTTCGCTATCTCGAACTCCGTAGATGAATGCTTGAACGGCCAGGCACTCCAAAACGCTGTCAGGAGCTGCAGGTTGTGCCAGACGAACCAAACGAGCTACGTCGACTTCAAATTCTTGAAGGCTTTCTTTTGAACTCTGATAGCGGTTCCTCAGTTGCGTCTGGTACACCTGCTCCAGGTGCGCATTGCCGTACCGCATGTCCAACCGCTTGACTAGTTGGTCGTAGTCCTTTTGTTCTTCTTCCTTTAGCGTTTGTAGGATGTCGATGGCTTCCCCACGCAATGAAACAGTCAACGCTGTAGCCTTCTCTTTGGACGTCCAGTTATGTGCTTTCGCAGCCGCTTCAAATTGTTTTAAATAGTTCGGCCACAAAGATTTTCCATCAAATTCCGGCGTTTTAATGTGCATTGTTGTACTAGTATCAGGTTTTACTACTTTACTTTCTTCTTGTGAACCTGCCTCCACTACATCGGAATTTGGCATTGGTGACAATGTAATTCTAGTGACCTTTTCTCGTAATTCTTCCATCTGCTTGTCTTACTTATCCTCTAAATTTTTCAAGTCTTCCTCAGTTTTTCTAGAATTCTCTTCTAATTTTTGTTCTAAATTTCTAGAATGTTCCATTAATTCTTCTTTTAATATTCTGTAATTTTCTTCTGCTTTTCTAGAAATTTCCATTAATTTTTCTTCTAATGTTCTAGAATTTTCTGCCAAGTCCTCTAATTTTCTAGAACTTTCCATTAATTTTTCTTCTAATGTTCTAGAATTTTCTTCTGCCTTTCTAGAATTATCTGCCATTTCCTGTTTTAATGTTCTAGAATTTTCGGCTATTTCCAGTTTTAAATCTTCTTTTCATGTTCTTATGTTGGATATGTCGAATAAGTAATCGTCAGGACTTTCACCAGAATCGATTAATGCTTGCCGCAGTCTTTCCTGAAGCAGAGATTTCTTTCCTGCCGTATCTAATTCTCGTTCTTCCAGTTCTGTCTTCAGAGAACTTACTTTTAATTCACATAATTTTAATAGTCTAGCCATTTTATTTATTTTTAATTAACACTTCACAGTTTATTAATCCCACTCCTGACACCAATTGTAACGTTTTTATTTATCTGGGTGAAGTGTAAATATTAGACAATTATTATTAATTAAAATAAAAGTTTATTATAACAATAAATAGATATTAAATATAAATAAAAGATGATAAATATAACGAACACTACGATTAAACAAATATTAAACACTAATTAATTATAAGAATATTATAAAACATTTAAACTCTAAGATTATTTATTTAAACAATATATAGATCACTTATTTATTTATACAACTGTATTTATTTATATTCACCATTTGTCTACTATCTGTTTATATCACCAACTGTTTAACACGCAACGCTTTTTTATATCAGACTGTCCAGTGCCTTCGCTAACGGTGCTTATATACCCTAGCCGAAAATTCGATCTCACTGGAATACTTCTAGATAAAACACAATAGGTTACATCAACCGCGTAATTAAGCAGGCTCCGACCAGTCATCGCTAACAATAGACACTCGCTCGTCCCTGCGACAGCGGCGGTGACGGCGGGCACCGCACATTACAATATATATATATATATATGACTAAAAATCAAATGAATGTCGAATGTTTCAGCGTTTTTTAAAAAAACCGGTTGTTCGCTGCTTTTGTAATATACCATACATTAACCCTACACTATACATACGTGTATATATATATATATATATATATATATATATATATATATATATATATATATATAGATTTTCTAGGACTTTCGTATATATATATATATATATATATATATATATATATATATATAGATTTTCTAGGACTTTCGTATATATATATATATATATATATATATATATATATATATATATATATATATATATATATATATATATATATATATATATATATAAATAAGAAAATTATGGTCTACGTTTAACATGGGAAAACTGATTTTTGTGAATAAAAAGTGTCCGGCATAAAATTAAGCCATGCTATTTAACATGATAATAGTACATTACCTCGTGTACCTTATTTAATATTAATTACAATATTACCATTGCGTAAATCAGTGAAAATTATAAAGATATTTATGAATGAATATTTGTTTCAATATTTTATTATGTTATATCAAAATATTTGCAATTATCATTGTAGATGAATGGATAGCGTAGCAGACTGTGGAATGAGAGAACGTTTAGAGGTTGGGGTTTGAATCTCCGTCAAGATAGTTTTTTTTAATTTTTTTTATTTATGAATTAATTACGAATTATATTAAAAATATTATGTATTATATTAATATGGATGAATTAGTTAAATAATTACAAATAAGTTTATATCATGATATAATACTCATTTCAATGGAAGTAGTAATTATCAGTATGACCCAAAAGCATAAGAATTTAAACTATAACACCTACTTTTACAGTAAAAACACAAAACATACACGTATTCATTTTATCTCAATCATATTTTATTAAGATTAAAAGAAAATATAATGCATTTTTATTATATCAATGTTTTGATTATTGTAATCAATTTTTTTCATTGTTTAAAACCAATTATATTTATTTTGCTGCAACACATATAATATATATATATATATATATATATATATATATATATATATATATATATATATATATATATATATATATATATATATACCGTGTGTCCCAAGCAAACCTTGATATAGGCGTTTAACATGGGAAAACTGATTTTTCTGAATAAAAAGTGTCCGTCATAAAATTAAGCCATGCTATTTAACCTCATAATAATACATTACCCGTGTACCTTATTTAATATTAATTACATTATTATCATTGCGTAAATCAGAGAAAATTATAAATATCTGTCAATAAATACTTGTTTCAATAATTTATTACGTAATATCAAAATATTTGCAATTGTCATTGTAGGTGCATGGTTAGCGTAGCTGACTGTGGAATGAGAGGACGTTTAGAGGTTGAGGTTCTAATCTCCGTTAAGACAGTTTTTTTATTATTTATTTATTTTTGTGTTAATTACGAATTATATTAAAGATATTGAGTCGAATTCAGCACTCGTCTTTATCTAATGAAGCGTATCTAAAAATAACAAAATAAAGAGAAACATATGCATTGATACATTAATAAGAAAAAGATGCAAGCTATTTCCATAGTTACTAGAGAGGGTCACTACACTAATGAAGAGTGCTGAATTCGGCCTAATATGTATTATATTAATATGGATGAATTAGTTAAATAATTACAATTATGTTTCTATCATGATGTAATACTAGTTTCAATAGAAGTAGTAATTCTCAGTTTGACACAAAAGCATAAGAATTTAAACTATAACACCTACTTTTAAAGTAAAAACACAAAACATACACATATTCATTTGATCTCAATCATGTTTTATTAAGATTAAAAGAAAATATAATGCATTTATCATATCAATGTTTTGATAATTGTAATCTATTTTTGTCATTGTTTAAAACCATTTTTCATTCCAGATCAACAATGTGTTCATTGTTTACCTCACTGTTTACTTTCTTTTGTTTTTTGTTTATCTCAAATATTCGTGTCAAAACGAATTTCTTAAACGTTAACGATCGTATAAATATTATCAAAATGTATTACGGAGGACGAAGTCTACGTGAAATTTCTGATTATTTTGCTAGTATGAATGAGAACCACTTCCCATCTGCCGAAATAGTAAGGCAAATTATAATTAAATTTGAAAATACCGCATGTGCTGCCTCACATCCTGTACATCAAGGTCCTAATCCTAATGAAGAAGCAATTGAGAAGGAAGAAAATGTTTTGGCTGCAATTATTGTAAATCCACGGATTAGTTGAGAGCTCTAGCTCATGAAATAGGACTAAGTAAATCTGAAGTACATCGCATTTTGAAGAAACATAAATATAGGAGCTATAAAAAAAATATTTGGATCAACAACTGGAGGCCGGAGACGAAGATAAAAGAATTTTATTTTGTGAAACTTTGTTTGAGATGGCGAACAGAAATATCAACTTTATCAAAAAAATATGCTTCACGGATGAATGTACTTTTGAACTAAAGTGTGAGCCAATGCTCAAAATGACAGAATTTGGTCTCAAACTAATCTTGCAAAATTTAACGAGGATTCAAAATATCCCCAAAAAGTAAACGATTGGGTCGGTATTCTTGGGCAACACATTATTAGACCATATTTTCTCAATGGCACTCTATACGGAGATAAATATTTGGATCTACTACAAAATGTTATGGGCCCAAGAATTACTGAAATTGCACAAAATGAAGAACGTATCTATTGTCAGCACAATGGTTGTCCTGTTCACTGTACAACAAACGTGCGAGAATTTTTAGACAATGGATTTTCTGACTCTTGGATTGGCGGGTCATTTAAAAAATATTCTATACAAACTTAATAAACATTATGCAACCATTGAAGATTTGAAAACAGAAATAGTTACGGCGTGCCAGAATATATCCCCTCAACAATTAAAGAGAGTGCGTCAAGAATTTTTTGGCATATTTGGAATATTTGTTATAAAATTATTCGGTGCCGGTCCAAAGCCCGCAAAACGGGGCTGGGTTGACGTCAGGAAGGGCATCCAGTCGAAAAAAACCGTGGATGAGATGTGGAAGAGTGGAAGGAATAGAGTAGAATCTGAGAGAGAGTGGGAGAGAGTGAGAGAGAGACAGAGGGAATTTACACCCTGTATAATTCATTTAAAGGTAAAAACATGGTCTTCATAGAAGAATAAAAAAACCACATGTTTGCAAAAATATTCTTTAAAACAATTAGATCACATCATCCTCTCTTTACTTTCACTTTTTATTATAATTACTCTTTCACAGTTAATAATTAATATTGACACATCAAAATTCATATATATTTTTGCAAACACTATTTTACATAACATATTTCTAAATAATATTATATAATTCATGTTTTCTTATATGTAATATTTTTATATACATTGTTTATATTCTTTATATATTCTTTATAATTTACATAACATCAAAATTCTAAAAATTATTAAAATTCAGAAATAAATAACTGTAATATATAACTTTTTTAGCTTCGATCCGAAGATGGGCATCCATAGCCGAAATCGATCATCGAAAAGATTTTTTATAAATAAATAATTATAAAACGCAGCGTGCTATAATATTTTTTAACCTAATAATCATCCATATTAATATAATACATAATATCTTTAATATAAATTGTAATTAATTCATAAATAAAAAAATAATAAAAAAACTGTCTTGACGGAGACTTGAACCCCAACCTCTAAACGTCCTCTCATTCCATAGTCAGCTACGCTAACCAGTCACCTACAATGACAATTGCATATATTTTGATATTACGTAATGAAATATTGAAACAAGTATTTATTGACAGATATTTATAATTTTCTCTGACTTACGCAGTGATAATAATGTAATTAATATTAAATAAGGTACACGAGTTAATGTACTATCATGTTAAATAGCATGGCTTAATTTTATGCCGGACACTTTTTATTCAGAAAAATCAGTTTTCCCATGTTAAACGCCTATGTTTGTTTGGGACACACGGTATGTATTTATGTATAGGTTGTTCCAGTACGAGTTTACGCTATCATTATTTTATAAACTATTCAATATTATTTTACGAAATATGATATCTAGGGGTCTCCCGACATGCCCGTTTCAGCTAAAATATTTTCACTTCAGCTGATAATTTTATATATGAAATCATAAAAAAAAATTTGCTCATCATCAACCACTTCCGGCGTAATTAAACTTTTTTGATTTTTTCATCAATAACAGCCACTTTTTTATCGCTCTATATCTCGAGAATGGAAACGATTATCTATAATCTGTAAAAACAATTTTATAAAAATTCTTTTGTTTACAATAGTATAAATTAATAATCGAAAATTTTTGAAAATTGTAATTTCTACGTGAACGTAAATTTCACAAAATTCAAAAAACTTATCTTTTTATGAACCGCCCCATTTTTTGTTATTTAAATGAATGCTTCGTTAAAAAATAGGGGTAGTTTGTGTAGCGTGTCCTATGTTGAAGTGGGCCATGGTGGAAAAAGAAGAAAATTATGCTTAGTACCTACCTATTAATTTTTTTTATTTTAATGAATTTTTATGAATTACTATCATATTAAATAAAAGTACGAAGTGAACAGAAATGGAAAATATAACATGAAGCTAAATCAAAATATTCATAGCCAACTAAACTAAATTTATAAATAAATACTAACCCATGCAATTTAATATTTTCCATTTTACTAAAAATCTATCAACTTTCAACATGCTACACAAACTACCATTATTTTTTAACATAATTCATTTACATTATAAAAAAATGGGGTGCTTCAAAGTTTAATTACGCCGGAAGTGGTTGATCCATGAGTAATTTTTTCCTACAACCGTGCATGAAAAGTACTTTTCACGCACTTTTTACAGTGTTTAAAGTTAGTTTTCAAGCACTAGTGCTTGAAAAGTAAATAGGTATTGCTAGGCAACATTAAAATTCGGTTAATTTACTTATCAAGTAGATAATTAGGTAGGAAATAATAATGAAAGTAATATAATTTATTAAGAAATATTAATATGCACTGTAAATGAAACAAATGTAATAATTTTTTAAGAGATTGATTACAAATCTAATTTTTAATAACATTAACATTTTTTTGACTTGTATTCTAATCTAATTTTTAATATTAATATTTAATGTACAATTTGTACAATTATAGAAGACTAATCCACTTTTGTCTTTTACAAGTGTTTAAGTTACATTTTGTACAGTATTATGAAAAAGACCACTAACAAACGTTTTGCAACATCGCTGTTAATCGTTTTTCTATAAATTTTCATGTTAAAAAAATTTAACCTCAGAATTTGCTGTAAGAATTTTTCGGTGAAGGAAACATCGTAAATGTAGTATTTTCATGCCATCTGTTGTTTGTTTAACGAGAGTTTATTTAATATTCTATCTAAATTTTATTGCTTTTTGTCCAAATTTAGTTTATTCCAGTTTATTTTTCACATTATTAAATAGTCCCAACTGTTTATTCCAAATTTATTCTGTACTTTTTTATATAATTTTTTTTATTTCTTTGCGCATACTTTGAAGTGATTAGCTTTGTCCGAATATAAATTTCTGATGACAGAAGGGGACTTAATTGAAACTCTCCTAGTTGAAGGCTGAGTTGAGGCTCTGAGTTTGAGCTCTAGTTGGGTCGCCATGAAGAATTGCGAATTGGCAGTTCTTTTGTTCATTGGTTAATTTCTCTTTATTTGTCTAAAATTTCGTTTGGAGTTCAGCGAAGCAGTGTCTGGTAAGTGACTCGATCTTTTATTTAATATTATTTTTTTATATTTTATTGTTTGGTCTACTGGTGGTTTTGGCCGGTTAGTGTAACCCCAGTTGGACTATTTTCGAGTCACTTAGCAGCACTGTGGAGCTGGCTCTTTATATTACATTGTTGATATTTCATTTTAGTATTTTATTATATTTCTCTATATTTCATTGTGTGGCTAATTTTTTTTGTTAGTTCGTGTGGTTTCATTCTGTGAGCTCAGCAGTATAAACTTTTTTATTGATTTCTATTTAACTTAAATTTTCTTATAATTGCCTTGTTGCCTCTTGATCTATTTTTTTCTCGTTTGTTTTATTCTAATTTACTAGAGACCTGTTTTATTTAATTTTGAGTCTTGGCGACTCTAAGAACTTTGTATTATTTTTTTTGTATTTCTTTGCGCCACGTGTTGCTTTATTTGACTAGTCAAAATTTTGTTAACCATATAACTTTCATGTTTCTTTCTCTTGTCTTTTTATTTTACGAGCCGATAACCGGTCAGGCTCTGGTCCCCGTGTTCTTAAAACACTTCATTTTGTTTGATTTTTTTTTTTGGTAGTACAGTTTAAACCCTTCTTTACTTCCCTATCCTCTCCCATCCTGTATGAGTGTTTACGAACGGGTTGGAACGGGTAGTTCTTTTAATACTTCGTTAGAGTCACGGCTCGGACTATAGCCGGATTCGTTTCCTACGCTCTACTTTTTCGCCCTTGCGGGCCCCTTTTGTTTTGATAATTTTAGATTATCCTTTGGTTCGTGGCGAAGCCCTAGCGGAGATTTTTTTTAACGAGTAGTTAACACATTAGCTCGCGCGGTTTTATATCTTTTAGTCCTATTGTTAGCCAGGCGGCTCCTGCTTCTAGAATAGCCATTCAGTAGGGACTTACCGTTTCGTTTTTAAGTTTTATTTAAGCCCTTCCTTTAGTCTGGTGGACCGAGCGCATAGTACGCTTGTAGGAAGGGCCCTTTCTACTTTTCGTCGGTGCCTTGCATCCCACAAGATGTGGTTTTATCCGTGAGCGCGGTCAATAAAGTTTATTTTCTACCTTCAACCCTTCTCGCTTTCCCTCGTTGTGCCGTATTTATTTGTCATACTTGTTTTGTTTTCGTATTGTCCTTTCATTCGTCATTTTTTTATTTAACTTTTGAAATTTTTGTTTGTATAACTTGGGACGGAGCACAGGAGTCTTTCATTATTGTATAACCGTTATGAAGTACTCAGGCCCTTCAGGCCGTGTTGTTCCTCCTAAGTACGAGTTATTGCGGAGTATTTTTTATAGACATTAGTGGCTCTGGTGGTTGGTAGCTGACCCTTGGTCCCGGATTGAGGGAGTTTAGATCTATCTTCGCTAGACGAGCCATTCAAGCACTTTATTTCCGCCGCACTACGGAGCTATAGCCAGTCCACGCCTCGTTGATAGCCGCCTAGTTCCTACACCACTGCAGGGTAATATTTACACCGAACCTGCGACAGAGGTTAGCCTCACAGTTTCGCTCTTGCAGCTCCGGGACTGTTCAGCTTCCGTCGAAGTCTACCAGGCTCCCACCCAACGTCTGAGTTAAGAATTCGGTCCCCACAACCACAATGGATCCGCAACAGTATCTAAAGAACTCCCGGTGCTGCCGCCGTTTTAGTATTAGTTTTATATAAATTTTCAAGTTTATTATCAATTCTAAAGTTTAATTTTTTCATATGTTGTAATATTATTTCAAAATTATTTTTTTTTTGATTATATTTGTTCTGTATTCCTTCTCTCGAGGACACCTCTCGAGGTTACCCTTTTAAGGTGTTGGTGCCCGCAGAATAAATTGGTGGTATTCAAAAAAATTCTTTTGCACAGGCATTGGCCTGAGTCATTTTTTGTTTAGCTGGGCTACACTATACCACCAAATTATTATTCGACACACGACCTCTGCTCCCGCTCTATACCCGTGAGTTATAGGTGCATCAACCTATATATGGCACAGGTGAGTAGCCTTCATTTGTGTCACACAGTATTTGAAGATGCTTGTACACCCGGTATTATGAGAAACATCACCAGCATTTCGGTTGTAGGAAAAATGTTGCATGCAACATGTATGTAAAATAATATTTTTGTCTCGTGCTACAATTTCAATACATCGCACTCCACCAAAAAAGTACTACTTTACACACTTGTTGCATAAATAACTATTTTGGTTTCATATGTAAAATTTTCAGTTGAATTCAATGGCAAAACAAAAAATATAGCATTCCATTAAAATAAGAAAGTTAAACCGGAAGTACTACTGTTTTGAAAATATTTTAGCTGAAACTGGCATGTCGGAAAACCCCTAGATACCAAATATCGTAAAATAATGTTGAATAGTTTTTAAAACAACGATAGCGTAAGCTCGTCCTGGGACACCCTGTCGGGTGGCGCTCGATATCCGTTACATATGCATTTAACATAGGAAATCAGTTTTTCCTTGCGTGTTGCTTCCCAAATTTTTTTTAGAAAAAAATAATTTAAATAAAACTTGTAGATCATGAAATTCTGCATATGAATCAATAAACAATAGTTATTTGTATCACTAATCCAGAAACTGAATATTTGCGAGAGCAGGTTTATTTTGAGAGGCCGAGTTGAAAGCAACATCTCCATAAATTCTTCGTATATTTCTCTACACTATATTCACATAACCTAAAAAATTAACATATTTTTATCGGTTTTGTATTGCAAATTTAATTATAATTACTTACATTTGAGCTTAAAATGCGTAATTATTTTATATTTATTGAAAATATATCATACAAATATTAGTTATATATATTTTATATACTTTTGCATATTTTCAATGACAGATGGCGGAAACTCAATAATCGTATCACATGAAGTTAATTGTAGTTACAAAACAAACTAGTTCTAAAGTTGAAACTTATAATTAATCTATACGAGATGACAGCAATGACACCATATTCTTATTTCTATGACAAAATTTAGTTATTTGAGTTACACTAATTAAATATTTAGTCCTAAAATTTGTATATATTTTGCTAATTCTTGTGTAGAAAATAATATTAAATTACCAGAACAGTAATGCCAACTGCTTTTGCCGGCCTAGGTCAGCAACAGCGCATTCCTGGACGATTAATTTTGCATGCTTTGTAACGGTAAAAATTGAATACGAAAATGTCGAAAATCACGTTAAAAATGATAGCCATGGAATTAAAACAAAATGCGAAAAAAATGTATGATTTTTTGTCAAAATTTAATTTAACTTTAATTTTTTAATAAAACAGTTAAAACATCAAACATTTGTTTCTCTTTTTGTTTTAATTCCACGTCTAGCACCATTAAATTGATATTTTCATTTTTAATTTCTAGAGTTATTAAACATACGAAATGAATTTTGTTTACTAATTTATAAGTATAATGTTATGCTATAGATTTTTTTTTAAGAATGTTTCTATTAAATAATTTGGGGGGATACGCACAAGGAAAAAACAGTTTTATCATGTTAAATGCTTAATGTAACGGGTTTCCATTTTCAGTGCCACCTGGATATCCTTGTGTACACGAATAGGTACACATGTAACTTTTACGTTTTTTGCAATATCTTTTTGTATTATTTTATTAATTTAAATATCCGAGACTCAGTGACATCTTAAATTTAATATAAATAAACCTAATTACCATAATTAAATATATTTATTAATTAGAAGTAGGCCCTTTTCAAGCCTTTTATTTTAAAAATACGTTACCTCACGGATAGGTACATGTTTGTACGAATTAATTTATGCAAGGATACATTATAAAAACTAAAATTATGAAACTAAAATATGTTTATTGAAACAAAAATTTATAATTCACATGTATGACATTTAGAAATAGTTTCTGTGTGTTCATCGCAGACCGGGCGAATGCATGCTTTGCAAGACTTTCTTGTTTTACGCTGGAATTTTCTCTCGGCGCGACATTTGTAATGAACCGACCACTTGTTTAAATCCCTTTTAAATGTGAGCGAGTAGTACTTGATGGTGCAGCTATTTTTTTTACAAGTGGATGACCAATCATAGCTTCAATAGCAATCTTTGTCGAAAATACCTTTACAACGTGGGACATTTCGGACCTTCTTGCAATGTCAATCATATTATAAACTAAAGCCAGTGGCCCTCTAAATGTTCTACGTTTCGTAGAAAAATGTGCCAGCATTTTTTCTATATTGTCAACTCCACTTTTTGCGGTATTATAGTAGTGAATAATTTCAGGTTTTTGCTTTGGTCCAATGGTACTATTATTATTATACATTGTAGAAAGTAAGATGACCGACTTGTTTTTCTTATGCACATATGAACATAGCGTCACTTTACCATCATTGCTAAATCCAAAAATTGATGAAAACTCTTGTCGTTATTTATTCGCCATCATTTCAGGAGGTATGCAGGCTTTATTTTTTTTAGAGTACCACCTACGGTCAGATTCCAAGACAACAATAGCTGCGCAATTGGCAATGACGTAAAGAAATTGTCCATCGTAACGTTTCGACCAGTATTTTTGAAATGAACAGCTAATTCTTGTACAACTCGCTCACCTTGTTCTGTTTCTCGCCCAGTTATCGGTTTTCCGGTGTAAATTTGTCCCGTTAGAGGATATGAAGATTCAGCGTCGCATATCCACCAGATTTTTATGCCGTATTTAGCTGGCTTTGAAGGCATGTATTGAGTGAATCGCGTCCTTCTCGAAATGCAAAAAGTTGTTCGTCAATAACTAGGGCCGGCCCAAGTTACAGGCAAGCCAGGCGACCGCCTGGGGCGAAATTGATTTTAGGGCGATATTTTTTGAGACTATTTTTTGCAAAATAAATTAAAAATCTAATTATAAGTTTATTGACTCGTCCAGTGTGTGGCTTTAATCATAATGCTGACAATTTGCAGTTGCAGCAAACTTATATTATTTAAATCCTATTTATATTTTTTACCTTATACTAAGAAAGAAGAAAGGTTAAATTCGTTGGCGAGTACATCAATTAAAAACATTGTCATATCAAATACTGAAGAAGTAATTATTGTTCAGGAAATATACCGAAAAATACCCCCAACATAAAAAAATGCAACAAAAGCTTTTATACGGAATCCTGTACAGAAAAATACACTGATGCAACAGTTCCTCGCCAATTGAGAAAAAGGCGACTTATTTTTGTTTTTGACATTTTTCTTGAAAACGGTGATCCGTATCTAAATTTTATACAAAACAGGATTCTATTATTTTTTACTAAGATGAACCGTTAAAAAGTTTAAATGGATTTTCCGAATTGAAAAATAACGAAAAGTATTAATACCGAGACTTATACCTACACTGAGAAATATATTTTCTTTCCCTATATACAGGGTTAGTCACGGAAGAGTTATTTTGAAAGTCCGTTTGTTTGCAACCCAAAATACTAATGACAACAGACCATATTTAATTGATTAATGTTAAATGACAGAACCATCACTAGACAGGCAAAGCAACCGTGAATTAAATATTCTATTTTTTTAAGAAAGGAAGCCAGACGCTGTTGTAAATTCTATTTCGGGTTGCACACAAACGGACTTTGAAAGTAACTCTCCCCTGACTAATCCTGTATACAGTATTAGACAAAAATAAAGCGACTCTGTAGAACCCAAAAAAATATGTATTTTAAATAACCATAATATTTTCAAAAAAAAAAAATCATTCAGATTAAGATTCTGTGATTGTTCGGGAGGTATGGACACAAATCGCCTCTTTTTTAATTTTTGTAATAAATGAGGGGCGCAATTTACAATTTTAGCCTGGGGCACTGTTTGTTCGGTTACAAGGGATATATGTATATATATATATATATATATATATATATATATATATATATATATATATATATATATATATATATATATATATATATATATATATATATATATATATATGTAAGTTAAATATCGAGACAATATAAATTGCTTTTTAAAAAGTTTATTTATTCTTATAAACCTTATATTATGTGTTTACAATATAAGCTCTGAATACAGACTAAGAAGCTGCAATTCCTCAAAGAGGAAAACTACATTAAATAATAAATCTGTACTATGAGAAATATGAAAATGAGATAATGTATATTCAGCATAAAGCGGCACTGTAACATATATATATATATATATATATATATATATATATATATCAACAGCGAAATCAATCGGTTTTTTTAATGTTAAAACACGTCGATTTTATATATTAAAAATACACATTAATATGTACGATTCAACTTCCAACTTTCATTTGTTATTAAGTTATGACGTCATCACAAAAAAATGTAAATGGCAATATAGATTTTTAGTAGTGGAATCCGATAGTGATTTTCTTTTCTTTCTGATCATGTACATAAATCAAAAGGTTGCATAACAAAAATTCTGAAAAAAATCGAGCTGAAAATTGAATAATAATGAATAATCAAGACACCGAGATTTCAATTTTTCAATTTAAAGTTTTTCGATAAAGCAACAATATCTCCGGGCAAGTAAATCAAAGTGTAAAGGTGACAGATTTTTTTACCAATAACCTTCCGCTAATTACAAATGGAGATAAAGCAACAGTACTTTCACTCAATCGTACCTCCCGCCAACTGAATCAAAGTGTAAATAAGGTGACCGTAGATTTTTTGCCAACAATACCTCCCGCGCATTACAAATAGATGAAGCAATAGCACAGTAAAATTATTGAAAGATGTCCGATCAAGGACATCTACGAATTGTATAAATTAAGATTTTCTTCTGTCAAATTCGGTAGTGTCGTTCACACAGTTCTTATGGCGGTACATAAGATACTACTATTATTATAAAAATATATGTTACAGTAATTAACGTATCAACGGTGCTATAAGGACAATAACGCCTAAGGTCAACAGAGTACTTTTCGAGGGCCTCTGGCCCGAGATATGTACGTTGACCGAAGGCCTTATTATCCGTTTAACTCCCGTGGTGCGTTCAACGTTTAACGTCCGACTATAATTTTCAATATTCTACGGATTACGGATCAGAAAGTTTTATTAAAATTTACGGAGTAGATAGGACATGAATGCTTTTGCTTGTTTTTTAGGCTTTATCCCAGTATCAATATCATTTTATTGACAACATTACCATAGCAACAACTCATAACACGCTCTAAGGTGTTATTTGGTATATAAAAACCCTGAAAGCAGGGTTGTTATGATAATAACATACCAGTCGGACGTTAAAGTATTAAGCATTTTAAGTTCAAAACTAAGTCAAATGGTAAGTTTATTAGCAAATATAAAACCAAATATGTGAAAAATAAGATATTGACACAGTATCAGTGTCAGTGACATCGCCAGAAAATAATGTTATTCGTAAGGCTATGAATCAAGGTAATATATCTGAATTCATAAATAAACTTACGTTACAGCGAAAGTATTTTCAAGAACGAACATCGTATTAAAATGGAATGCCCTAACTTGGACGAAAAATATAAATTTTTGAAAGACAAGCGTGTTATATCCATCCTTATTGCACACGCTTCTTCTGAGAGAGATAAATGTATGGCAATTTGTTAATTCGTTCATGATATAATGACCTTGATCAAACATTTTTCAATAATTTTACTGTAACTCCCGTCAATTGAAAATGAGAGAAAAGCAACGGTACCTCCCGCCAACTAAATCAAAGTGTAAAGGTGACAGATACTTTACCAACAATACCTCCGCCAATTACAAATAAAAATAGAGTAATAGTACCTCTCATCAATTGAAAATTGGAATGTTGCAACATTTTTTTTGCAAAAAGTTATTAGAAATATGTTGTGTTCGGTATCAATGTTTTCTCAAAACATGCTATGCAGATAATATGTTAAAATTTTGACAATTCCATCGTCTTTTGTTTTTTGCAAAAAGTTGTCAGAAATATGTAGTGTTTGGTATCAAATGAAATGTTTCCTCAAGAGCTGCCAATGTCAAAAATTTTACAACTCGATCGCCTTTTGTCCTTTGCATTAGGTTGCCAGAGATATGTCGTATTTGATGTCAAATGAAATGTTTTCTCAAGAGTTGCTACGCATAAACGTCAGAAATTTGATAGCTCGATTGTCTTTTATTTTATTTTTTTTATTTTTCGGAAATATGCCCTGTTTGGTATCAAATGAGATGTTTCCTTAAGAGCTGCTTTGAAGAAATGTCAATAATTTGGCAACTCGATCGGCCTTAGTTTTTTGTATAAAGTCAGAAATGTCATGCTGGTATCAAATGAAATGTTTTCTTAAAGGCTGCTATGTAGAAATGTCAAAAATGACAACTCAGTCTTTTGTTTTTTGCAATAGTTGTCAGAAATATGTCGTGTTTGGTGTCAAATAAAATGTTTTCTCAAGAGCTGCTCTGCAGAAATGTCCAAAAATTGACAACTGGATCGTCTTTTGTTTTTTACAAAAAGTTATCAGAAATATGTCTTGTTTGGTATCAAATGAAATGTTTTCTCACGAGCTGTTATGCAGAAATGTCAACAATTCGACAAATCGATCGTCTTTTGTTTTTTTGTAAAAAGTTGTGGAATCAAATGAAATGTTTTTTTTTTTTGCAAAAACTTTTTACAAATATGTCTTGTTTGGTATCAAATGAGAGGTTTCCCTTTAAGGGAAATGTGTTTGGGCATTTTGTGTGGACAGTTTATATCAGGAAGTTGCGTAGGATGATTTAGTGGACAGGATAGAATGCAAACTTTTCATACTATTTGCGTTAGCACTTTGGGTTTAAAGTGTGCACAGACAGATAAGTATGTACGTAACAACTATTATAAAATACTGTCGGGTTACACGCAGTATAACTAATTTTACGATTGATAACTATACTCGGTGATAGAGTAATAGTACCTCTCGTCAATCTAAAATTGGAATGTAGCAACATTTTTTTTGCAAAAAGTTAGAAATATGTTGTGTTCGGTATCAAATGAAATGTTTTCTCAAAACATGCTATGCAGATATATCAAAATTTTGACAAATCCATCGTCTTTTGTTTTTTGCAAAAAGTTGTCACAAAATATGTCGTGTTTGGTATCAAATGAAATGTTTCCTCAAGAGCTACCAATGTTAAAAATTTTACAAATCGATCGCCTTTTGTCCTTTGCATTAAGTTGCCAGAGATATATCGTATTTGATATCAAATGAAATTTTTTCTCAAGAGTTGCTATGCAGAAATGTCAAAATTTAGATAACTCGATCGTCCTTTGTCTTTTTTAAAAAAACTGTCAGAAATATGTCATGCTTGGTATCAAATGAGATGTTTTCTCAACAGCTACTTTGCATAAACGTCAGAAATTTGACAACTCGATCGTTTTTTTTTTAATTTTCCGAAATATGCCTTGTTTGGTATCAAATGAAATGTTTCTTTAAGAGCTGCTTTACAGAAATGTCAATAATTTGGCAACTCGATCGACCTTTGTTTTTTGTATAAAGTCAGAAATGTCATGTCTGGCATCAAATAAAATGTTTTCTTAAAGGCTGCTATGTAGAAATGTCAACAAAGACAACTCAGTCTTTTGTTTTTTGCAATAGTTGTCAGAAATATGTCGTGTTTGGTGTCAAATAAAAAGTTTTCTCAAGAGCTGTTTTGCAGAAATATCAAAAAAATTAACACACTAGATCGTCTTGTTTTTTTGCACAAAGTTGTCAGAAATATGTCTTGTTTGGTATCAAATGAAATGTTTTCTCAAGAGCTGCTATGCAGAAATGTGAAAAATTTGACAACTCGGTCTTTTGTTTTTTTTTTGCAAAAGTCAGAAATATGTCGTATTTGGTATCAAATGAAATGTTTTCACAAGAGTTGCAATTAAGGAATGTCAAAAATTTAACAACTCGAACGGCTTTTTTTTTGAAAAAAGTTTTCAGAAATATGTTATATATGGTATTAAATCAAATGTGGTCACAAGAGAAATGAAAATGAAAATAGGGCAATATTGCCTCCTGTTATTTGAAAATTACGACATACAAACGTCTTTTATTCTTTGCAAATAGTTGTCAGAAATATGTCGTGTGTGGTATCAAATGAAATTTTGTCTCAAGGGTTGCATACATAAATATCACAAAATTTATAACTCGATTGGATTTTGTTTTTTGCAAAGTCAGATATATGACGTGTTTTGTATCAAATGAGAGTTTTCCCTTTAAGGGCAATTTGGTTGGTTATGTCACAGACAAACGTTTGTCTGTGGTCATGATATGTGGGTAGTTTGGGTGAGCAAGTTGCGTAGGAAGATTTAGTGGGCAGGAGAGGATGTAAACCATGGAGAAGACTGTTAGCGTTAGCATTTTGAGATTAGAATATGCGCAGACAGATTGGATGTACGTAAAGATTATAATAAAACACTATTGGCAGAGCCCTAGGGGCAACTCGACGTAACTGAATTTTCGCTAGTCCTTATACTGAGGCTATATTCACTGGCTATATTTGTTTGATTCCTTAATTAATCACGACGTTTGCTCGCCTCTACAACCTAAACGGCTTAATCGGTTTTGATGAATTTCTTTCTAAATTGTAGGAATTTTTCTTCCGGGTCCTTCTAATAAGTAAAATTTCTGTAGGATGCATAGTTTACGAATACAAAATAAAAAACAATACGTCACCTTGAAATCGACAATATTTATTTGAATAACTATATACGGTGATCAGAGGATAATGAACTATCAATTATCTCTGTTATTAAGGAATATAGCGATTATCTTAAAATAAGCAAATTTACTAAGAACAATATGGACAATAAGATGTTTGAAAAAGGGGTCCATTACTTCCGGTTCCAGGGTATGTAATATCAACTTTGAAAATTTTATATTTTTTTAAAAGTACACAAAATTCGCTTTTTTACCAACAATACCTCCTGCGAATTACAAATGGAGATAAAGCAACAGTACCTCCTGTTAATTGAAAATGAGGCTAGAGCGACAGTACCACCCGCCAACTAAATTAAAGTATAAAGGTAACGATTTTTTCCAACAATACCTCCCGTTAATTACAAATGATAATAGAGCAATAGTGCCTCTTATCAATTGAAAATTATTCATGTTTACATTGCCATGATAGCTTCTAGAATTTAAAACAAAACTATTCCTATATGCGCAGGAAAACAACTACGCAATGAATACATCTCACTTTTGACTCTCTAATTTTGTGGAATGTGTGCGGGGAATTCTACTGTTTTTCTCTTATGCGCAGAAGAACAACTGCACAATGAAAACATGCCACTTTTTACTATCTCTCTCATTTTGTGCAATGGCTCCGGGAAATTCTGCTGTTTTTACTTTTCGCTAAGACAGGTATTGAATTCATGCTAAAAATCGCATATTCAGATTTTAGTGAATAAGCACGTTTTAAGGTCCCTAGAATCCGATTATAACATTTTTGCGATGATGTCCGTGTGTGTGTGTGTGTGTGTGTGTGTGTGTGTGTGTGTGTGTGTGTGTGTGTGTGTGTGTGTGTGTGTGGATACGTGTGTGGATGTTGGATCCACGATTTCTCAAATACTACAAGACTTAAGACATTTTTAACTACGGATTCTTCAATCTAACAATAATGGGAAGAGTTGATTAAGTTTTGGTAACAATTGGACAACCGGAAGTAGTAGTTACAAGAAAGAAATCATCTAAATATTATTTATCGAAAATTTATGTGAACACTTATATTAAAGAACGTTAAATTCTTTATTCGATAAATATAAATTCATTATTATATCTTCTATAGATTTAGAGATAAAGAAATGCATATAAAATAATTTGATGTAAAAAATCTCAGATCAAACTACTTCAAGGCAAGAAATTCAAATGTTTGTAATTGACACATAAATGTCACTGTCAAAAATATTTGTATGCCACTATCAAAAATATTTCTACATCATTATGAAGATTATATTAAAATATCCCATAGATTTTGCAAATATATGTGATAATAATTATGTAGTGAGACATGAATATATGTATTTGTATTTAAAAATATATTTTGTTTCATGCGTACAACCAGGTAAAATATCTGGCAAGAGATTATGTGCTGGCCACATCAGATTTTTTATGAGAAAGGGGGAGGTGACACCATGAGTTACCGCTCCGGGTGACACCAACTCTAGTGACACCACTGCCTACGACTCTTCGTAAATTATTATTCACGAAATATAACTATTCAAGATCATTTGTTCAAAGAAAGAATACACAGTACTACATAGCAGTAGCTTAGCAACATTTTGTATTAGGGAGGGAGGAGAAAGATTAGTTGACGTATGTCTATTTAATTTATGTAGTGTGACATATACGTAAATGGTACCATTATTTTTTAACACACTAAAAATAGCAGGGACGTTTGTCGTAGAGTTACAGACATGTAAATATCTACTACACTGCCATCTGTACTAATGTTTATTCAGTGACGTTGACATTTAAATCAAATTATTAATTTATGGTTTACGTGAACTGTATATTTTTGTTATATGCAAAAGCATAGGTGAAGAAGATACAATTTTGAGAAAAGCATTATTTAAAAGGAAACAAAATTTTCAATTAAAGTACATTTATTTTAACAGTTAAGAATGTATCCATTAATATTTCGCGTTGTTCGCCTATGAGTACGAAATGCAGTGAGTTATTTGCAAGTATTATTATATATGTTTCCGCCTTTTCTAACGTTGAATCATTCCCTTTATCCAAATTAGTCCGCACGCCCATGCTCACGAAGCTCGGCAGAAGACTTCGTATAAATTGTGTATTTTTTACATTAACTAAAAACGATTGTTGTGAGTTGAGATGAGACTGGCTTGCATATTCAGTATTCACTAGTCGCTTGAAGAAGTTGGTCGCTAGCCATCAATCGTTCGCTAAACTCTACAATCACGCACCAACAACACGCCACAATCATCCATCCTAGATTTGCATCTGCATCGGCCGCAGCTAGGATCAGCGCTGTGTAACGAGAACATCGAGTATCTGAGTATTTGTGAGTATATCCTTTTTGTTTTTCTTTCCTTCTGGACTAATATTAGGAGGATGGAAACGCAACGCAGAACTGCGCCCTACAGTTCAAAATTATTATCGAATAATATGAGACGGTACATAAATGACCTTGAATAGTCGTCTTTCATAAATAATACTATACATAAATAAATATTATAATAAAATAATAACCTAACGTTCATATTTCCCTATTTGATCACTATTTATTACAATGATTTATTACGCACTGATACTGCCGGTATCAACAAGGTACGCCATTTTTAAAAATTCACCAGCGCTTCTATCGTTCGTTTTCACCGCGAATAACGTTATTTTTCTAACATCAACTATTTAAGATATTTTGTATCTCTTTAACTTTTCTACTATATTTCTTCTCTTTTTATTATTACAACTCTGAAATTGAAAATTATTTGACATATTATATGTATATTGAAAAAGAATATAATCAATTTTTTAATGAATTTTTCTGAAACCCTTTTTATTTTGCATTCCACGTGTACTTGTGAAATTGTAAAAATGAAGAAACTGGTTCGTGCGTCATTGCTTTATTCAGAATACTGTCTTTCTCTCCCTTTCCACTACAGTCATGCCAACCTATGCAGGCGTGCCAACATATACAGAAAAGTTACAACATACCCCCACCTTGGAAGGGTACCCTTCAAATAGGTAAGTACATAAATGAAAATTAATTAAATTACAAATATAACCCAAAAAAATATGTATACTCGTAATAACTAACACAGGTAAGTATATAGTATTGAAATAACTATATTGTCTCCTTGGGATAATCAACACTTGTGTCAATGGGGAGGGGGCACACTTTGGACACTGGTCTCTTACAGGTACCGCTGGCTGTTTGAATGGTGACAACTCGGATGACGTCGTCAGCGCCAGGATGGATCGCAGCTATCCGTCCTAACTTCCATTGATTTGGAGCCAAGTTATCTTCTTTGAGCAGGACTAGCGTTCCGATTTGAAGATTTTCGGCTTTGCGACACCACTTGTCACGCTGTTGGAGTTCGGTAAGGTATTCTTGTGACCATCTTCTCCAGAATTGTTGTTGCAATTGTTGTAGGTGTTGTAGATTTGCCAATCGACTCGGATTGACTTCCGTTAAGTCTGGTTCCAAGTTTGTTGCAATCGGACGCCCAATCAGGAAATGTGCCGGGGTCAAAGGTTGAAAATCATTTGGATTTGTGGACATTGAGGAAAGTGGTCTGGAATTAAGGATTCCTTCTATGTCTGTTAATACAGTCATAAATTGTTCGAGAGTGAGTGAACTATTACCTTAAACACGTTTCAGATGAAATTTTTTACTTTTAAGGCAGCTTCCAAACCCCACCAAAATTAGGCGCGTGAGGAAGTATAAAATGCAACTGATATTGTCATTTGCAAGTTCATTGATTATTGACTCCTGATTTTTTCTTAGAAATTGATAAAGTTCTGCTAATTCATTGCATGCTCCCACATACATGGTACCATTGTCGGAGTACATGTGAGTAGGTTTGCGTCTTCTTGCGACAAAACGTTTTAATGTGGATAGGAACGACTCTTTTGTAAGGTCAGTGACTATTTCCAAATGTAAAGCTTTTGTTACTAAACAAATGAAAACACAAATATAACATTTAAATTTCTTTATGCCATGACCCTGTCTCTGGCGAACGAAGAAAGGACCAGCATAGTCTGTACCAATGATCGAAAATGGAAAATCAGGCTGTACCCGATGAGCAGGTAAATTTCCCATTAATGGATTCATACTTTTGGGATTAGTTCTAAACATGTTATGCATTCATGTACAATTTTTCTAGCTAGATTCCTTCCATTGACAGCCCAAAATTTTGACCTGGTTACAGCTAATAATAATTGAGGACCGCCGTGATACAATTTAAAATGTTCATAACGATAAATTAATGTTGCTAAAGGATGTTTCGCGGACAGTAAAATTGGGTGTTTTTGTTCTGCAGTTAACTTGGAGTTTTAAATTCTACCGCCTATACGCAGTACACCCATAGTATGCAAAAAAGGTGAAAGTTTTGCGAATTTTCCCTTAAGACGTGCATGTTTATTATTCTGTACAACTTCGATCTCTGATTTAAACGATTCCACCTGAGCCAGTTTAATTAGTCTGTGATATGCATTATTTTAATTCTATGACCGTTATTGGACCGTTTATACAACGTTTAGATTTGTCAGTCCTAGTCGATATTTTACAATGACAGTTATGTATAAATCGAAAGCATAAGGCTGTCACGCGTTTTAATTTTTGAAGATTAGAAAATAGTTCAAATATATGGTGTCCATTTGTCGATTTTGTTAATAGTGATTAAATATATTTGTTTACCTCCGGTAATTCGGATGCTGACAAAGTTAGTTCATGTGTTGTTGGCCATTTGTTTTCATGAAGCGATAACCAAGATGGTCCGTACCACCACTTTCGATCTTGTAGCAAATCGTTCGGTAAAGTACCACATGAAGCCAAGTCGGCTGGGTTTTCCTTTGATTCTACATGGTTCCAACTTTGAATGTTCGTAACACGTTGGATCTCTTTTACTCGATTAGCGACAAATGTTTGAAGTTTGCTACTCTCTGTATTAAGCCAACAGAGTACGACATGCGAATCAGTCCAATAAAAACATTGTAAGGTTAATGTAATGGAGTTTTTAATTTTAGACATTAGTCTAGCAAGTAATAATGCGCCGCATAATTCGAGACGCGGTATTGTGGTTGTTTTTACTGGAGCTACTTTTGATTTAGCTATGAACAATCGTGACATTATCGTGCCATCATATGGTTACACTTCTGGCATAAATACACGCAGCATACGCATTTTGTGGTGCGTCTCTAAAATTGTGCAACTCTACACTTGCATATGGAACTTGAATGACTTGACGTCGTATTGATAATTAATTTAATGAATTTAGTTCATTTCTAAAATTGAGCCATTTTGTTTTCAGATTATCAGGAATCGATTCATCCCAGGACAACTATAAGGCCCATAATTGGCGCAGTATGAATTTTGTGATTATCACACAAGGTGCTAATAATCCTAAGGGGTTATAAATTTTTGATATTTCAAATAAAATAGAACGTTTTGTAATTGTTTTTTGTGTGACAAATTAATGCGATAAGTTAAAGTGTCTGTACTAGGAACCCATTGTAATCTCAATTTTTTGTTATTGTCGTTGCCAAATGATTGTAAACTAGAAAATTGTGCACGTTAACATTAATATTTTTCAATAATTCTGATTCATTAGATGCCCATTTTCGTAATTCAAAGCACCCGAATGAAAGAACGCGTGAGACTTCAATGCATATTGTAATAGCTTCGAGAATAGATTCCGCGCCCGTTATTAAACCGGCTACGTACATAGCTTTAGTGATATCCTGTGCAGCGTTCTTATATATTTCGCGATTTTCTTCTGATAATTGAATTAAACACCTTATTGCGAGATAAATCGTCATTTGGACTTGTTCGCCAATATATTCTTTGATATCGTCTCTGATCAGGCACTACCGTAATCTGACGATACATTTTGGTTATATCTGCTGTAATTACAATAGAGTGTTGTCGGAACCTAAGTAAAATACTTAATAGTTCTTGTTGTAAACTTGGACCAACATGTTGAATATCGTTCAACGACCATCGGGAGTCTGTTGGGCTCGATGCAGCGAACACGACCCGTAATTATGTACTTACGCTGTCTGCCCTTAAAACGCCGTGATGCGGAAGGTAATATGAATTGTCGTTACATACATTAATTAGAAGTTTTGTCATGTGACCTAGTAACTCATATTCCTCCATAAATTTTAAGTATTGTAAAAGAAAGTTGGAATATAATTGTAGTTTGCGTTCCATTGAGTAAAGGCGTTTTGACGCGTTAGCTTTAGAATCACCGAGTTTATCTGTAGACTCTTTACATGGTATCGCTACAACAAATCGACTATTTCTATCGCGATTTACAGTTTTACGAAAATAGTCTTCACATTTCATATTTTGAATGGTTTCACTTAGAGTTAAAGAATTATCTTCGATTTCCCAAAAAATTTTAAGCTGTTCTTGCATTGTGATATCTCGCGCTAAATTGCAAAAGGTCTGCTTGCTGGTAATGAGTAAATTTAACGAACCTGCTATTAGCCAAAAGTTTCTTTGTCTAATTTAATAGAAATGACGAATATGATCAGTACATCCCACGAATCGTTGTGTAATTTAAGTGAATTAAGTGCCCTTAAATGTTTCGATACATCGTCTACTAATTGTCGTAACAATACAGCTGTTGGTTTGCTAATATTGCCAATATCAAAAATAGCTTGATATGATTGAATATTAATAGTTGATTATTATCAAATCTATCGACCAACAATCTCCACGCTACTGAATAGTTGCTTGCATTAAATTCTATAGATTGAATTACTTGTAACGCGGTACCCTCGAGCGAAGCACGCAAATAGTGAAATTTTGTATTTCATTGATTGACGTTTCATGATTTAAAGATATGTATGTATCTTTAAACTCAATCCATTGTGTAAATTGACCCGTGAATTTAGGTAACTGGATAGTGGGTAACTTGATGTTATTAATTTGATATTGCTCAGACTGTACTAAGTGTACTGACTGCGAGTCCGTGTATCTCCTGTCCGCAGAGACAGAAGTCGCGCACTTTTGTGTATCATTTGCAATATTTTCATTAGCTTTTGGTAAATGTAAGTTCAAAAACTTACTTATTTTCGCCCTGGTGGAATAATAATAAATTTCCCCATTCGGTGTATTCCTCGTCAAGAACTTCATCTGAACAGATACATTCGATTTTCGTTTGAATTTCATTGAATTCACTAAATAGATTATGGATATCGTTGTATCTAATATGCAATTCGTTTACTAACTCATTAAACTTGTCGTTACTCTTGTCTGTGGTTGTAACTTTTGTGAAGAATTTGGTTAAATTTGCGTGTTTGATCTTTAATTTCTGTCATATTGTTAATTGTAACTTAAACATTGAATTGTAAGACTATATTAACGAGAATAAAATGTATGAAATACAATCATAGGAGTGAAGTGGGTTGAAAGGACTTACTGACGGTTTTGTATATTGTGTACAGTTGCTCAGTAGCCGCTTGGATACTCTGGATCCTAATTGTAATAGCTGGGCACTTGTCTGGTCGACTGTATGCATGAACTTCGCCGCTTTGTGTAGTTGAACACCTAGCTTGTCGCTGCGATTGCCGTTGTTGCGCCTGAGTATTTGCTCGGCCAAATGTAGTTGTAAGATTTTCTTTTTTAATCACAATTATTGATTAAAAGGCACTAACACTGACTTGAATTGATAATTGTAACACTTGTACTGGTGTTATTGATACATTTGACTAGTATCCGTTGTCGAAGGACCAGATTATGTTATTGTGAAATTGTAAAAATGAAGACACTGATTCGTGCGTCATTGCTTTATTCAAAGTACTGTCTTTCTCTCCCTTTCCACTAGTCATGCCAACCTATGCAGGCATGCCAACATATACAGAAAAGTTATAACACCACTCGTACAATTAAAGTGTGCGAATAATTTTATGAGCTACTTTATTTTTTCATAAGATTATTGTAAGATGGATAAAGTGAATATTTTACTTACCGGAACTCCTCTTGCTACATTTTCATATTGATGCGGTTTAAATTCATAATATTTATAATTGATGGCATTAACTGTACCGAGTGTAACTCCTGCGCCATTTAACAAGACAATATTTACATCTGGAGATGTCCTTCTGCATGGTATATGTTCATGTTTAGGAACTACTATATCCGAGTATTCATTTTTCTTAGGTAAAACAGATAATTCGTTGGAATCTACAAATAAAAATATTAATACAGCTATACGAAAAGTTGCTTATTAATGAAATGTATACTAAATTGAACCTTATTCATTAATAAGTGAAAGGTAAGCATAGAAATAATTATTTTGATTTATCGGTGAATCAATCCAATATCATACGAGTATAATTAATAATAATAATAATAATAATAATAATAATAATAATAATAATAATAATAATAAGAATAATAATAAGAAAATAATACTAATAATAATAACAATAATAATAATAATAATAATAATAATAATAATAATAATAATAATATTAATAAACAGTCTATTGTGCAATCTGTGGTGAGCTACGCAATATTCTTAAGAGCATTCTGGACAGCTGTAAGCGAAAATTCATATAAATTGTTCCTGTACTCAAACTACTAACATACTTCCGATATTAACCTTCATTTTAAAAAAAGAATTATGATATCTATTTGTAATTGACTTGATTTTATAAGGAAAACGACATTTTTCGTATTGCCTATAAAATCAAAGTCAAATACTTATAGAATTCAACAAGTAATTCTTTAAAATGCAGGTTAATATTGGAAGTACATTCGTATAGTGTTGAATTCATTTTGTAGTGCGGCTGTACAGAATATACTTAAGCAATATTTTTAACGTACGAATTGATGTACTCAAACGAGGGTGCACTTAAGTCAGTTATACATTAAATTCGTTTCTACGACTTTAATCCCCACGACATACGCATATGGTTCAAATCGCCAGAGGCGGGAGGAAATAGGGTATTCTCGCATTTTTCTTAAAGAACAAGTATATCTAAGAGTACCTGTGAAAATCCGAGTTAAAAATTCCTTTTAATAAGCAAGATATTAATTTTTAAAATTAGATTTTGTTGTATCACGTGATGGTGACGAACTAGTTGTACAGTACCAGCGGTGTACAATCAGTGGTTCATGGGTTTTTGAGTTGTTCAGTAAGTATTGAAAAAGATGGAAAATAAAATAAGTAATCGATTACATATTTTTTCTTATACGCTGCAAAAATATTTTAACATTTATAAATTATTTAAGTGGCGTTTGACAACATACTTATATTACCATTATTATACGTTGTATAAGAAAAATTAAGTCAAGAGTTACATAGCATGCTGGTAAAGATTTTGCTTCTTATGTCAAAGGTGGGAGGTTCAAACGAGGGTTCGAATCTACCAAACTTCCGTATTTTTTAAATTTTTTCTTAATATCTATTTATTATAAGCAGATAAAATTGATTATATTAAATTTGATATTTATTGAAATTTACAACAAAATATAAAAAAATTAAGAGGTTTGGTGAATTCGAACCCAGTTTTTTTTACATAACAAGCACGAGTATTACCACCCTGCCACGAAACATATTACATAAAATTTCTTTTCGGAAGGATAATAATTATAATAAATTTGCTATATTTTTTAAAATTATTCCTAATTAATTTTGATGATAATAATAATAATAATAATAATAATAATAATAATAATAATAACAATATTATGAATAATATTATTAATAATAATATTAATAATGATAATGTTAACAATGATAATATTAATAATAATAATATTAATAATAATATTAATAATGATAATGTTAACAATGATAATATTAATAATAATAATATTAATAATAATAATAATAATAATAATAATAATAATATTAATAATAATCATATTAATATATGAATATTCATATGATTAAAATATTTTAAAATGACACTTGTTACCTCGGTTGTCTCATATATGCCATGTGTGTACGACAAAGGTGCTAGATAAAAATGTAGTCATTCGTGCATAAAAAATTAATGACGTGGGGATCAACTCGGAGATATAAAATGTAGTTACTAGGACTCGTTCTAGAGTTCATTTCCTTTTTTGTACCGCATCACGCGAACTTTCGTCAAACATCGGGTGAGCCGTTATCTTTTTGTTAAGGTCCTCATAGCTATACTGTAGCGAACGACAACCCCGTTCGTTATTGTTTATCGTTATTATTTTCTCTTAGCCGGAATCATCGCGCCTCACAATCAGGTTCTCAGTAAAATTGACCTTTTAAATTTAACGGTTATCTCTTTCTATTGCTGCAAATAGTAAGTAAAATGGCCCCAACAATTCCCAGGTGGGCTCTCAAACGAAACGTCAAAAATATTGCAGTCTTTAAAATACCTGTATTCTCGGTGAAAATTTGCATCGTTGGACATTTTAGCTCCAATAAAAGCTTTTGCAACTTTTTCCGAGAAGTTTTTTAAAGTTGTCAAAGATTTTTCACGCATTTTACGTCTATTTTTTTTTAGAAACAAACGTCATAGTTCTCAATTGTTCTTACTATGCGCAGATCCCCATTGCGCATATCTTCTATCTCTTTAAATTAAAAAGGACTATTGTTTGGGCTTTAACCACAAATCAGTCTCAGCTTTATTGTATAAATTCTGTAAACATTCATTAACTTACTTTTTATTTAATTATTTTAAATGCACTGTACTTAAAGAAATTTAATATAGAGGTAGTTAAGTAGGCATTTGAGTTTCGTTGCCTTACAATCTTCCTTGCTCTGTTTCCGTTCTTTTTCAGGATCGCTAATTGAGTTTGTTTTTTGATTAGCTCTACTGATGTACGACGAGGCGAGAGTACTCTCGCATCTCGTCTCGTCTTGTTGCATTATTCGAGACGATAACGAGAGCGAGATTGCAATTAAAAATTCGAGGCGAGATCGATATAACAACTGCAAGAAGCGAGAAATCTCGCGAGATTCTCGCGAGAGTCTCGCAATAAAAAGTATTTGTAACTTTATAGCTTTGATTCATAAATTTAATGAAAAATACACCGTACAGGGAGTGGAGTCAACGGTAATTCGTGCATAGAATAGGTGAGTGTGAATATTATTTGGATTGACTATATTTTTGAGTTGAATGATATCGGTCGCAGAGCGAGGAAATGCAAAATAAAGACTAAATCGGTTTTGCATCTAATAGAACTAGTTTTTCTCCAACGTTTCAGCCCCTAATTCATTCCAGTTAAAACTGCGGTTAATAAAATTCTTGTCGTCCCTGAAAAGTAAAGGATCTTATATTAAGCGTCGATAGGACCCAACACGGAATGAAGCGCAGTGATTGGTTGCCAGCGGGTTCCCTGTGTAGCGCTTTTTTATGAGTAAATCTTACTTAAATAGTGGCATATAGTTAATGATAAAGTGTAAAAACCTTTAGTTACAATTTTTTTAATGTTTAATTAGTTTTACTGATGACAGAATGTATTAAGAAGATATTCGTATTGAAATAATTTGGTGACTAGAACTTAGTTTTTCGTCTCTTTATTATAGTTATACGACTGTAAATACACAGAAGACGGAACGATTGATGCGAACTTGTCTTTTGTAGTTCAACTGATACGTAAATACAGAGGTAAATACGTAGTGCGCAAGCGCTTATTTTTACAGCGAGATTCTCTCGCGAGAATGAGACGAGACCCAAAAAAATGTGCGAGAACGAGAGCGAGATTGCAGATCAGAAAACGAGGCGAGATCGATATTTTATATTTCTCGTCTCGTCTCACCTCGCGTGCATCACTAATTAGTTTCAACCGGTCTTGCATGTTATTGCTTATCACGAGCGTTGCAACGCATCGCCTTTTGTTTTGTGACATGGCCATTTGGCCACGTTATTTTTTTACATATCAATAAACTTTAAATGTATTTAAAAAGTAATTTAAAAATATTTTATTTGCTTGTACGTTGATTGTACGTACCTTAGGCGGAAATAAGTATAATAATAATAATAATAATAATAATAATAATAATAATAATAATAATAATAATAATAATAATAATAATAATATCTTTATTCCATTGATCATAAAATACATGATATTGGATGAGTCTGTCATATTATTCACAGTGTAACAACAATATGAAACATGTAATATGTAGTAAGTACATAATAAAATAACAATACTAAAAAAATATAAAAAATTATTGTGATAGAAATTCTTGTACTGAATAGAAACAATTTTTAACTAAATATGTTTTCAAATCAATTTTGTAGGACCGTAGCGAGGAGGATGATTTCAAACTATCGGGTAACTTGTTGTACAATACAGCTCCTATATAATATATGTTTTTCTCGAATAAACTAGATTTATGTGGAATTAGTACTAATTTGTTTTTATTACGAGTATTATAATCATGATCATCGTGATGTTTTTTAAAATCTTTATAACTTTTCTTTACAAAAATTAGCATATTATATAGATAGATGCAAGGAACAGTTAAAATACTTAACTGTATAAAACTATCTCTACAACTGTCACTCCGTTTCAAACCAGACATATAACGAATAGCACGTTTTTGCATTCTAAAAACTCTAGTTGCGGAAGAAGCTAAACCCCAAAAAATAATCCCGTAGTTTAAAATAGAATAAAATTTTGCAAAGTAAAAAGTTTTTACTATATTTAAGTGACTAATATCCTTAAGACGTCGTATTGCGTAACATAAACTTGTACGTTTTTTACATACATAATCTACATGCTGTTCTCCAGACATATTTGCATCTATTATGAAACCCAATATTTTAGTAGAACTTACTTGTTGTAAAGATTTTCCGTTATATTTTATTAATATGCTTTCGTTATAATCTGGCCTGTTACAAAATTTCATAACATTTGATTTCTCAATATTTAATATTAGCTTATTTTTGGATAACCATTCATTGATATTTTGTAAATTTACATTTGTGTGCTGAACAGTATTTGTAACAGATGGACTATAGTTAAGTAAGGACAGGTCGTCAGCATAAGCAACAAATGTACCGTGGGGAATACAGTATTTTATGTCGTTTACATATAACAAAAATAATAGGGGACCAAGAACTGATCCTTGCGGGACTCCTATGGTGATATTACATTCATCTGACATAACGGAATTAATTACTACCACTTGTTTTCTATTTTGTAGATAAGACTCAAGCCATTGAAGGCATATTCCGCGGATACCATAACGTTCGCATTTTTCTAGTAATATGTTATGATCAATGCAATCAAAAGCTTTTGTTAAGTCTAAAAATGAACCAACAACGGATTGGTTCTTATCTACCATGGAATATATTATTTTAGTATAATCTGCTAACGCTGTCAGACAATCGGAACCTTTCTGAAAACCATGCTGTTCATTTATTATAATCTTGTGTTTACATAAGAATGATTGTATTTTGGTATATATTACTTTTTCGAATATTTTGTGGAACGGTGAAACTAATGTTACAGGTCTGTAATTATTAATACATGTACTATCTCCCTTTTTATGTAACGGCCTTACTTTAGATATTTTTAATTCAACAGGAAAATATCCACTGATTAGACTCTCATTTATTATATAAGTCAAAGGGGTTAATATAGCATACATAATTTTCTTTATTAATACATTTGACATATTATCTAACCCAGTCGAAGATGTATTGTTTAATGATTGTATGGTGCGAGCAAGTTCTAATTCTGTAATTGGAGTAATGAAAATCGAATGAACATTCCTGTGTATTTGCGTTGTATTTGAATCTATGGCTTTTTTAGAGTTGGGTTCTAAATATTTTGATTTTATTAAATTTTCCGCTAGTGAACAAAAATGGTTATTGAATTCGTTAGAAATTAATTTTAAATCTGTTATTGGTTCATTGTTTACAATTACTTTGTGTGTGATTAATTTTTCTTCTTTATTGTTTATATTTTGATTTATCACTTGCCACACTGATTTAGCAATATTATTTGAATTTTGGATTAAACTGTCATTATATTGTCTTTTAGCTGTTTTCACTTTATTAATATGTTTACGTTTATATTCACTGTAAAAAATATTGGGAATAGCACCACTGTTTCGTAATTTAAATAGATCTTTAAGTTTTTGTGACGAATTTATTATGTCCGGGGTTATCAATTTTTTGTTTTTATTATGTTTCTTATTATCTATTATTTCCGGAAATGCGATATTAAAATAGTGTGTTATGATCTCCAAAAAAATAGAAAAGCATTGTTCAATGTCTTTTGCTGCATAAACTTCGTTCCAGTCTTCTATACTTACATAATAGTTAAACTGTTGTATATTTGATTCTGAGAAAATTCGTATTTTCTTTTTAACATTATCGCAATTAAACTTCACAGCTTTAGTAGTGAATTTCGCGGTCTGGGCAGAGTGGTCTGATAAACCATTATGATGCACTTCGCTTTTCTTGGGACAATCAATATCTGTGAATATGTTGTCTAGGCATGTGCCTTTATTATTAAAAGATATTCGTGTTGGTTCTTCTATCATGTGATGTAGACCGAAAGTATTGAAGATGTCTAAAAAGTCATTTCTTTGTTTATTTTTAACTAAAATGTCAATGTTAAAGTCACCACATACTATCAGTTTTATATTCTTATTCATCGATATTGTTTCTAATAATTGTTCTAATTTATGAAAAAACTTATTTATATCTCCATCTGGAGATCTATAAACTAAAATAACACAATAGTTTATTGAAGCACTATTTATTTTAATTACTACGTACTCAAAATTTATTTCTTCGCACTCAATATTTACATTTAGTGTAATCGGGTTCAGTTCTGGTTTAGCTAAAATTAGTACACCCCCGTTTTTAAAATTTGTTCTATTATAAGCATTAGCTAACACATAATTTTTAATTTTCAGATTATCTGTTTCTTCTTTTGTCAACCAGTGTTCTGATATGCATAAGATGTCTATGTTTTTTTCTTCAATAAACACTTCAAGTACATCAATCTTGTTTCTCAATGACTGCATATTTTGATGCATTATTTTTATACTAGTATCATTGTTTGAAGATTTATTCCATGTATTTTCCGGTAGTTGCTATATCTCGTAATTTGTTTTAGATTCAATGAGTTTAACTAGTTTTTGGTAAATCGGGCAGGTGTTGCTATTTGCTCGATGATTCGTATCAAATTTTGAGTTTGTTTTGGAATTTGAATTGCAGCAGTTTATACATTTTTCAGTATCCTTCTTGCAGTCTTTAATGTCATGATTTTCTGTGCATTTAGGACATACTACAACGTTTGATGCACAATCTTTTGAAACATGACCGAAAGTTGAGCATCGATAGCATCGTATCACAGTGAAATATTCTGCACATTTGTAACTTCTCCAGTTAAACGGTATCGAATTATATTTTAGCAATAGATTTCTTATTATGGGATTAACTTGGATTACGATACTAGCAGTTATAGATTTCTCATGTGAAATGGTTCTTATAAATTTTACATCGTTCGTTACATATTGTTCAATTTTATTTTGTTTCATTAGTTTTTCAATTAGTTGATTTTTATCTTCCGGGATATCCGTTTTATTTATTCCATATATTATAATACGAGGAAGAAATCTTTTAGGTTCATACACATTGTATTTTTCTTTGGAAGATTCCAAATTAGATTTTATTTTTTTTATAGAATCATCATTTTTACAATTTATTATAATACCTCCCTGTTTCGAATGTTTAACCTTGTTGATTTCAAGTGACAGATTCACCGGATCAAGCAGTTGTTGAATTTGTTCTCTAGTTGTTGCAGATTCTTGTTTCGTTTGGGTTGGTTTAATTATTAGAACCTTTTGTACAGGTTTCGCTGCTATCATATTATACGTTGGTTTTGTTTGAAATGTGTTAGATGTCGTGACATTGTTCTTTTCTACCTCATTACTTAGTTGTTTACTTAAGTCAGTGTTTTATAATTTTAACTCCAGATCTTTTATTAAATATGCCTGCAATTCATTTACCTTTTCCATTTCTTCGATGATTTTTTGAAGATTATTAATTTCTTTTTTCAAATAAGTGTTCTCCAAACCAACTTTGTCGTAAGTAACAGTTTGACTTAACTCCAAGGTCACATTTTTTTGACATTCATTACATACCCAGTTTTTTTCTTCTTCGTACTGCCTCATTGCTTCAATTGTAATGCCAACGCATCGTATATGGAAGTATCTGTGACACAAACTGCTACAGGACACTTTATCGTCATATCTTGACACTTTTTTATTACAAATATCACACAATGAGACACTACCACCACCGCCTCTCGCCGACATCTTTGTAAATCTTTGTTTACACCCTAAAGCAAATAAAAGCCCTTCGCTACGCGCCGGGCTTCAAATTTCGTCCGCAGGCGTAATTTTTTTATTCGATCATCTATACCTAAATAACTATTTCTTATTATTTACCTAGATGCTCATATTACCTATCTATAACCTGTAGCCAGTAGTGCTTTTCGTTTTGCTTTAACTAGACTTCATTAGTAATTGCTAACATTTACTAGTGAATGTTAACAGTCGCTGAATTTACCGCTCCACTGTAACATATATGAAATAAAAGTGTTGCTATCTCTCTCTTACTTATTGTTTAAATGGGCCGGAGGCTGCTTTAGAACGAATCGTCTTTTCCTACTGGCAAATAGACTATAGACCCAAAGTATCTAAAATTTTATCTAAAGATGATGTAAACAGATTTTTTAAGGATTTAGATGACCAGACATATCTAGCGACTATAGCTATGAAGGTAATACCAAAAAAAATATTTTTTTTTTATTAAATTATCATTTCAATGTTTATAGGTTACGATTGGAATTTTCTGAAGCTATAATTGATATTTAATTGGTGGGGATAATTAGACAGTAAAGCTTTAATCGGCACCAACACTTAAAATTTAAACTTGGTTTTTATTTAATAGGAATTAATATCAATTTGTTTGGCTAAATGAATATAACCTAGTTTAAATTTTAAGTGTCAGTGGCGCAACTGGGCATTAGTGAGGAAAGTAAATTACTTTCATCACATGTGAGGGAAGTTGTTACCGTTATAACATAAGTGACGAAAATGTCATTTTCACAAGTGATGTTGAAAAAATGCCTTTCTCTGCTTTGTCTAGTTTTTGAGACCCAATTTGAAGTACTTTTCCTCATATATCTCGTGGTTAATTCTAAATGGTGCGTTGGATATTCTATTTAGGATCGGGAATCATTCGTGGCTTATTCTCGTAGATCTGCGATTTCATGTGACCACAAAGAAAAAAGTCCAAGGGTGAGAGATTACACGACCCTGGCTTCAAATTACCATTTTTTGTAAATAACGCGCCCAATAATTCTTTCGAAATAATTCGATAATCTGGCGAGATGTGTGAAAAGTAGAACCATCTTGTTGGAACAAAACATTATTTATGTTTATATATTTACCAGTGTGGGCTACGAATATTCCATTATCATACTTCTGTAGCGCTCGCAATTGACAGTAACTTAATTTTTATATTTTATGTTCCTCTGCAAAAATATGTGTGCCAATCACGTAAGCCCAAAAATCACATCAAACAGTGACTTTCATAGACTGCGAATGGCAGTTCGTTAATCAATTGAGGAATTTTATGAGCTCAAATTCTGCCGTTTTGTTTATTAATAAATCCACTAAACGAGAAATGCGATTCATCCGAAAAGATTATTTTTCTTGAAAAATATATATCGGCTTCGATGTGCTCTAGAGCCCAGTTCGCGCGTTGTTCAATGGTGTGCTCTCTATGATATTTTGCCACACGCTATTAAATGTTACCACCGTGACATTTTGAAGTAGGACTGCCGTATTTATTGAAAGACCCTATATTTATGGATTGCATTTAGTTGAAACGGTGCGAAAATATGCATGTCTGCGTCGAAACCATCTGCCACCTGCCAACCTCGGGGAATTAACACATTCCAAAAAAATTGCAATATTCCTTGATTTACAAAATTCTACATTACTAGCGAGTGCAGAGGCTGACATATTGACATTAACACTCAAGTGGTGCGGCGGATGTAAAAGTCTTCCAACGTTGCGGAGACCTAGGTACGTGGATGATTGATTTGAAAATAAAAATTAAAAAATATTGATGCATATTTCAGGATAAAAAGAATACTTCATTGCCTATTTTTGCTCAAGTTGCGACATCGTCAAAAGAATAAATATATATATATATATATATATATATATATATATATATATATATATATATATATATATATATATATATATATATATATATATCAGTTTTGTAAGGTAATCTGTTAATGCATTGTTTTTTCTATTGAAATAAATTTATAATATGACTTGGTGTTTTTTATCAGTTCCCACTAACAATTTTAACTTCACAGATGAAAATTTATTGTAGGCTGACAGCAATTTTAGGTTGTCATTCATATGACAGTTTTGAAAACAGTCATAGGTAATACCTTCAGAAAACGAGAAGCGCCAAAAATAGTGCGTTTATAGACCGTCTTGACGACGTGTTTTCAGTGCGTTTATAATAATAATAATAGTATATACCAATTACAGGACAAGATAATAAAGATAAATATAAGAAATACAAAAAACACAAAAAATACAATAATTAAATAATAAATACTGAAATATAATAATATTAATACTAATTTTTTAAATGTAGAATAAAAGTTGCAAGCGACATGTTAAATATATCAATGTTACAATTTAGGTTGTTGTAATTTTTAGACATTATAAATACAGGGGATTTAAGCAATAGATTGGTTTTATGAGTTTTACAGTATAAGAGGTGTTCATTTCTAGAGGAAATTCTAGGAACCAAAAAATATATTTTGCTTAATAATGGTGCACAATCAACTATATTATTTAATAATTTATATAGAAATATTAGTGAAGAATGAGTGCGCCTGTCCTCAAGGGAATTATATCCGAACTGGTTTAAAAGAATATTGTAGTCATAACCAGGTTGTGGATAGCATTTAAAAGTAATAGCTTTCAAAAAATTTTTTTGAACAGATTCGATTTTTTTTATTTGATTATTATAAATGGGGTACCAAATGATCGCACCATACTCCAATTTTGAGCGGACATATGTGTTGAAAAGTAACGTTATAACATTTATATTATTAAAATATTTAGTGTTGCGCAGTATAAAGCCAAGAGCTTTGTATGCACTATTGACTGTGACATTGACGTGATGTGTGAAATGGAGCATACCATCAAAGTTTATCCCGAGATCTTTTATTAAAACATCTCTTGTAATAATAGATTCATTTATTTTGTATTCATAAATATACTTACTCTTTTTCCTAGTGTATGACACAACTTGGCATTTATCAACATTTATTGAGAGATGGTTATTAGGACACCAAGTACTAACAATATTTAGGTCATTTTGTAGTATTACACTATCTGTAGAAGTTACAGTACGCCTAAAAAAATTTAAATCGTCTGCAAATAATAAAGATGGAGACACTATTTTGGAACATAAGTCGTTTATGAACATAGCGAAAAGAAGTGGGGACAGGTTCGAACCTTGTGGTACACCTGAAGTTACTACAAAGGGTCTGGAATCAAAACCGTTGTGTGATACGAATTGTTGCCTGTGCGTAATGTAAGATTGTAATAGCCGCAATAAGTTACCACAAACCCCGTACCTTTCAAGTTTATGCAACAGTAGGTGGTGGTCTACTTGATCAAAAGCTTTACTAATGTCAGTGTAGATACAATCAACCTGTCCTCCACTGTCTAAGACATCAAATGTAAATTGTGAAAACACTGCTAAATTAGTGATCGTGGAGCGTTTTTCAATAAATCCGTGTTGATTATCAGAGATGGTAGGTTTTATGAAGTTGTAAAAATTCTTATGTAGGATAATGTCGAATAACTTAGAAAAATTACATAGAATCGAGATAGGGCGATAATTTTCGACAATAGATGTATCACCTTTTTTAAAAACAGGGCAGATACGAGCAGTCTTCCATATTGTTGGATATTCAGCTGTTTGTAATATTAAATTGAAAATATGTGTCAAAGGATAAATAAAAGTGGATATGCAATCCTTAACTATAAATGATGGAATCTGATCAACTCCCGATGTTAATTTATTGTTCAACTTTTTTGAAGCAGTTATGATATCACTTTCGGATACATAATTCAAGGATAAACTATCGTTATTATCTGCAATATCGATATTGGTTGTTGCATTTAATTGTGGCGGATTATTGTAGACACTTTGAAAGTAATTGCTGAAGGCTTGAACTATAGATTGCGGATTGTCATAAATAGTTTCTTGAAATTTAACTGAGCCAGGAATTCGGGATTTGTTACATTTCGTGTTAAGGAAAGACCAAAATTTTTTCGAATCTGCTTTGATATGGTTTTCTATATTGCATATGTACGTTTTGTAGGCAATTTTAATTTCATTTTTCACTAATTTTCGTAATCGATTGAAATCACTCTTGTATTGAGCATTGACGACACTTTTTTTTTCCTGTATTTTTCTTTTTGAGTATTAAGTGTTTTCAAATCGGTAGTAAACCATGGCGGATAGGTGTGTGAGGTAGATTTTTTACAAAAAAGGGGAACGTGGCGACAAAAACATTCATTTAAAATTTTGTAGAAAACGTTACATGCTTCATTTACATTATTACACGATGTTATAAAAGTCCATTCGATGTTCATAAGATCAGCGTATAATTGTGGGAAGTTACATTTTTTAAAGTTGTATGACGTTTTACCACTATTTGTAGGAAAATTACGTCTAATTTCAGTATTTGTATTAATTAGCAATTCGATTGGAGGATGGTGCTTGTCTATTTTTACTATTTCATAATCACAGCTAAACAGATCAATGTTATCCTGCCTAATGTTGGTTATGACTAAATCTAAGAGTCTATTATTGCTGTTAGTAATATTATTGATTTGGATAAGATTAGAGAAATTGAGAAAATTATGTAGTATTGCAGTTTTGTTGTCAATAGTATTGGAGTGATAATTAGTAACATTGAAATCACCGGTTATAATTACATTGTTGTCGTATAATATATCGGATCTACCCAAAGTATCAAAAAGTAATTCAAAGTCGCTGAGACCTATGTTTGGTGGAATATACATAGTTATTATAATTAAAGAATAAGAATTAACAATTATTTTACAACCAACTATGTCGACACAGTTTATTAATGAGGTGATAAAATCAAAGTTCAACTTAGCTGCTGTGATAGAATTTCGCACTGCAAGCAACACTCCTCCACCGGTTGAAAGGCCCAGTAGCTCACACTGCCGATCGCATCGAAACGTAGTGTAGTTGTTGGCGAACAGCTCGTTGTTGCACGTATGTTCACGAAGCCACGAGCCACGTTTCCGATAGACAGAGAATGTCATGCTCACTGTCTGCTGTGTTACAGTAAACTGTATTCACTTTAGAGTTTAGTCCTCTGACGTTTTGATAATAGATGTTCAACGATTTATTAACACTAGTATTTAATGAATTAAAATTACTGTTGGGCATTACATGTTTAAATTCACTATTTTGGGGATGTTATTAACATATTTAATTGCAATATTATTTTCACCCTTTTCCTTTCGAATTTCGAGTTCTTGTTTAATTGCTTTATAGTAGTTTATTTGTCTTATAGTGCGGTCATAAGAGATAGTAACTTTATTATATTTGGTTATTTCTTTGAGTTTTTTTGCGTTTTTTATTATATCGTGAACAGATTTATTTTGCTCGAATATTACTTTTATTGGGCGATTTTTAGTTTCATTAAATTTACCGACTCGAAAGTGTGTAATGTTATTTAAGTTTATATTATTATCAGTAGTCTGGAACATTTCTGTTATGATTTTTTTTTTTCATTTGCGATACGATTGTCTTTATTTTCGTTCGACAATGATTCGTTGACTAGATATAAACTATTCGTTTTAACTGTTGATTGTTGAGATTTAAATTCGTTTAAATCTTTCTGAATATTAATAATTGTTTCACGTAGAGCATTAATGTCTTTTCCAATTTTAACACAATTAGGGCAGGTCCATGAAATTGAATCGCGCTCCTGAAGTGCTTTGAGATCACGCTGTATCAAACCAACGCAATTATATTTGAAGTATCTGTTGCAAACACAACATTCCACAGCGTATTTTTCATCAACTTCAGTTTCACAACAATTACACGTATAGGCAACCATATTGACGTGCACGTAAAAAATGTGAAGATGTCAATACTTTTATGAAATTAAGAAAGAGTCAGATTTATTAACGAACTTGTTTAGACTTAAGTTGAGTCATTCAAGGCGAAAGAGTAAAGAAATTGTGCTTGAACCACATAAACTGATCAAAAACTCACTACTACATCACTATTTGGAACAGCAAAAAAAAGAAACACTATCTTCTCAATGAACCGTTTCAGTTGTAACACTTTTGTATTTTCACTCCCACTTTTTACTGCAAAAAAAATATTGAAACTAAGACAGGCACTTGTCACATGCGTCGCAAGCAATATATAATGAAAATGAAAATGGACGCATAACATGTCCATAAGTGAACGATTTTACCCTTTACTTATTTAATATGCAGCAAATGAGAAATTCTGTAACTAGTTACAAAAAGAACATCTTTTCTTAACTACAATCTTATGCGAAAAGTTGACATTGTACCACAGTATTTTTAAAATATCCATTTCGTTATTAATGCATATAATATACTTTACTTACCGTTAACATATATGTAAATGCTATTTGAACGCAGTGGAGTATTATAGGGCACTTGTTGTCCATGGCAGTAATATAAGCCAACATCCGTGTGTCTCATTTGCCCCACTTTGAGTATAGTCTCGAATTTATAGTCCGGGTCGTCCTCGTTGATTGAATGGTACGTAGTAAATAAATTATTACGCTGTAAAATACATTCGAATTTTATATAAATGTGTATTAAAATAATAAAATAATAATAATAATAATAATAATAATAATAATATTAATAATAATAATAATAATAATAATAATAATAATAATAATAATAATAATAATAATAATAATAATAATAATAATAATAATAATAATAATAATAATAATAATAATAATAATAATAATAATAATAATGATAATGATAATAATAATGAGTACAATTATAACGGCTGTAGGACGTTTGGTGCAATACATTTTGGAAAGAACAAATGGGGAAGGATAATTAGTCGCATGGCATTTGACCGCAATGTCATTATAAAGGTTAGGTTAAATTGGGTAGTACGTACGCATATGTATTCCACACACAAAAATCTAAATAAATTAAATGACAAGTGAAGCTAATATATGCGTGACGCATTAGTTTGCCCTTTTGTTTTAATTCCATGACTCTAGCATAATAAATTGTTATTTTGTAAATTTTCATACCTAATTTCTAGGGTTACAAAATGCGTAACAAGAATTTTGTTTATTGATTCACATACAGAATTAATTAATCCAATATCATCTAAAATAATTTGAGATGTATTGCGCAAAAAAACTGTTCTCCCATTCTTGAGCGCGTATTTACACATATACTGGGTGTTTGTGGCCGACCGACACAGTAGATTAACATATAAAATCAGTTAATTATGAATAGTATATCCCCAGTGCAATATACAGCCCGATTTTGTAAGAAAGTTGTTGTCTTATCAATGTTGCTATAGCAAATAACCAATAATAATTGCGAACACTGAATAAAACATGAAAATTGCAGGCTTTACATGTGTTTCTATTGGCTAAAATTCTTAGGAACGTTACTAGGACTTAACAACTTCCTTACAAAAAAAGCTGGTATTAAGTATAAATTTTCAATACTTATTGGAAGATACCAATTCTACGGATTCCAGATCAAATAAATCAATTTTAATATGTAATATTACAAAAAGTTACGAAAATTTGTTAAATTTTCAGGATTGTTATTCATATACCGCAAAAATGGTTTTAAAGTAACAGTTCCAGTATATTAGTAGCGTGCAGTGGCTCAAGGTCTAACGAAAGCGTTGAAAGCGGCGCTTGCCTCATAACTGTATCTTTAAAATTTAAATTATTTGTAATGCAAATATTTAAAAATAATAGATATAAAATAGGTTTATATACAAAATGAGTAAAAAAAACCTTAAACAACAAAGATCTGATTCCGAGTGCGAATGCGATTTTACTATTTTTATGATGATGTCGGTATGTATGTATGGATGGATGGATGGATGTATGTATGTGTGTGTGACGAATTTTTCGGATCGCATAACTTCAATACCACTTTTCCAAAAATTAAAAATTTTGCGTATTTCTTTTTCTTTACATCTACATGAAGAGCTGATTAGATTTTGGTTAAAATTGGTCGACCGGAAGTACCCTAATTTGAAGATTTTGAAAAAACGGTGTTAAATATCATTTTTTCACATTTAATGTTATTATAAATATTAAAGAATATTTTATTCTCTATAAGATTTGATTACATTATATACTTCATATTCAATGGATATAGAGTAATAAATTTACAAAGAAATGAAATGCATCTACTATATTAAAAAAATTCTGATTGACAAATGTCTGTGTCAAGTACATTTGACAGTATGTTTGTGTTATAAATTTACTGGAAATATATAATCTCTTACAAAAAACTTTCTGTATGGAATTTGTACAAAATACATAGAACAGAAGGTAATTTACTGGAAATATGGAATCCTTTACAAGAAAATCTCTGTGTGGAATTTTTACAATTTACACAGATCTGACCATGATCTGACGGAAGGTAATGTGCTGGCCACATCATATTTTTTACAATGAAAAGTATAATAACATAATAGCAGAAATTCATAAAATTAAGACTTTTATTTTTAGCAATTATTATTTTTGTAGAAAATAAAATTGTATCATTGCTAAAAGAAACTAATAATTTTTAAGAAAGAGTAAATGACGATTTTTCTTAAAAAAGCTTCTTATTGGACTTTAATATTGGTAACAACATCCCCTAAAACTGCAAATGTAATATTATATTTTAATTATTTTGATTTCCTTTCATGCACCTTTACTATTTAATACATATGCTCAGAAGAAGCAAAAGAATAGCTGCGGAATCAATAGATGAAAACATAAACTTTTTCCCATGATCTGGAATACATTTTTTCATTTGTTTCTTAATAATTTCCAATATTTTCATCTCAATAAATTAATAATTCGTCTTTTATTAATGTTTGAAACAAAAGAATGCAGACTTGTTATATGTCATTGAAAAGCTTATAGAATAAGCAACAAAATGAGACTATTTTCAACACAGGTTCCCATTTAAAAAATCATAAGTTTGTGTTATATCTCGAGAATTATTAAGTTTTCAAAAAATCTAATTACGCCATTTTATCCTATTTAAAAAACGGTAAATTTTTTGTAAAAACATTTTTTCTCTATCATAATAAATAAGATATGAGATATTTTCAAAATGAACGAAAAACGAGTTTTTGCCTGTAGCTCAGAAACAAAAGAAGATCGAAAATTCATGTGGTGCCTATTAAACATTTCTGGAAAAGTTGACCCTAGACTGTGCAAATGGTTTTACTCTATCATTAATATTACCCGAGATACCTTAAAAACATCGAAAATAAGACACCTGTACACTATTACTCATAACCATTAGAAATATACAGGGTGGTGACTCGAACACAGGAATATAGGGATTTCCCTAATTGTAGATAAAAAAGCTTCAAATAAAAGTTGTAAAGCATAAAATTCTACATCAGAAAATAAGCAAAATTAATTGTACTTGCTTTGTAAGGGCAGAAATTAGCTATGAAAATGTGATCAAATTTCAAAATTTCTGTTAGTTCGTAGCAATACCTATAACATTTGTTTTCTTATTTTCCTGGTTTTCAGATATGATTAATAAATGTCGAGAACTATTTCCACCGCAATAATTATTTTTAATGACACGTTCCTTTTTCGAATAAATACACAATATTTAATTTACTTTTTTACAAAAAAAATATGAATAAAATATTATTTTCTAGTCATGGCTTATTGTTATTAATTAACGGAACTTCAAATTTATATTTTAAATTGTAAAGAAACAAAATATTGACAGATGATATATTAATATATATATATATATATATATATATTAAAACAAAACAAAATAAAACTACGTATATTTCGTAAAAAATTTATAAATTTATTATATATGACAATGTCAAAATTTAAGTCTACGTCAAAATTTGTATATTATTTGTTTTTGAAATCCTACTTCTAAATCTCAAATTAATGTATTACATAAAATTTGTCAAAATCTTTGTATACAACAATTTTAACACATTTTAGAGTCGATGGTTTTAAATCTTGTTTAACCGACTTCATAGCTCTTATAGTTCTCGAGCAATAGTGGACAAATTAAAATTCTATATATATATATATATATATATATATATATATATATATATATATATATATATATATATATATATATATATATATATATATATAAGAAATTAATTCTTATAGAAAAATTGTTGAGAGTGCCCTGAAAAATGTAACAAGTAACCTGAATAAAATATTCACTTTGACATTTTTTATTTGTTGTATAATTACCTCCCATCATGCTGTAGGTAAGGGAAGTAATGTACCCGTGCCAAAAATTCGATGGTGAGTTTTCAGTAAATAAGCACGAATTAGGGTCCCAACAACACGTTTTTACTATTTTTACGATGATGTGTGTGTGTGTGTGTGTGTTTATGTGTGTGTGTGTGTGTGTTTATGTGTGCGTGTATTTGTGTGTGTGTGTGTGTGTGTGTGTGAACATTAAATTTATTTAATTAATATAACGTGAAATATGAATGATTATGTAAGTTGTTTTTATAGGAAGCCTTTTTAATTTCTGAACAACTTATATTCTTACACTTTTTGTGCTAAAATTAATAGATAAAGAGATATGGCAGTATTAAAAAAATAACATTTAAATCGCTATGCGCCGCTTTTCATTTCTACACCCGGAAATGATATATATATATATATATATATATATATATATATATATATATATATATATATATATATATATATATATATATATATATGTCATAGGCACAATGCAAATTCAGGCGTTTGATAAAATGCCTAGGCATTTTACAAAAAGCCGGCAAAATGTGTTCTTTAGGACTTTATTGCGTTATGACTAGATAATTTTAGGCAATTTGTCAAAATGCCGGCATAACATAAGTGAAAGAAAACGTATCTCATTTTGCCTGCTTATTTTCAGGCATTTTACAATTTGTCGAATATGAGTTGGTCAAAACACACGAACGATTGTTTTAAAGTTCGTTAGGTGTATTATTAGTGAACAATGGGTGATAATCGCGACGATATTATGCAAGTAACAAATGATACGGTTGACTTAGAAGCAAAAGTGCTGTTCGATAAAGTTTTACAACAATTTTACAGTGAAAGTAGTAAAAACGATCGAATCAAGAAACCTTGGACTGCTGCTCGAGTTAACAAAGTGATCGAAGAAATCAACAGCGGTAAATTAGCTGAATCAACAGGCATTAAAAGAAGCAATAAAAAGTATCATTCCATGAAAAAATATGATATCCTGTCTATTGGTATCATTGACCATCTAGTGCTAAGACGAAACACAATTGATCAACCTATAATTTATATAATACCCACGGAACAATATTTTGATGTATTAGTAGAGTGTCACAAATCTACAGGACATGGTGGGCGAGATAAAATGCTATTCGCGCTGAAAAATAAATATAATATTCTTAGAGCTGCGATCGAAACTTTTATTCCACTTTGCAAGGAGTGCAATCTCAAAAAGACACAACCACGTAAGGGATTAGTCGTACGCTCTATTTTTTCTAAAGATTTTAATGTTCGAGGTTAGGTGGACCTAATGGAATTTTCAATCTGCTCCCGATGGAAATTATAAATGGTTTCTCAATTATCAAGACCGCGCTACCAAATTTTTGCATCTTCGCCTCTTATAGACAAAACGCGTTTCAGAAGTAGAAATAGAATTGGTAAAAAAATTCTACAATTCGGAGCACCGCATATATTGCAGACCGACAATGGCTGAGAATTTACTGCATCTGTAATCGAAAAGATTGTTAGTTTCTGGCCCCACTGTAAAATTGTACATGGGAGACTACGTCCCCCTTAAAGTCAGGGCAGCGTAGAGCGTAGCAACCAAGATGTGGAGAATATGCTTCGTGCTTGGATGTGCGATAATTCTTCTACAAATTGGTCCATAGTTTGTTATTTTGTGCAGTGGCAAAAGATTTCCTCTAAGCATCGTATCATTGGAAGAACACCATACCGTGCGTTATTTGGAGCTGAAATGAAAGTAGGACTAAACTCGACTAAACTTCCAGACTCTCTAATAAAGGAGCTCCGTACCAAAGAGGATCTCGAAAAAATAATACACGAACAAACAGAAGGGAATGAGGACACATGCGAAAACGATTCTTATCCACAGCAAGAAATTGAAAGCACCCTGTCTAATACAGAAGAAGAATCAACTGATAGAAACGCAGATAGAATAGACGCGACACCAAGTGATACTGCAGTGTATTGCGCCGTATGCAGTGACAAGATCGAAGACAATCCTCCATCTTCATGTAATGTATGTCGTCGTAGTTTACACTTAAATTATGATTTCCTGAAACCGGGGACGTCATCATCACATTCCGAAGTGATATGTTCTCTTTCTTCAGCTGAAAAAGTTATCGAAAATGAAAGGGAAAAATGTTTTGCTGGTCAGAAAAGGGCTGCTGAAAAATGACACAGGCATCGAACAAGAAGTTTAAACCTATTGAAGTCGGATCGTATGTGTCTCTGGCAGTTCCTAAGGTCGATCGAGGACCTCTAGATTCGCAGAATTTAATAGTAAAAGTGGTAGGCATGAAGAACGGGCTCTACAAAGTAGGTACCTCAAGAAGAATTATAAAATCTTGGTATTCAAGATATAAAATTCAAGAATCCTCGGCTAGTTTCCAAGATGAAGTCTCTGATCGATTAATCACAGTGAGACAGGCAGTTGCATTTCATTCTAAACTCGGTGGTCAGGGTTTTCAGAAATGTTCGTGTAAAGCTGGCAGTAAACAGTGCAACTCAAATAAATGTACCTGCTTTAAAAGTAAGAGTTTATGTTCCTCTAAATGCCATAGAAGTTTGACATGCTCTAATAAATAAACAGATGTTTTGCCTTTGAAAATTTTACTTTATTTTGAGAATTTAATTATATTTTCTTTTATTTGTTTGATGTGTCTATTTGTTATTTCTTATTATGACTAGGGAGTAACAGGAAAATTGTAAAATGCCTGAAAATAAGCAGGCAAAATGAGATACATTTTCTTTCACTCATGTGTGTCATAACGCGATAAAGTCCTAAAGAACACATTTTGCCGGCCTGAATTTGCATTGTGCCTACGACATATATATATATACACAAGATGTTCATTTTAATTTGTCCACTATTGCTCGAGAACTATAAGAGCTATGAAGTCGGTTAAATAAGCAAACAATTTCTATATAAAAATACTATTAAAATGAGCGCAACAATTTTTTTTTAGTCCAGGGGTTCTTAAATACGCCTTTCTTATTTTAAATGGGACAGCCTATATATTTTTATATATTTGGAATCTACGTAAAATTACGAATTCAACGATATGGTATAAGTGAATTTTTATTGAAGAAATAAATGGCAAAAACGTTAGAGAAAATTATGAATAATTAGCCTAAGCCACGATATCAGGCAGGTTGAGAAAATATTTGAGATAATATTAAATAAAATTGCAATTAATTGATTAAATAGTAAGTTATTTTGTAAAATTATATATTTTGTTACAAAATAATAATAATTTTTTTACCTGATATGGTTTAGCAGGTTAATTCAAAATTTTCTCTTAGGTTTTTGTAATATATTTCTTCAATAAAAATTCACTTTAAGCATATCGTTGAATTCGTAATTTTACGTAGATTCCAAATATATAAGATGTCCTATTTAAAATAAGAAAGTTATATTCTGTATTTTAAGAACAACTGAATTTCAAAAAAATGCTGTCCTCATTTTATGTCTTATGATATAGAAATTGTTTGCAAATTTAACCGACTACGTAGCTTTTATAGTTCTTGAGATAGCAATAGTGGATAAAATAAAATGAATGATTTAGGACTTACAAACTTTAACAGCTTATTCCTAAGGTCATTTTAAGCAAAAAATGCTATATGAACATAGGTCCTATCTCTTCTAGTTACCAAAATACAAGAGGTTAAATTTTCATAAAAAAATCTGATGTGGCCAACACTATACCTCCCGCTATTTAATTTTCATTAATTTAAATATACATGCTTACATGTTTCGATATACTAGAAACTGTATTAAAATCCATTCCATATAACTATGGTTCTATTTACTATTTTCTTTTTAAAACGTTACTATTATTAATTTGAAATGATTAGTTCTTTGACAGTGACATTTATCTGTCAGTTACATACATTTGAGATATGAACTGTCTAATCAAGTAGTGGTTGTTTAAAGCGCAGGCTCTGTGATTTAAATTATAGATAATTTTATAAATTATAAAATATATAGAGAAGTATTAATGCAAACCAATAGAAAATTTACTCATCCTTAATTTTTTAATAACATAAATCTCGAAACAATAACATTTAAAGGTATTTTTCAAAGAAAAACTATTTTGAGCTTCAAGTAAAGTGCCATTTCCGGTTATCTGATTTACACCAAAATCTAATGGCTTTTTTCCATATTAGAATAATTTATAAATACAAGGTTTCAAAATTTTCTGAATGATGGTATTTGAGTTAGAGCGTAAACAGAAACCACACATACACACACACACATACTCACACACACACATACACCCGCTCGCATACACACGCTCGCATACACGCACACATACACACACTCACTCACACACACTCACTCACTCACTCACACACACACACACACACACACACACACACACACACACACACACACACACACACACACACACACATACACACACACACACACACATCATCGTGAAAATGCTAAAATTGGATTCTAGGGACCATGGGTAGCGGGAGGTAAAATAGCTCAAAATTTTCAAATATTTATAATCAAGATACTTCTAAAAAAAGAAGAGTATAGGGCGCGAGCAGACACGTAACTCGAGCGACTTTGACGTGCTTGGAATCAACTGATTTGTGTGCGTATGTCATTTTGACAAGAACAATGTCACGTTGGCAAGACCAATGTTTTGATTTATTTTGATTTTTAACTGCTAAAATGTTATTTTTAATTTCTTATGTTTTACTGCCTAAAATTTGTAAAATAGTAACATTAAAGCAGTTCAAAATCAAAATAAGTCAAAACATTGGTACTGTCAACGTGACACTGTTCTTGTCAAAATTATATGCGCACACAAATCAGCTGATTCCAAGCACGTCAAGGTCGCTCGAATCACGTGTCTGCTCGAGCCCTATTATAGAAAAGTCATACCTTATTTATCGTAATTAAAAATTATTATACCTTTGTGTAATAATGGATGGTTTTAGTACTGTTGAATATGCAGATATAATTTTTATTTATGGATTTTGTAATGCTAATGCCTGTCATGCGTGCAGAAAATACCATGACAGATACCTACATAGACGCCAACCTTCCCATACTATATTTGCGCGCGTATTTCAGCGACTAAGGGAAACTTGATCTACTTACGAAATGATGGTATTGTAATTGTTAATAACAATGAAGAAGAAGAGAATGTGGTTGATGCTATTCCTGATAATCTTCAAATCAGCACGAGACGTGTCGTTGCTCAATTGCACATATCTCAAATCAGTGTTCGGCTGATATTAAACCGTGAGGAATTACGTGCCTACCACTTTCAGCGAGTTCAAGCACTGCAACCAACAACCAAGAGACTATGATCCTTGTGTAGCATTTTCGCACTGATTACTCCGTCAAACTGCGAATAATCTAAATTTTATTTCCAAAGTGTTATGGTCTGATGAAGCTCAATTTATTTAGAGTTGCATTTTAGTAACAGTTACCAAAAGAAAACATAGAAAGAACAGGAAAACAAACTACGATGCGTATAATAATTGATTGTTTGACGTATTGTGTATTAGTGTTTTTGTAATTAAAAGGAACCTAATAAAATACATATAATAAAGGTTAGTTGTATTTTTGCTATGCAAGGCAATAACTAAAATATGGCGCAGTCGAAATTTTAAGAAATAAGACTAAACTCATTCACAGCTACGAAAATAAAAATAAAATTATACATAAAAATAAAAATAACGATATAAACAAAAGATTCTTATGAGAATGTTCACAGCTCTCGAAAATAAGACATAAGCACAAGGATTTGCAAATGTAAAATATTTTACACAAACATAAGCACATGCATAACAGCTGTCATTTGAGCTGTCAATTGACATTCTGGTAAAAGAATTTAAAATTAAATGTAAATAAAAAAGAATAAACAACATAAACTAAAATTTGCGCGCAAAAAATAGAGTTCAACAAACCACCAGTATTAAATGTAACAGGAAATTTGGCCTAAAGTTTTAAGCATTTTAAAACCGAAATAAAAATATATTTCATTGCAATAGAAGCTGAAAAGAAAAGTCGTGAAGTACAGGTAGCAAAATAGAAGCCCTAAGAATATATGAAACTGTAACAACATTAAGTGAAAAAGAAGAAACTGTCGAAAAACTATTAAAGTTCTGGAAAAACACTGCATTGCTAAGAAGAATGAAATCATGGAAATATACAAGTTCTTCAACAGAAAACAAAGCCAAGATGAACCGTTTGAAAAATTTTATGCAGATCTACAACGTCTCGTAACTTGCGAATTTGGTGAAGAGGAAAACAAGATAATGAAGGCACAAATCGTCCTGGGGGTGAATTCGAGAAACGTGCAAGAACGTCTGCTGAGAGAAGATGCTTCGCTATAAAAAACTGTGGCTTTATGCAAGTCGGTGGAACTGGCAGAGGCGAATATCAAGGTCATCTCTAAAGGTGTGACAAATCTCCAGGTGAAGCACCGTCAAAATGCTAATAAGTATAGATTTAATCAAAATAACTATTATAAAAATAAACAAAAGACATACAAGTGAACTAATATGTCCAGCAAAAGGCAAAACATGTCTTTATTGCAACAAACCAAATCATTTTGCTACTGTATGTAGATATAAAAATAATTCAAAATATGCTAATAGTAAACCTAAGCATATAAAAAATTATGAGTTAGTAACGGAAGACGGAAATACTGAATTTAGTATGGACAAAATTAGTATTGAATCCATGGTTTAAAGAATTAAAAGTAATTGATAAATATGTAAAATTTCAACTAGATACTGGGGCAGATGTTACCACTATTCCACTAAGAATAGTTCAAAATTTTAACTGGAATGGTAAAATTCAAAAAACAAATTGTAAATTAGGAGCTTTTGGAGGTTCTGTAATACCTATTGGAATAATTTCTGCTGTAGTGGCAACTAAATGTAAGAAAATAAATACTCATATATGTAACAGCAGTTGAAACAGAAACACTTATTTTAAGTCGTGTAGCTTGTGAAAGTTTAAAACTAATTAAAAGATTAGATAATATAAGTAAAATGGTAGATAAGAAATTTTTTTTTATAAATAATAAAGATATTTTTGAAGGTTTAGGTCACTTTCCAGACACGTGTAGCATAAAAATAAAAGAAAATGCAATTCTTAAGTCAATGCCACGTAGACGTGTACCTTTCAAAATAAAAGATAAACTGAAAGAAACTTTAAATTCCTTACAAGATAGAGGTGTAATTAAGCCAGTACAAAATCCATCAGAGTGGTTTAGCAATATAGTTGAAAAGCCAAATGGACCTTTAAGAGTTTGTATTGATCCAGTAGAATTAAACAAAAACATAGAGAATATTATACAATACCATCAATGCAAGAAATTATACCGAATCTGTCTAATAAAAGATTATTTTGTGTGTTAGATTTAAAGTATGGCTTTCACCTTTTGGTCTATGTTCAATACCTGAAATATTTCAAAGACTAACTCAAAAATATTTTGGCGAAACACCTGGTGTTGCAGTATATTTTGAAGATATATTATGTCCAGCTCAAAATGAAGCAGAATTAAATCAAATAATTAGTTGAGTAGTTAAAAAAGCAAGAAAGTATAATATAAAATTTAATCCCAATAAGTTACAATATTTTGTAAATGAGGTAATATATTTTGGATTAACTTTTAATGAACATGCCTCAAAGCATGCTTTAGGATGCTGTTTAATGCAAAACGGCAAGCCAGTAATGTATGCATCTCATTCCATGACCCAAACAGAGTGTAATTATGCACAAATAGAAAAGTAACTACTTTCTATAGGTTTTGTATGTATTAAATTTCATTATTAAATCTACGGCCATAAAGTAAATATTTACAATGATCACCAAGCGTTAATAGCATTAATCAAAAAAGATTTAAACCAAATAAGAAATAATAGACTACGTAGGTTACGAATTAAGCTTTTCGTATATGACTTTAATTTATATTATTTGCAGGGTTCAAAATTACACATTGCAGATTTACTACCGCGCAATTTTCAGAAAACTAATGTAGAAGATGATGCCGTAATGAAAGATGTTGTGCATTCAATAGAAGGTGATTACAATATGCCTGCAAATAAAACACATGAATTTGAAGTAGAAACTTGGCCGCGTGCCTGAGTGTCAGGTCGAGAATCTGGGGAACCGGGTTCGATCCCGACCGGCGCCAAATATTTCCAATTTTAAATGGTACAAAATTGACCCCTGTGGTGCACTCTCCACGCCAGCAATGAGTGCCCGTGAGGTGACGCCTGGTAAACGCCCGCACGGTACAAATATGTCATCATCATAACCGATATCGGCGAACAAAGCATAATGGCACACCCAGCAATGGGTAATATGCTGTGATATATATTTATTTATATTATATTTTAACTTCGAAAGATGAAAATCTAAAGAAAATTATTGAATATTTTCAAAACGGTTGGCCATCTAAATGTAATTCAGAAGGTGAAATACAACATTTTTTATAAAATTAGAAATGATATTACCGTTGATAATAATTTAGTGCAATATAATAATAAATTAATAGTACCAATTAAGAAAATACTCATTAAATGTCATATGAAACTCATTTAGGAAAAGAAAAAATAAAACAATAGCAAAAAAATTATTTCTACTGGCCTGGAATGATTTCAGATATCGAGTAATTTGTTCGCAAATGTGAAATTTATAATAAATATTGCAGATCGACTATTCTTGAACCTTTAATAAATCATCATATACCAAATCTACCATTTTATAAAATTGGTGCAGATATTGCTGAATACGCTGGGAGTAGCTACTTGGTGATATTTTACTATTATTCAAGGTGCATAGGACTAATAAAATTAAATAATAAAAATAGCACTAGTGAAATTACTAAATTTAAAGAAGCTTTAGCCGAAACAATACTCCTAGTATTCTTGTTGTTGATAATATGGGATTCAATAGCTAGGAAATGCAAAACTTTTCAAAAAATTAGAATTTCACAATAACACCATCTAGTCCCTACCCAAAAAGCAATGGCCTTGCTGAAAAGGCTGTAGGCCTAGTAAAATTAATGCTTAAAAAAGCAAATGAACAAAATCAGGATATTGGACTATACTTACTGAATTATAGAAATGCTCCAGTGGCTAATTTAAATTATTCTCCATCTTAATTTATGTCAAATAGAAAGTTAAGATCGAAATTGCCTATGAGTAATAATAGTTTAAAACCGTGTAACATAAATAGAGATGAAGTGTATAACTATATGTTAAAAAATCAAGAAACAGCAAAGAAAAATTATGATAACAAAGTTGTATACACAGGGTGAGTCTGGGAAGACGCCTCCCCCCCTTTAATTTTTTTATTATAAATAGAAAAAAATGGCTCATATAAAAGTTTTATTATTTTACATATACTATTTGATGGCAGATGTAGATATTTTTTATAAAGTCAGGTTTACAAGATACGACCATTAATTTTTATTTTTCAAATGGCAATCTATAATTATTTTAATAAAATAGAAACCACCATTTTTTTCTCTTTTGAACTATGTATTATTTTTTATTAATGTATTTGAAAAATTTCGAGAAAAATGAGAATCATATCAATTAATTCGTTCTTCGTAAACATTTCCCAGACTCACCCTGTATATATATATATATATATATATATATATATATATATATATATATATATATATATATATATATATATATATATATATATATATATATGGTAATTCTGTTTATTGATTTAGATGCAGACTTGTATGTCAATAAAACTTTTATTTGGCGCGTTTTTGCTTAAAATAATTATGCGAGCAGGAAATTGCAAAAAAAATCCCATGTTAATCTCCTATGTATACCTTTAAGACAGATATACGGTGTATATATATATATATATATATATATATATATATATATATATATATATATATATACAGGGAATTTATTTTAACATGTAACATATGGTCAATCACTTCCATGGTTACACACTATTGTCAAAAAATGGCAGCAATCTACGAACAATAATATAAAAGATATAATTCCAGACTATTACCAATTTAGCCCGAGTTTTCCAAGGTTGACTTTTGTTGCGTTATTGTTATTATATGTAGAGAAACATGCTGGTTTAGCCTTGGTAATAGTCCAAAATTATATCATTTATATAATAGTGTAGATTTACTACACCGAATTGGTAAATCCTAGATTTTGCACGATAATCCTAGGATTTATTGATTTTGGACAGTGCTAAAGTAAATTTATATATATATATATATATATATATATATATATATATATATATATATATATATATATATATATATGATTACTAGTCAAAAAAATTATATTTACCGGCGTATTGTAGTCATCGTGGAACGTCCAGTTGAGCATCTCCGAGCCTCGGCAGCCCAGCGTGAGGTCGGAGTTTACATCCACTACGAGATCTAAACGTTTTGGGTATATCACCGGGCTTTTACTGCCCAACTCCCACAACCACACATCTGAAATTAGATTACAAAAAAAGTTTTAAATTAATATAATGTATAAGACTGTACATATGTTATTGTCTCTTTCTGAAACATTTTTGGGGTAATTGTTAGACAACTAGATTTAAATGTTATAAAAGTTGTTACTATACAGTTAGACAGGTTGATCCGGATTATCGAACAAATTACAGGAAATATCCATTTTCTTAATTTCCAAAATTTCACAGTAAAAAATGCTTTATTTTCAAATATAAAATTAAAAAACAACTGTACTTACTACATATGAATATCAAAATAAAGTACATATAGGCATATTACATAAATCTATATTTAAGTAAATAATAAATCTAAGAAACTGTGAAAAATTCGGTGATTTTGCTCCTTTTAATGTTCGCTTCTTCTGCCTTTTTGGCTTGTTTTTTCATTTCCGATAGAATTAGAATGTGGTGTTCCGATTCATCATTTTCTTCGGCCCACTTCAAACACGTTTAAAACTTCTGAATGCCTTTTTGTGCTTTACATGTCCTGGTGTCACTTCTACTTCTTCGTCGGAGCTTGATACATTCTGAATATGTTCTAAAATATCCATATCATTTGTAGATTCTGTTACGTGCAAATTTCGATTATTAACTTTATATCGTTGTCCATTTATTTAAAAGTTAAAATATGGCTTTCATTATCGCCTTCGAGGTAGACAAATTCGAAACTTTTTAGTTTAGCTGGTTCACTAAAGACAAATAAATATTTTGTATCTGTGTTCTTAATTAATTAATAGAATAGGCGAGTTTAATCGTTAAAAGACCTTACCAAATCACTCGTTTACTGACCATTGTGTTGAAATGTTCTGTATAAAATATATTCAAGTTTGATGGTTTGTGAATTTGGTGATTAAAGTTCAAATTTCGATTGCCTCTGTTGAGGGATTAATTATATAGAACAACAAAGGAGATAGTTTCATTTTTCACGGAAGAAGTCCGGATTAAATAATACATGGTCAATAAATTTATTACAAGCCGATTAATATCTTAAGGTAAATATGGAGCAATTTTTATAAATCCAGTCTAAATTCTATTTTAATATGTCACCTTTTTATTTTAAATTTTTAAACATTATCATCCCAGTGAACTAGTGAGAACTAATAAGTTTCTTTCAGGCTTCTTTTTCATTTTATCTTCATTCTGTCTTATCCTTATTTATGGGATATCAATCTATTTGCCCCGGAATATTAGAAATAATAATCTTGGAGAGGCATACCATTTGAAGTATTTATGGGAGTAGTACTAGAAGAGTTCTTGGAGGTTAAAAGCACGTGCCCTATTGGAAGCGGAAGTTACGTCACATTCGTCACCATAGTCGTCATCCCCGAGTCCGTAGTGACGTAGTGGGCGGGGGCCCACTACGTCACTTGGACGCCATCATCTCGAACAGATAAGCCCGATTATATTTTTTTGTTCTCGTTGTCGTTAGTTTGGTTTAACATTAATAATGTTTTATTGACGTTAAAGTTTAATGATTGTTTTGTTTATTATTATTACGATTGCTATTGAGTATTTGATATTTGGGAGATCCAATTATTTATAGAATTTGTACAGCTCATGCGAGTTTCTTTATTATATTTAATATTCCTTTATGAGAGATCACTCAAGTAGGGATTGTTCGGTAATAGGAGAGTCAGGATTCTTATTCACGTTTTCTCGTTGTACCGTACGCCCGCACTGCCCTGCTTGGTCGACCAACCACCCGTCGTGCGTGATATTTGCGTATGTTTCAAGTATTCATATTATGTTTAATTTTTATTTTATTTGAATTCCTGGATCATCCGCGCATCGCGCATCCTCTGTTTGATGCACATCATTCCAAGTCAATTAATTTATAAATATGTTGTTGTCTGCCTCGCTTGGGTTATAAATAATCTCAACAATTCGCAATTGTGATATCAATATTTATTTTTGATTCCTAATCTCTTAATATATTTTCTGTTTTATAATATATTCATTGAAATTTTTCTTCAATATAATTCATTTCATTAAATTTATACCGAGTCTCTTTTTTTTAACGCCCTTCTAGTAACTCTCCAAATTCTGGCATTTTCGTGGTTGTATGCCAAAATATTATCTGGTCATAAACAATTACGTGGCGCCCTAGGTACGAATAAGTACTCTTTGATTATCATTGCAATTTATTATTGTATTTTTCTCTAACCCACCCCTTAATCTCAGAGCAATCTCACTAAGTTGGCGGCCGCATACCCGTTCATCTGTGGGTGCGTTATCGTAACAATAGTAGTCCAAATTTTTGTTAAATATTATTTTACCTTTTCATTATTTTGGAAAATCAAATGTTAGAAATTGGCGCACAAACGTGGGGCCTGTCAAGAAATAATATGTATTAGAAAGAAATTGCAAACAGTTTAGTCTATTTTATGATAAAGTATTAGAGTCGTTAGATAGAATTTTCAGGAGACAGACATTTCTGATACTTGTTGTATATATTTTTTTGTTCGTTAGTATTAATTTATTCTGAATATATTTATTTATATTTATTCTGTTCGTTCATTTTGTCCCAGTTTATTTTCATCTTTTCTGTAGTAGAGTATTAAATTCATTATAAAAATGGATCTTATAAAATTGAATCGAGACGAATTAGAATATGAATTAGCGGTTCGAGGTGTTACTGGTATGGAACATTCAACCGTACATGCTATGAGAAAAGAATTAGGTAGAATTATTAGAAACGAAGACTTTGGTCATTTAGCAAATATGCCCGTCAATGCATTTTATCCTTCTCAGGATGTTGATATTTGTACAAATAAAATAGTTCAGATACAAAATCTTGTGGAAAAGTATTCTCGTTCCAATTATGAATTCTCAAAAATCTGTACTAAAATTCAGCATGTTATTACACGATTAGAAAGGATTGATCGCACTAATGAAGATATTACTGCAGCTGTTATGCAATTAAATGAGCGTGTAAGGCAAGAGGAAGATAAACTATTAGAAAAACACGATATTTGTGAAGATAATATACAAGATTTAAAGGAAACTAATCCAAAGGTCCCTCAAACTGTATCACGAAAGCAGATTCCAGTTGTACATTGGAATATTAAATTCAGTGGAAATGTTCACGAGCTTAGCGTAAATGCATTTCTAGAAAAAGTTAAGGATTATAGAATATCACGGAATGTTTCAGAAGAAGAGCTCTGTGATGCGGTCATCGAATTATTATCCGGAAACGCTCTCACCTGGTATAGATCTATACGCACGAAAATAAATCACTGGGAAGATTTTGTTAAGATAATGAAAGAAGAATATGAACCCCAGGACTATGATCTAGCCTTATGGGATGAAATTCGTACAAGGACACAGGGAGAGGAAGAGACAATTGGCGCATATATAGCCTGTATGACCAACTTATTTCAAAGACTGCCGAAACCTCCCTCAGAGGACGAAAAGCTCAGAATTTTAAGAAGAAATATTTTGCCTTATTACATTTAGGGGATTGGATTAACGTCTGTCAGTTCCGTTGAAGAATTACTAAAACTATGTAAACAACTGGAAATTAATCATTGGAGAGCCGAACAATTTCAACCCCCTCCTCGACATCACAAAACTTTATTAGAGCCCGATTTAGCTTACCATGGTCGATCTAGAGCATCCGCAGTTAATGCGACGGAGACAAATCAGTCGAGCTCAACGTTCAATTTCGCATGTTGGAATTGCCGACAGAAAGGGCATAAAGCGTTGGATTGTCCGCTACGAGAACGAAAGTATTGTTATAAATGTGGAAAGGTAGGTTTCACCAAATATTCTTGTCCGAAGTGTTCGGGAAACGGACCAAGGAGATCTCAATAGGCCGAATTGAGACACCAGGTATAAGTTCTTCGGCTCACAGCATAGAAATGCAGAAAAATATCGCCTTAATAAATTTTATTATATCTCATTTTGGAGAGGATCAGAGACCCTATTTACAAATATCAATTTTTGGTCAAAAGTTTTTAGGATTATTAGATTCTGGGGCCACCAGATCCATTATAGGTAGACATGGTTGGAATATTATTAAAAAAATGAATATTTGTCTGAATAAAGCAGATGTGCCAGCATGCACTGTTGCGGATGGGAATGAGTGCAAGTGTGTAGGATCCATTCAAGTACCAGTTTTATTGGAGAATAAACTTAAATTAATTACATTTCTAGTAGTCCCGGATGTAACAAGTACCATAATTCTAGGCATGGACTTTTGGTGTACTATGAATATTGTGCCTAATATGAAGAAGGATGTCTAGAATTTTAGTAATGTAGCTACGGTTCAAGCTCCTAGTATGGGGACATCACGTTTGACGGAAGAAGAAAGTAAAGAGTTGGAAGGATTTTTAGAAACTCAATGGGGTCTTATGGGAGACAAAATTGGTTGTACAGCTTTGGTTGAACACAAGATCATCACTACTTCGGAACCGATAAAGCAACGGTATTATCCTGTTTCACCAGCAATACATAAACATATCGATGCAGAATTAGAGGATATGATACGGCAGGACATTATTGAACCTTCTATTAGTCCGTGGTCGTCGCCGGTGCAATTAGTGCCAAAGAAGGACAGTGGTTACAGGTTCTGCGTCGACTATCGTAAACTGAATAAGGTGACTAAAAGGGATGCCTACCCTATACCCTACGTTTCAAGTATACTCGATCGCCTGAGAGGCGCTAAGTTTTTAAGCTCATTGGATATAAAATCTGCTTATTGGCAGATCCCAGTAAGTGAGGGCAGCCGTGAGTTTACCGCCTTTACAGTCCCTGGGGGGCTATTTCAATTTAAGAGGATGCCCTTTGGGCTAACCAATGCCCCAGCTACGTGGCAACGGTTGATTGATTCAATTTTAGGGCCCGAGTTTGAACCCTATGCGTTTGTGTATTTAGATGACGTCATCGTCATCTCTGAGAGCTTTGAAGAGCATATAAAAATTTTAGATAAGATTTTTGAACGTGTTCGACTTGCAGGGCTAACGTTAAGATAAATGCCAGTTCTGCAGGCCAAAATTAAGATATTTGGGGTACATTATTGATGATCAAGGTTTAAGAGTTGACCCAGATAAAGTCAACGCTATTCTAAATATTTCAGCCCCTACAAATGTTCCCGAACTTCGAAGCTTTTTAGGCATGGCCTCATGGTATAGACGCTTTGTTCGGGATTTTGCCAGAGTAGCATCGCCTCTTACTAATTTACTAAAAAAGAGTCAGAAGTGGTTGTGGACTGACGAATGTAATAATGCATTTCTTTGGCTCAAGGAACAGCTCGTTTCAGCTCCTATTTTAAGTTGTCCAGACTTCTCACGTCCGTTTATCGTACAAACTGATGCCAGTGGATTTGGTGTGGGAGCCGTCTTGTCTCAGATGTTTCCAGACGGTGAGAAAGTTATTTCTTTTCTTAGTCGCTCTCTAAGTAAAAGTGAACGAAACTATTCGACTACTGAAAGGGAGTGTTTAGCCGTAGTATGGGCCTTAGGAAAACTGCGCCCTTATCTTGAAGGTACGCAATTTACGGTTATAACGGACCATCATTCGTTGGTGTGGCTCAATAACCTGAAAGATCCATCTGGAAGATTGTGCCGATGGGCCGTAAAACTGCAACAATATGATTTTGAAATAATCCACCGTAAAGGTAAGGAACACGTTGTACCGGACTGTTTGTCTAGAGCAGTTCCCAAAGTTGACTCGTTAAAGATTTTTCTTGTGACGACCGAGACAACTTGTTCTTGGTATGAGAAACTTAAAGATAATGTAGAAACGTATCCCCGAAAGTACCCTCAATGGAGAATATATAATGACGTGCTTTACAAATACGTAAAGAGTAAATTTTGCGATTTTATGAATGAAGAAGATTGTTGGAAGCGAGTTGTGCCAAAATCTCAGCGAAGGGAAGTTCTACGCGAAGCCCATGACTCTCCTACGTCTGGACATCCAGGCATTACGAAAACATATGCCAGGCTAAAACAAAAGTATTTTTGGTCAAAATTGAAGAGCGATGTTGTAAGATATGTCACTCATTGTGTGACTTGTATGGAACACAAAGCAGAACAAAAATGTCCACCAGGATATATGGCATCACACCCTCGTGTGTATCGTCCTTTCCAACTTGTAAGCACTGATATTATTGGTCCTCTGCCGACCTCCTCAAAAAGCAACAAATATATTTTGGTGATTTGCGATTATTTCAGAAAATTTGTTCTCACATCCCCGCTCAGGGTAGCAACTGCGGAAAAAGTTACTCAGTTTTTAGAAGAAAAACTATTTTTATTGTTTGAAGTTCCTCAACATATAATTTGCGACAATGGAGTTCAATTTCGTAGCAATAATTTTCGTAATTTATGTTCGAAGTATAATGTCAACATCTTGTTTAACGCTTTATACCACCCACAAAACAACCCAACTGAAAGGGTAAATCGTGTCATTAAAACGATGATATCATCCTATATTAAGGATAATCAAAAACATTGGGATAAGTATCTGCCTTCGGTTAGTTGCGCCATTAGAACTAGTACATGAAGCTACAGGCTTCACGCCATATTTCATCAATTTTGGACGTGAGCATATTTTATCTGGCATGGATTATGTGGTAGATGTTGCAGAACCAAAAGGAGATATAAATTTCGACCGGAGTCAAGTGGAGATCAAGGTACCAAAAAAAATGTTGGAAATATCTGAGGATGTTCGAAAAAGGTTAGATGACGCACAGGCACGGGTCCGATCGCGTTACAATATAAGGAGACGACCAGTAGAATATAAAGCAGGACAAATAGTTTGGCGAAGGAACTTTAAATTATCAAAACAGGCTGATAATTTTGCCAGCAAACTTGCTCCAAAATATGTAGGACCATTGAAAGTCAACAGGAAGCTTTCTAATTTGGTTTATGAATTAGTGGATCAAAATGATAAAATTTGCGGTACCTGGCATGTCAAGGATTTAAAGGCTATTCCAAATGAGGACGTAGAAATTATCAGTTCATAAAAATTATTCATTCGTTTTGTAATTCGTTTCTCGATGTTAATTAAGTAGATATTTAATTTTTTTTGTGTTATTTTTGGGTATATTATTCACTCACGATGTTCACATTATGAGGTAAAATTTTGAGAATTTCACCTCAAGAGAGTAGAGGGGGGATTTGTTACGTGCAAATTTCGATTGTTAACTTTATATCGTTGTCCGCTTATTTAAAAGTTAAAATATGGCTTTCATTATCGCCTTCGTGGTAGACAAATTCGAAACTTTTTAGTTTAGCTGGTTCACTAAAGACAAATAAATATTTTGTATCTGTGTTCTTAATTAATTAATAAAATAGGCGAGTTTAATCGTTAAAAGACCTTGCCAAATCACTCGTTTACTGACCATTGTGTTGAAATGTTCTGTATAAAATATATTCGAGTTTGATGGTTTGTGAATTTGGTGATTAAAGTTCAAATTTCGATTGCCTCTGTTGAGGGATTAATTATATAGAACAACAAAGGAGATAGTTTCATTTTTCACGGAAGAAGTCCGGATTAAATAATACATGGTCAATAAATTTACTACAAGCCGATTAATATCTTAAGGTAAATATGGAGCAATTTTTATAAATCCAGTCTAAATTCTATTTTAATATGTCACCTTTTTATTTTAAATTTTTAAACATTATCATCCCAGTGAACTAGTGAGAACTAATAAGTTTCTTTCAGGCTTCTTATTCATTTTATCTTCATTCTGTCTTATCCTTATTTATGGGATATCAATCTATTTGCCCCGGAATATTAGAAATAATAATCTTGGAGAGGCATACCATTTGAAGTATTTATGGGAGTAGTACTAGAAGAGTTCTTGGAGGTTAAAAGCACGTGCCCTATTGGAAGCGGAAGTTACGTCACATTCGTCACCATAGTCGTCATCCCCGAGTCCGTAGTGACGTAGTGGGCGGGGGCCCACTACCTCACTCGGACGCCATCATCTCGAACAGATAAGCCCGATTATATTTTTTTGTTCCCGTTGTCGTTAGTTTGGTTTAACATTAATAATGTTTTATTGACGTTAAAGTTTAATGATTATTTCGTTTATTATTATTACGATTGCTATTGAGTATTTGATATTTGGGAGATCCAATTATTTATAGAATTTGTACAGCTCACGCGAGTTTCTTTATTATATTTAATATTCCTTTATGAGAGATCACTCAAGTAGGGATTGTTCGGTAATAGGAGAGTCAGGATTCTTATTCACGTTTTCTCGTTGTACCGTACGCCCGCACTGTCCTGCTTAGTCGACCAATCACCCGTCGTGCGTGATATTTGCGTATGTTTCAAGTATTCATATTATGTTTAATTTTTATTTTATTTGAATTCCTGGATCATCCGCGCATCGCGCATCCTCTGTTTGATGCAGATCATTCCAAGTCAATTAATTTATAAATATGTTGTTGTCTGCCTCGCTTGGGTTATAAATAATCTCAAAAATTCGCAATTGTGATATCAATATTTATTTTTGATTCCTAATCTCTTAATATATTTTCTGTTTTATAATATATTCATTGAAATTTTTCTTCAATATAATTCATTTCATTAAATTTATACCGAGTCTCTTTTTTTTAACGCCCTTCTAGTAACTCTCCAAATTCTGGCATTTTCGTGGTTGTATGCCAAAATATTATCTGGTCATAAACAATTACGTGGCGCCCTAGGTACGAATAAGTCCTCTTTGATATCATTGCAATTTATTATTGTATTTTTCTCTAACCCATCCCTTAATCTCAGAGCAATCTCACTAAGCTGGCGGCCGCATACCCGTTCATCTGTGGGTGCGTTATCGTAACAATAGTAGTCCAAATTTTTATTAAATATTATTTTACCTTTTTATTATTTTGGAAAATAAAATGTCACAATTCCCATGATTATTTATGTCCGATAGCCCATTCAAGAGCATCTTGTTGTGTCACATCTTCAGAAATTTGGTTTATTAGCGCAGTAACCTCGTTTATTTGTCTTCCTATACCCTTCAACTCCATTCTGTCCTTCCACTGTAATAGTGCATAGTTATTGTCTTCAGTCCAACCATCATCAAGAAGTGGTGTAAGAAGTTTAGTCTAGGACTTTTGCATAAGTTCCGGCCTTACATCTTCCCATCCTCTTGATAATCCAATAACAACATCTTTCAAATTAACTTTCTTCAGTTCTGCAAATATACCTGCACCTTCGGCAGCAACAATTTTTTTAAAAGCCTCTTGCAGTAATTTCACTTGATCGCTTGAACCACATTTTGGTCCATCGGTTGCACTAAGTAAGTTACATTTGGCGGCAAAAACATTACAATATTTTCTATCTTCAGTCCATAAGTTTTCAGGGTGTCCTGGGGCATTGACTGGCTTCTAAATTCAGCTGTTGCATTCTTTTTGCTGCTAGAACAAAATCTGTGTAAAACCAGTCCTTGAAAATTTCTGTGGTACCGCAGCCTCTTTTCTGTACTTGGTACCTCACTGGCAGTGGTTCATTTCCAAAAGCTCGTGGCTTTTGAGATTTGCCCACTTCAAACAATCACATTTTATGTGTGCTGGAGGCATTACAGTAGGGCATAAATGTAATTCGTTCCTTGCTCATTTTTTTGTTTGGAGCTAATGTTTCAGCTTGGTGAGCAAGTGTTTTCTGATAAAGTAATTTCCAGAAATGTCCGCTTTCGTCGGCATTGTAAATTTGATCTGTACACAACTGCATTTATGCTATTACATTTCGAAGCGCGTTTTAAAATGGCCCAATAGCAGCCCAGTCTCATGATAATTTTTCTCCTGTAATTGATAGATGTCGAATTCCGTATCAGTTTTTGAACTTATCGAGCCATCCGGAGCTAGCTTTAAAACTGTCATCATTGTGAGTCTGACCATAAAATAATAGTGCTTTTTCACACAAAATTTCTCCCGATATGGGCAAACCTAAAATAATTCAATTTTGTGTTACCTCTAGATCTTTGCTTCAAAAACCAGGTTAAACCGTTTTATCAACTTCGGGATATTATTTACAACATTTTTCGTTTATTGTTTAAAAAACTGGCGGTGGTGCCATAGGATAGAATACTCGTCTTTTTTTTTCATGGCGCAAATCGTTGGTTTTCCCACATTGTATTTTTTTCGATAAACTGGTCACTGTGGTACCCGCCTCTAAACTTTTAATAATTGTAATATATGAAATGTCAATAGATGGCACTACCATTGTATTTGTAGCGTTGAATAAACCATGTCGTCAAACTGAGAGCACATGTTTTACTAATTATTATACAAATACATTAGAATAATCTCGATCTTTTCGTTAATCGATAACGTAACGTGTTTTCTTTTGGAAGTCATCTTAGCTTTAAATTGCAGTGCAAACTTAACTTAGCAACAGACATAGGTCTAATAAACAGTAAACAGAGCAGTTCTTAGAGAATATGAAATCGAAGGATTTCCTCATTTAGGTAGCAGAATAAGAGAATATGAAATTAAGGGATTCCCTAATTTAGATAGCAGAATAAGAAATTATGAAATCAAGGGATCTCTCATTTAGGTAGCAGAATACATGAATGTGCGGGATTCCCTCCCCTCGTTCAGGTACCAGTAATTCCCTCATTTAGGTAGCAGAAATCACTTTGCTGTTCGGATTATGGCTCCGAGTTGTCGCTGTTCGGATTACTGGAGGATCGGATTAGAACAGGCTCGGATTAAAGAAGTCATACAGTAGTTACATAGAAATAATAAAAAGGAATTGAAATGTATTATATAATATTCCGACATGTAAAATAAATAATATAATAAATTGTCATACATTTATAGTTTGTAACGATTACACCGCATATTTAACAGTAATTTAGTAGGTATATGAAATTAAAAATAATAAATATTTGGTGTAGTTGCACAAATACGTCAAAATATGCAAATATCTAATCGATTTATAACCCTTCTGTCAATTCTCTGATTATAATTAATAAATCGAAACCGAATGACACCAAAATAATTTAAAATTCTAAATATCATAAAAGTGACCTCTCTATGCCTGCAACGAGTGTTTTTTTCCTAAAATTCCTCAATATTTATAATAAAAAAGTTTTTACAATTATTCCAAATCAAATTTGTAAAAGAAACTGCTTCTGCTTTAATTAACAAAAAAAAAATTAAAACTAAACATCTGTTTTCATTAGGCACGCAATTATACCGAGTCTACTTTTTTATAAATGATAGGAAATACAATGGTAATAGTTTCATTTATCTATAATTTCTGCCCTATTAATTGAACAGCAAAAGCGTAAGTACAAAAAAATGTTTCTGGATGATATTATTAAATGTTACTCCTTTAGTACATGAATGGTTGTTTCAACAAAATGTTATTACAGAAATTAAATATACAGTATGATCTCTTTAATCTGTACATGCTCTAATCCGAACAGCGACAACTCGGAGCCATAATCCGAACAGAAAAGTGATTCCTGGTACCTAAATAAGGGAAACACTAGGTTTCATGCTCTCTGTTACCTAAATGAGGGAATCCCGTAGTTTTATGTATTCTGATACTAAATGAGGGAATCCCTTGATTTCATATTCTCTTATTCTGCTACCTACGTAAATGAGGGAATCCCTTGTTTTCTTATTCTCTAAGAACTGTTCTGTTTACCGTTCATTGTATATTATACGTTTGTCTATTATTGAGCTAGGTTTGCACTGCAATTTAAAGCTAAGATGATTTCCAAAAGAAAACACGTTACTTTAACGATTAAAGAAAAGATCGAGATTATTAAGAGTTTAAGACGCGGGTATTACAGTGACCAGTTTATCGAAAAAGGACAATGTGGGAAAATTAACAATCTGCGACATAAAAAATAAACGTTGAAAATAAGTACATATCCCGAAGTTGATAAAACGCTTTATACCTGGTTTTTACAGTAAAAGTCTAGAGATAACAAGATGATTGACTAATTACATATGTATGATTTTTTAATACAAAATTGAATTATTTTAGGTGTGCCCATATCGGGAGAAATTTTTTGTGAAAAAGTACTATTATTTTATGGTCAGACTCACAACGATGACAATTTCAAAGCTAGCTCCGGATGGCTCGATAAATCAAATACGGAATTTGATGATTATCAATTACAGGAGAAAAATTATCGTGATGGGGCTGCTGTTGAGCTATTTAAAAACGCGCTTCGAAATAAAATAGTAGAAATGCAGTTGTATCCAGATCAAATTTACAATACCGTCGAAAGCGGACTTTTCTGGAAAATACTTCCTCAGTAAACACTTGCTCACCAAGCTGAAACATCAGCTCCAGGCAGAAAAATGTTTGTAGTGGGCAAATCTCAAAAGCCACGAGCTTTTGGAAATGAACCGCTGCCGGTGAGGTATCAAGGATAGAAAAGAGCTTGGGTTACCAGAAAAAAATTTATGGACTGGTTTTACACAGATTTTGTTCCAGCAGTGCGAAAAAAATGCAACAGCTGAATTTAGAAGCCAAGGCACTTTTGATATTAGACAATGCCCCTGGATACCCTGAAGATACAAAATTAGTGTAATGTTTTTTGCCGCCAAACGTAACTGTGCAACCGATGGACCAAAATGTGATTCAAGTGATCTAGTTAAATTACGTGACTAACTGCAAGTTTTATATTCACCAAAAGACTTGACTTTATACTACCAACGTTACAATAAAATACACTACAATATCCTCTCCCTTAAATGAGGGTGTTACATCTATATTCTTTCAAAGGCTTTGAGCTGACTTCTTCTTAAATTATCTCTGTACAGTTTTTCAGTTCTAATATTCTCAAGTTGAGGTTGTACATTTTGTGTACTAGAATTTGAGTTGAGATAAGATAATGGAATAATTAGGTCCGTGAAGTTGGCCCCTCAAAACCAATATTTTTTAAGTAAATATACATCAAAATATTGTACTTATTATGTATAATTATGTGCAATAAAAAATTTATTTTGTACGTTTTTAGTTAGTGTATAATTAATTTATGTCAAAATGGAGGGCCATCTTCACGTAGCCCTTCATTAACAAATGAGATCGATTTTATATAGCCAATAATAAAATAAGAACAAGCCTCGTTTAGTAAAAGTTGTGTTCAACAGCAGTGAAACAGCAAAAGCCATTATTCATAATGCAAAGAAACTTAGAAATGATTCCCAATTTGATGGCATATACATTAATAGTGATAAAACCCATCTTCAACTCAAACAATACAAGACAGTCAAGGCTGAATTTGAGGATAGAAAAACTAATGGTGAAACCGATATCCGTATTAAGTATATAAATAGTGTCCCAGTGATCTCAAAAAATTAACTAAATCATTACATAATTGTAGCCTATCTACTAAATATTTAAACATTTACTACCAAAACATTCAAAGTTTAAATAATAAATTAAATGTTTGTTACACGTCTATGCTCTCGTCTTATGACATTATTGCTTTGTCAGAAACCTGGCTACACGGCGATATAGCCAACTTTGAATTCTCAAATGATAATTATTCAATTTATAGAACTGATCGTAATTTTCTCACTACAGGCCTGTGGTGGGGTACTGATAGCAATAAAAAATAACATTTATTCAAGCAAAATTAATCTAAATGAATTTAATTTAAATATGCCAATCTGTATTGATATATTATTTATTAAACTACGCATGTGCAACAAAGATTTGTATTTTTTCAATGTTTATATTCCCCCAGCCAATCATCTTGATGTTTACAATGATGTTTTTGAGAGTATTCAAAGTTTACCTTTTTAGTATGATGCATTTTGTATTATCACAGGAGATTTTAATATTCCTAATTTTGTAAATAATTCTGATGGTCCAATTGTAAATTCTATAAACAATTTTCTTACGTTCTTCGAATTTGAACAATTCAACTGTATTAAAAACTCTTGTGATCGTTTGTTAGATTTAGTAATGTCGAATATTAAATGTACTGCTAATCATGTTAATGATCTCTTGCTCAATGTTGAATATGCCTTAGAAATTATTGCCGAATTTAAGGGTAGAACTGATAACACTGTTAATAATATTTGTTATATGAAATACGATTTTAAGAAAGCTAATTACCCTAAACTGTATAATTTGATATGTAGTTATGATTGGAATCAGCTAAAAACTTTCTCTAACGTTAATGAAGCCTGTAATTTTTTTTATGATGCTCTCTATAATTTTTTAGATGAAAGTGATCCTAATCGTCCTTCACATTATAATTCCTATCCCCCGTGGTACACTCCTCAAATAAAAATGAATATTAAGAAGAAAGAACACTTCCATAAACTTTATAAAAAATATAATTGTGATCATTATCTAAATAAATTCAAATTTTATAGAGCTAAAGTGAAATCCGAAATTCAACTGGCGTACTCTGATTACATACATGATTCTGCATTAAGCATCAAATCTAACCCCAGTAAATTCTGGTCTTTCATTAAAACTAAAAGAAATGATAATTCTAAACCCAGCTCGACGAAACGTGACAATATAAATTTCAATTGTCCACAAGACATTGCAAATGGTTTTCCATCCTACTTTCAAAGTGTTTACACCTCATCTGGCACTAATATTAGTAATATTAATAATAGAAATTTAACCAGTCAATGTTTATTACAAAATGTAGTCTCAGAAGAAGAGGTGATGGTCGCGATTAAAAACATAAAGGAAACAATGTCTTGTATACCTGATTTAATTCCATCTTTCATTATAAAAGATTGTGCTGGTCCTTTAAAAGTAGCTTTATGTATCATTATTAATTTATTATTGAAAACCAACACCTTTCCAGATGAATGGAAAAGTGCGAGAATTGTACCTGTGCATAAATCTGGTGAAACTTCTGACATAACAAACTACAGACCAATTTCTATTTTATCTCACTTCAGCAAAATTTATGAAAATATAATTTATAAAACTATATATAGGCATGTCTGCAATCTATTATCCCTCTCACAATATGGCTTTGTGGAACGTCGGTCAACGTCTACTAATCTCTGTTATATTACACAGTTTATGTGTAACTCTCTGATCAAGGGAAACAAGTGGATGTGGTTTATACCGACTTCTCCAAGGCCTTTGATCGCATCGATCATGATATCATACTTAAAAACTGCAAGTATTTGGTATATCTTCTTCTTTAATACATCTCATTTCTTCCTATCTGAAAAATCGCTCTTTATGTGTACATTATTGTGGTCAAAATTCATTTCCTTTTATTGCAACTTCTGGCGTCCCGTAAGGGTCTAAATTGCGCCCTCTTCTATTTCTCATTTTTATTAACGGCCTTCCTACGCATATTGGTAATAAAAAACTACTATACGCTGATGATCTTAAAATATTCAGAACAATTTCTCACACAAATGATTGCCTCTCACTCCAGGATGATTTGGATGAGCTAGCTAACTGGTGTGATATGAACAAACTAGATCTAAATATCAATAAATGCAAGATAACGTCGTTTTCCAGAAAACAAATAATAACTGAATTCATATATAATATATCGAACATACCCCTTACATGTGTTACTGAATTTAAGGATCTGGGAGTCACTTTTGACCGCAAACTAACTTTTAATAACCATATAAAAAATATATTTTCTGAATCTCACAGAATGCTTGGATTTATAATACGGCAGTCTCGCTCTTTCACAACAATAGAACCAATAATTACTCTATATTTTGCTTTTGTACGTTCTAAATTGGACTATTGCTCGGTGGTGTGGAATCTGTCATACCACAAAAATATTATATTACTTGAAGCAATTCAAAAAAAAATTCTTAGATTTTTATATTTTAAGAAGAATAATACATATCCAGATTTCACTATTAGTTACGAATATTTACTTCAATACTTCAAATTTGATACGTTATCAGTACGTCGAAATAACTCTCAGCTTATACATTTATATAAAATTATTCATAATTTAATTGATGACCCACTGACTCTTAACTTAATTAATTTCCAAGTACCATTCTTCCACTCTAGAAATCCGCATACTTTCCGACCATCACCTGCCCGTACCAACATACTGCAGCATTCTCCGCTACATGTTATGTATTCTCTTCATAATCTTATAGAGTCACATATTGATATTTTTAGTAATTCCTTATCACGTTATAGGAAGTTTCTCTATTCCCACATCTCTTAGCCATTAATAATTTTGCTTTTAAAACTTTTTATTGGTAGGTCACTTTATATTTACTCGTACATGTTTACATTTATTCATACACGTATCCATATATACTTATATTGTACGTATATGTATATATATATATATATATATATATATAATATACTTAGCATATTTTGTATACATTTTTTTGATAATGTTTATATTAGTGTGTATAATGATATGTTCTTTTTGATTATTATTGTTCCTGTCCAATCCATTGGGTTCGCCTGTTGGGCAGTGTATTTAAATAAATAAATAAATAATATTGTACATATTATGTACAATTACGTACGCATTAAACGAAATTTTGTACTACATTTATAATCCTATAATTAAAATTTAAATATATGGAGGGCCAACTTCAAGCAGCCCTACATTATGGAATGACATAAATTTTGTACAGTGCATAATATTGTACATATTACGTACTATTATGTACGCATTACACGAAATTTTGTACTACATTCATAATATAAATATTAATCAAATATATGGAGGGCCAACTTCACGTAGCCCTTCATTAGCAAATAATGTAAATTTTCTACAGCGCATAATATTGTACATGTTATGTACAATAATGTACACATTAAACAAAATTTTGTACTACGTTCATAACCCACTAATTAATTATTAATACATTAAGTATAAATTATCAATTTGATATGTAATATTTAAAGAAGTATATACATACATTGATATTTTTTGTATTATAATCTAAATCTAAATCATGTTTCCTGCTATTTTCAGGTTCCATGAGAAACCTGATTCGTTGTAAATTCGGTTTTGATAAGTCAAGGAAATGTAAACTTAGTCATATTTATTCTAATTTCTAAACCAAGTTTTGGATTCATTTTTGTATACGGACACAAACTCACACACGGACGATTTTTTTTTGTATGAATATATATCAATTGTTTTACTGGCGTAATAGTTAGCATTTCGATTTTACTATTTAGTTCAAATTAATTTCTGTCCCTATTTACTTTTTTTATGATTTAAGGCAACGAGCTATAAGTAAAATTAGAGTAATAGAGTAGCGCATCGGATGCTGATCGCGTACTACACCCGTGTTTAGGTCGGCGGCCATACTTATAACCAATCGCACAGCTCAGACGCTGCACGTTGCGCTACGCAGTAAAGATTCTCTCCTATTTATTAACTGCGCTCATATTAGAAATTCCAGAAGAGTATGTTGTTACTCAATGTGACAACACACAAATTAGAAATACTTGCAAGTCGTTTCAGGTAAATTTTGTATACAAAATTTTTAAAACTATATTTTAATATACCATTCTAATTATTTTCAATACATATAATTCTTTTGCAATTCTCGTTATACTAATAAGTTTACATATTTTGGTGTAAATGGTTATAATTCAATTAAAATTCACGGAACCCCGCAAAATATTAATAGGAGAGTAAATTTTCACTACTATTAATTTTCGTTTTTACCTACCAATCTACTTTTTCAATACATTTTTCATATTAATTTTTATTTATTATCGTAAAATATTATAACAAAATAAGGATACACAGTAAAAATATTATGTATCTATGAAACTAAATATGTATTAATATACGAGTATTTATTTACTTTTACATATGATATATGTCAGAATAAAACTTTTCACCAGAAATTGTATTATTTACCTTCATAATTGCAATATAGAAGTTTAATTAGTTCGTTAAAAATAATTCAAAAATATTACTGGTGGGCTGCAACCCGCTTTGCAGGGTATATCAAAGATGGCTTCCAATTGTGTACTGCCAGCAGCGCTCACCCGCCACTTTACTCAAATATTTACTTATAGCTCGTTGGTTTAAGGTCATATTTATTGTAGTTTTAAATTTGATTTAGAATCGGTTTTATGATACACACACAGGGACATATTCGGAAAAATGTTAAAAACGTTTACTACAGACCTGGAATCGTAGGTGATTTTTAACATGATTTCTATACCTCCCTTCTGTGTAGCGGGAGGTAAAAATATTTATTGGGTAGATGGAATGTTAAAAATTTAAATACGGAGAAAATAAAATGAGTACCTATATCATTATTTTATTTTGCATTTATAGTTTGTTTATACATAAATATGAATACATATTAATTAAATATGAAAATTTCGAAAATTACGTTGAAAATATCGACAGCCATGGAATTGAACAAAAAATAAATAAATGCTTGATGTTTTATCAAATTTTCAAAAACGTCAAATAAGTTAACTTACGTTGTGACAGATAAAACGTCAAGCTTTTATTTTTTTTTTTGTTCAATTCCATGGCTGTCGATATTTTCAACGTAATTTTCTACATTTTTATAATTAATTTCTGTCGTTACAAAGCATGTTAAGGTAATTCTGTTTATTGATTTAGATGCAGAATTGTATGCCCTAAAACTTTTATTTGACGCGTTTTTGCTTAAAATAATTAGGCGAACAGGAAATTGCAAAACACTGATTTCCCATGTTAATCTCCTATGTACACCTCTAAGACAGACACACGGTATATTTAACAGCATTTGTTCCCTGACCATTGCTGGAATGGTGATATGGTGAAGTAGTTGAGTGTTTAATGCTGTGTTTTTATAAAAAATAATTAAATTCTTCACTAATAAACTGTCTTCCATCATTTAAAACTACTTCTTTCTGAATACCAAATCGTGAAAATGTACATGGCCCGTAGTGCCGGGCATTTCAAAACATTCAATCCATTTTGTACAGGCATCTACCATTACTAAAAACATTTAGTTTTAAAAAAGCCCTAAATAATCGATATGCATTCTAGACCATGGCTGTGTAGACCAGTCCCGTGATTCTAAAATAGTTTTGGGTGGAGAATTTCTATGTTTACAATAAGATTTACAATTTTTAGACAATTTTTCAATCCGCGCGCTTATAGTTGGTCACCACATATATGAACGACAAAGCTTTAATTTTTACAACACCCATATGTGTAACATACATCTAATTTAAAACAAATTGTCTAAATTTTTCAGAGATGATGAGTCTGTGTCCCCAGAGTAAACAATCATTTTCAATAGACAATTCTAATTTTCTTTTAGCATGGCTTTAATTCAGTATTATATTTAATTGTTGGTCATCCATTGATTTAAAATTCTATCTGCTTTAGTTAAGAAATTTTGTGTACATCGAAATTAAAACCATTTTCACAAAAATATAAATGTGACACTTTTATCATCATCCTTTAACATATAAAAATGTAATTCATCATTAAAATCATTTTCATTTGACTTAGATACGGGAGATCGTGAAAACCAATCAACATTATTTCTCTCCGATTTAACATTCAATTTTAAAATGGTAGGCTGATAAAAGATAAGCCCATCTCTGTATTCGACTAGCAGCCATAATTGGAATTCCTTTTTACCTCTCGCTAAGAGAGGTATTGTATTCATGGTAAAAATCGCATATCCAGCTTTTAGTGAATAAGCACGTTTTAAGGTCCCTAGAATCCGATTATAACATTTTTACGATGATGTCCATATATATATATATATATATATATATATATATATATATATATATATATATATATATATATATATATATATACAGGTTGTAAATGAAATAAGTGCATTAAATTTGACCAGTAGTATAACTCATCGAGACCAACAATATTTCGTAATAACTTTTTCTCGAAATCGCATATTTTTTTAGCATTTTTACCACCCCGTAAATTGACGAGTCGTTCCAAATATTTTTGTGATAATTGAATGCAGCAGCAATAGCTATGAAAAAATTTGTTTTAGCAATTGACAGTCCTGTCAATTGTTGCAATTAAATTTTGGCATTAGTAATAAACTTGTTTATAAGGTAAAATTCTGTCAAAATGCGAGTACACAGACATTGTAATTACTTACCTATGGTTTATTTATTTATTTTTTACTCGTATCTGTACTACATTTTACTTGACATCACGGTTCACATAAAGACAGTGTCATGGAGTTGCCAACGCATTTACACGGAGCGTTTCCAAATCATCACCAAATCATTCTGTTCTTAATATTCGCACATTTGTTAATCTTGTACATCTTTATCACAATACGGAGTGTCACATATGACAATTTTTAAAAAAGCAACAGTTGTATCCATACCATGTGCAAAAAGTTCAATGTTTTCAGCACATAACAGACTTCAATTTTGAGAATGGCTCATAATGTTCATTTATGAGACTGAATTTACTTGGGAAGGTGTATTTATTATGCACAATACACATCTTGACAGACGAAAATGCTGTAAAAATTTTTATTAAAAAATGTTTGGGGAACAATAAATGGACGACTAATTATTGGTACTCATGTACTTCTTTAAATGGACAAAAATTTGTACTTTTTGAATAACGAATTTAAACTATTATGATTTGTCGACAATAAATAATCATCTCATAACCTAATAACTATGCTTTTGGTCTTCGTCTCGTTACCTCGTTTCTCCTTGTCTTCCACTATTCACGTGATTAAAAACCTGGTTCAATACACAACTTTATATTTTTGTTATCCAATATTTAAATTTATTTATTTTAAAAATTGTACTATTACGTATTAATTAATAATAATGTTATTTCCCTTGATTCGTTTATTAATGACTGTGACTGTAAGTGTAACCGATAACCGAGAATTTTTGAGCTGTTTGTATCTCACTTGAATACGGCAGCGCAGTCATTTGTCCCTTTGTTCTCCATAGGCGGGTAACGAAATATGCAACAAATCTTTAAAGAATTTTAACTCAAAATCTAAAAGACTTAGAAAAAAAAGTTATTAAGAAATATTGTTGCTCTCGTCGAGGTACATTACTGGTTAAATTTAATGCACTTATTTCATTTACACCCTGTATATATATATATATATATATATATATATATATATATATATATATATATATATATATATGGACATCATCGTAAAAATGTGTATATATATATATATATATATATATATATATATATATATATATATGTGTGCGTGTGTGTGTGTGTGTGTGTGTGTGTGTGTGTGTGGATGTGTGTGTGTGTGTGTGTGTGTGTGTGTGTGTGGATGTTGGATTCACCATAACTCAAATACTATAAGACTTAAGACATTTTGTACTACGGATTCCTCAATCTAACAATAATGGAAAGAGTCGAGTCAGTTTTGGTAACAATTGGACAACGGGAAGTAGTACTTACAAGAAAAAAATCATCTAATTATTATTTATCGAAAATTTATGTAAATATTTATATTAAAGAACATTAAATTCTTTATTCGATAAACATAAATTAATTATTATATCTTCTATAGATTTAGAGATAAAGAAATGCATATAAAATAATTTGATGTAAAAATTCTTAGATCAAACTACTTCAAGGCAATAAATTCAAATGTCTGTAATTCATAGATAAATGTCACTGTCAAAAATATTTGTATGCCACTGTCAAAAATATTTGTACATCATTATGAAGATTATGAAAATAAATAAAAAGTCATCAACGCAAAAGAATATACCTAAAAAAGAATATAAAAGGTAATTGCGAAAAAATGACGAATAAAAGAAAAAGAAAAGGATGGTAGAAAAAAAAATTCAGGATATCGAATACAAAAAAAATGTATGTATTGTACATAATTTATATTAAAATAATTATTTTGTAGTGAGACATGAATATATGTATTTGTATTTAAAAATATTTTTCGTTTTATGCGTACAACCAAGTAAAATATCTGGCGAGAGGTTATGTGCTGGCCACATCAGATTTTTTGCTACTAAATATCGATAAAAGAGGCTTGTGGTCAGTTACTAAAATGAAATGTTGACTATATAAATATTGACTAAATTGCTAATGCTAATGCTTCTTTTTCAATTATTAAATAATTTTTCTGAGCTTTCGATAAAATTTGAGATGCAAAAGGTATGGATTTTTCTATACAAACAGGATACGAGTAAAATGATCAATAACAGTGCAGATAAAAGTTTTTCTCAATATTAAATGCAATTGCACATTCACTTTCCAATTCCACGGAATATCTTTCTTTAACAATTTGTAAAGGGGGTGCAGTAATGTGACTAAATTTAGGTCAAATTTACAATAAAATGTTAGCATGCCTAAAAATGATTTATATTCTTTATAATTTGTAAGGGATAGGTATTTCATAAATAGCGGCAACGCGTTCTGAAGAAGCATGCAATCCATTTGCATCAATAACATGACCTAAATAAGTGACTAAATTGCAAAATATTTGCAATTTTCTTTTCGTATGCGTAACATAAGAACAATTTCTAATCTTTGTAGATGTTCTTGCTCTGTTACACCAGTTATATCATCTAAGAAAACACGTAATACAAGGTAATCCCATGAACATTTGTTCCATTACTCGTATGCGCTGAAATAAGCCGGGAGCGCTGGAAATACCATAGGGCAAACGAGTATGTTTAAACAAACCCTTACTAATTGAAATTTTCACAATATTTTGTGATTCTTTCGTTAATAATATTTGTTCGTACGCCTCTGATAAGACGATTTTAGTAAAAATTTTACTGCCTTTTATTTGTGAAAACGCCGGATTGACAATACATTTAAAATCTCCACAGAGCCGTATTGAGCCATTTGCTTTATTCATAGAAACAATTGATGTTCCCCAATATGAATATTCGACAGGGATCAAATTTTATTATTTACTAATCTATCTATCTCCTTTCCACTTTTTTTAATTTGAAAAGGATGTGGTTTAAAACAATTTTGGAGTTACATCCATTTTGAAAAGTTATTTCACTTTTACTATAAGTTCCTAAACCTGATTCAAAAACAAACTTGTATTTTTCACACACACTACTTACTTTGTTTTGAACGGAAGACGATGAAATTGGGAAATTTTAATTTTAGAATTTGCTAAAAAAAATTCTACCAACAATTTGCGGACCTCTGTTTTTAATTACAATAGTATACATTAATACACGGCAATGGTTGTGGTGTCAATACAAAGATAAAAAAATTCCCCATCCAAAAATACCAAATACATGTAAATTATCTAATATTTTAGGCCCATAAATTAATTTAAAAAAAATATTCATTTTCCTATTAATAGCAATGGCTAGTCAAGAGACAATAACCTATTCTGACAGATAAAATGTTAAGCATATCCTTATCTTTTTGTTCAAATTTGGCATGGGTATTACTATTAATACGAAATGAAAAATATTTAAATTAATTTTTGTGCAACCGGACGCGAAATAAGCATTTTGCAGCCGCAATACAAGCCGCAAAATTAAATTTCGCGACCGTTGTTATAGTAGCGGCCGCGAAATTAGGTAAACAATCACTTTGACACTTGAGAATTGCATGGTTTTGTTTATAAAATGTTAATCCCATGGCCAGCTTGAAAGCTAACTTTCTATTTACAATGAAACTGTTTAAAATTAATAAAATCTGTAATTACATATTTTTTACGGTTGCACAAAAAATATTGTGTACAACTTGTCCGCGAAATCCTGTAGCTCCCTCGAGATTGTTTTGCCTCGGCCGCAAGCGGCCTCGGCGACAATTTTTCTTTCGGTACGCTAAAGAGTGATTTCGCGGCCTTGATATACAAATAACTATTATGGGCCTAAAATATTGGATAATTTCCATTTAGTATTTTCGGATGGGGAATTTTTTTATCTTTGTATTGACACCACAACAATTTCCGTAAGTTAAAACGGGGGGCAACGGTTTGCAAAAAACTGATTTCTCATGTTAATCTCCTATGTACACCTTGACAAAAATCACCCTGTATATCCTATATAATCTTTCACAATTAGATCAAATTTTTCAAATTTTAAATGTTTAATTTCGCTAAATATATATTATGAGATATTATATGGAATGTGCTGATCCCGTATCCACTTCAAATTTCATATTAATATTCTCTATATTAAGAATTACCGTAAAAGGATTAACGATATTTTGATTATGATTCGAATTTATATTAAAGAGAGTATAATCATTATTGTTGACAGTTTCTCAAGATTCACGACTATCAATAAAATTGTGTCTTCTTTTTAAATTAGACCCGTTTTTAAACTTTTGTCATACAGTAAAGATATGTCCTTTTGCACCATATTTATGACACACACTATCTTTGAATTTGCACTCACTCCTTCGGTGATTCTTTCTGCCGCATGACCTGCATTTCTCCACGGACCCGGCATCTGCTCCTCGTCCATCACTGGATATAGCCCTGGCCTGAGCTCGTACTTGGTTAACACGCTGCGCGGACTCTTTACTTTCTGCCATTTCTAAAACTTTTTTAATGCCTATTTTTGTCGCGTGTTCTTCACGTAATCGATCTTAAATAGATCCACTACCGATACCAATCACAAATATATTTTTCATTCATGACTGTTTATAATTCCGCTCCCAAATTACAATTTGCCGCCAAACTTCACAACCGAACTGCCCATTCAACAACTGACTAATATAAATTTTTTAAATGCCAAATAAAATTTGTAACGGTATATATCATAAATATGATTTACGAGGCTAAAATGTTTGTCAAACAATTCGCACGGTTCAAATTTTTTTTATTTTCTGGTTTATCCGGTACACACAAATTATTTAAAAGTTTTGTTACTTAGAACATTTAATAAAATAGCACGGGAACGATTTGCGTCTTTAATTTCATTTGCTATGAAAAATTGTTTCATTCCTATTTTATATACCGCCCAACCGAAACTTCGATGGTCGAATACTCTTAATTTACTGATTTGCGTTTGCGCGTGACTACAAAAAGATGCTGCTGTTCCGCACGTCATGTTGTTAAATCAATTATTTTAACATTTAAACTGGATTTTTATATGTGTATATGCACATACACTATACACTTTTCAATTATTTCCTCGCCACTATAATGTTTAGCTACATAACGAAACTGCGGATAACTTTTAAAGAGATTTATTTAGAAACCACCAAAAAGAATTGTACACAGGGACGAACTGGTTCTTTGGACCGGCCCCGGGAATAAGAACCTGGCCGGCCATAGTGAAAAAATGTGATTATGCTCTAGGATTGCGGGATTTGTCAATAACGAGCATTTTCAGCATATGATTGCCATTTATATAGCTGCAAAACATAAAGGTAATTTTTATTGCTTACTTTATCCGAGTACACCTTTCTCGTCGGCATAAACCAAAGCAACCAAAGTCTTGTCAGGTAGACAAGGCCAAAATAATTCGGCTTCGTCTGCATTATAAATTTTATTCTTGCCTAAACCAAGATCTTTTATTATCTCAAGCAAGTCAATTCTGAATTGCTCCATAGATGTTTCGTCACTGGAAAGTTTTTCACCCGTTATTTTTTAAGAACGTTTTCCAAATCGTTGATGAAACCCTTGGAACCAGCCTCTGCTGGCCTCAAACTGGCTGTTTTCTTCGAAATCTGGGTATAACTGGTCATAAAAATATTTAGATTTTTCAGAAGCATATCTACGTCTCTATTGCAAAAACCAAGAGTATAGTTAGGTAGACAGGACCGTCCTTTCTTTCCTTTTTGTCACTAATAATTGAATATTAATTTGTTTATTCTTTAATTTGAATAAAGGGGGACGGGGAAGTGAATTCTAAATTTAGATAACATGGAATGGGATTCTGTAACTCGTCCGATAGTCATCAGTTATATTATCACTATAGAAAGGTATTTTTTATATTTACGTTATCATTGTCAAATACATGTAATTTTCTATGTAACCATAGTGATATCGGCACCGATAACTATCACATGAGTTACAGAATCCCACCCTTGCCTACTTACAATATATACAGCATGCGATATCTTGTATACATTAGCATTATAGCAGTTAACAATATAATACTTGTCAGAAAAAATGGGCGCTAGGTCCACCGGCTATTCCTATCAGGAATTTCCCGGTGGCCCTGTCCGTCCCAAACTGTACATGTTCAAACTCTATACGTGACTAACTGCAATTTTTATATTCTTCAAAAGACTTAATTTTATACTACCAAACTTAAAATAAAATACACTACAAGTTTTCTTTAGGTTCCAATATTTATGAGACAGAGAATAAAGTTATGTTTCGGGCAGTCGGATAGTGATTACAAAAAGTCAAGTTTAAGGCTTTTGTTCATAACTGTATACTCCAAGATGTATTTGTCCGTTACAAGGTTTCTCAGTGAATACTAATAGTTTTTGTAATAAACTAGAAGCTGTCTCGAGTTTTCTATGTGAAATGAGCCCGGAAAGTAAGGACCTGAGGTTCACTGGTTTCTACCTTTAGAGTGTATATAGTCAGCGTCAAAACTCTGACTTTTTTGTTATTTTGAACTTTTTGTTTGATATACACCTTTTGTTTGTCTTAATTTTGTGATTAAAAATCATATTCTTTCTGTTATAAAATTACAGATTATTGTTGTTAGAATTCTCTAAATACCTACTCATATAAATGTAGACTAGTGGTAAGTGGTAGACTAGTAGTAAACAAAAAAATATTGTTATTAACAGAACAAACCTAGATAAAACAAAAATAATTTTTTTTTATTGTTAAAAAACGTTTTGCAAACGGTTCGGATAAGTGTGACCAAGAGATAATACAGAATTACAATTATTCTTTCCATGTACAATATTCTTAAAGTTAAACAAATGTTAATTTTAGCTGAACAAACTTCAATAAACGATATGCGAACAATTGCCACTTTTAAAGAAACAATTTTTAAGTTGAACCTACCTAATAATTTTTTAAAAATACATCATAAACCTAAAATGAAAAAATTGTGTAAACTATCCTAAACAAGCGATGGACAAACGATTGCCGGCTGTAAATAAACAATTTTGGGAGACAACCCTTAACCACTCGAGTCCGGTCTCCTAGACCGCGACGGTTTTACCGAATACCTATTAGTTCTAAAGGTATAGTATGACTAACAAATAAAAGTTAACGTTTAAATTATTTTATAGATGTGGTTTCTTTTCGAGCCCTAGAGAAGAACAGAATTGTACGAAATATTCAGGTATGAAAATTTTGCATGAACCCATTTAAATACTGGACTAGGAAAGCACAGAAACACATTACTATACTGTATCTGGTTTAAGATTGCAGTGGTGTAAAAATATGAGCATTTTGATCTTGTTATTTGATTGGACAATATCGGGATTTTATCCAATCAGAAAACAAGTTCAAACTAATCCTATCTTTGCACCACTGCAATCTTAAACCAGATAGAGTATATATCTTGCTTCAAATAGATGGCCGACTGCGATATGTAACAATCGCGACTGGGGTGCAACAGAAGTAGCGATGTTATTCGATTTAAGAAAGAAAATATACTTATGTGCAGTCCGTTACGTCGGCTGGCAAGATGATCTCTGCACTAGGTATAGGTAGCACAATAATTATTATGAACAATTTAGAAAACAATTATAGGTTTATTATTGACAAGTAAATAAATAAAAATTTACATCGAAATTTATACTGAGGTAAAAATAAGTATCGTATTAAATTTTTCCAAACTAATAGTTTAACAATATACTAGACTCTAAAGCGTTGGACTGATAATGAATTCGTCTGCCCGCCACGATTATCTTTAGTCCTCGGTAAATGAAATAATTGAATACTCAGCAATATAACGCAATAGCTGATATTAATATAAAACGTCAATTTGAACTTGGCCAGTTACGAAACCAATCAACAACAATCAAATTTTTACATTATCAGGTCTAACTGTGTTACGTCCCTCCGGTGCGAAGGACCAAATGTTACGTCCCTCCGGTGCGAAGGACCAAATATTAAGGACCTAGTGGCTCGAAGGACCAAATGTTCAATCCCTAAACCAGCGAATCCGGCCTAGAAGGACTAAATATTTTGATCCTGCTCGCAATCCCAAATGTGATGTCTCTAGATCAGCAAATCCGGCCTAGAAGCACCAACAATGTGTATGATGTTAAAATCAATGAACAAAACAAAACTATATGTAAACCAAATTAATTACAACCTTCGATAGCTGGTTCACATCACTGGACTTGGCCAATACACGGGATAATATTAATTTGTGAAACGTACTAATTAACAACGAACGAAGGACCAGATAGTTTTACGAACCAACAAACGTGCTAAGTATGATTGCAACAAAATAACAAACAACTGAAAAACAATTCTGAGAGATATGTGATAGCGTATTGAATATAAGTGACATAAACTATAATAAACCAATGATAGAACAAATACGATATTTGTAGAAATTAACTAAATCATTTAATAAGTGTATGACCAAACAAATTTAGTTAAACAATTTTAAGAACCCTAAATGAACTTAATAATAACCAACTAGAATGCAAAACTTATTGCATTGGCTGTACCTATGCGACAATAACAGCAGGTGTGCTGTAGATGACGTCAGTCGAACGTGAACGTGCACACAGGTTTACAAAGAAATAATAATAATTTCACCCAAGGATATATGAATCAAATCCTTAACAACACGAGTTCCCGTTAGGTGTGTCTATTGGCTACATAAAATAGCGCCGTAAAGTATTCACGGACTATAAAGTACAAAACTAAATGAAAACCGAACGATAACTCCTTGAATTAGTCGTGCTAGGCTAATCAAGCTACGCAAACGATAATTAAACAACAAATTACTTTGCTGACCATATGAAAATCAGAAAGTGTATGCAAAATGGTGGAAAACCCACTCTCGCGAACGACGATGCGACACGTCTTTCCCGTATGCTAGCTAGACACACTCTGAGCTCTCCGCGGTCGATCAATTCTGTAGATGGAGTGCGCTTGGCGGGGGGGGGGGGGGTTACGCGCGCACTCGACGTGAACCTAGATGCAGTCATATATTAATGTTAATAAATAGTTTAAGATAGTACAGATATTTCAAACAATTCTAAAATTAAACTTAAACACATAGAAAATATATAACTAATTTTTTCAAGTAACAGAAACAGTTATTTCTATTTATTTATTGACTTATTTAAATAGAGTCAGGGCAGGTTACCCGTTCTATTTCCATGTGCAGCGGGTTGCTACCTCAAAGGGATTAACATTTTCCAATTCCTCTCATTTAAGACATATTGGTCTTAAACAAACTGGGAACATTAGTTCATTTACCTTTTAAGCTAATTCTTAATACAATAGATGGGGAAAATTTCATACCGGGGTTAGGGGGGTTAGGATGCACGGGCTGCTGGCCTGGGTGGTTTCTGGACAGTAACCACTCAGTCCAGTCTCTCCGTCTCCTGGTACGCAGGTGGAGGGAGGACATTTCGGATACCAAGATCATCTGGTGTTGCTGGCCGTTGCACTAGATTAGCCAAAAGAAAGCAGTTTAGCAATGCATGCCACAGATTTGCAAAAAAGATTGAGCGTCCTAGGGGTTGATCGCCGCAATCAGTGAGAATACGTTCCCCACCTTAGAGAGGAAACGCCATACCTCCTTGGCAGCGTCCATAGCCAGCACGGTAAACTCTTTTTGACTAAACATGTTAGGTAGATGGTACTCCTGGGCATCCACTTCAGCCCCAGCAACTCTCCGGGTCACTAAATTCATCATGGTTTTTCTTTTATTTGGAAAGAGCAAGTTGTGCTGAAACGCCACCATGTCCGCCTTCGAATAAATACCCTCAGACCTCAGAGGTGAAATTTCCACTATCAGGAGGTTGTCGAATTCTTCATTTGTATTTAACTCGATAGACGTAGGGTTAGCTAATCGAGGTTCTGGGTTCAGCTGTACCCACTTGCCTTCAAAATGAAACATTGCTGGCAGTCGACCGTCGCAGTCCGCCTGGGTTCCATGACCTTGTAGAATTCAAGTTACCGGCGACTCGTTCTGATACACCACCGGTAACTCTTGATAAAAATATTCCGTCTTCCGGTAACCGACAACTTTCGGTTAACACTTGGCAATGTACAGTGCCTCTCCTTCTACTCCTACTGTGAGACCACTAAGTCACTGACTATGTCTGGTGATTCGTACGCGAGATCGAGACGATTACGTAGGACTTGCTCTCGGATCTTGCATCGTTTCAATATGGAGTCGAATATTAGATCACGGGTCTGTTGTTTTACCGCAATGTCGAAAAAGAGTAGCTTGGAGAGTACGTGAGCCATGATGTCGGTATTATAATTGATTATCCTCGATATTTGGTAATAAAAACCGAGGGACGTCTCGAAAATTACCATCAGACGGTTCTGTTCTGTTCTCCAGGCGGGCTGATGACACACGGCTTCGGAAGTAGCGAGCCGCAGTGCAAACACGGTGTCATGTGTTTCCACGACTACATACTTAGCCTGAGAGCGCTTGGCTGTGGAATTGAGCACCAGTACCGTAGCAGGCCCTTCATACAGGACGTCGATCCCTGTAGTAGAACAGCAATCAAGTGAGTCAATTTCCCAGGTTATTTCCCCACGTACTTCGTCAAAACAGTACTTTTAGTTATATGGACAACCCGTTCCTGAATGTAGGATGACTGAATTTTATTCAGCGTCCGCCGCCGCTTTGTAGTCGGTAAGTTTCACAGAGATCGACGCACTGACAGTGACATCTTCGTATTTGACACCGTTGTACGTGTATTGTATTCCTGTACATTTGCCGTTGGCGTCCAACTGCCCGGCTAATGTGGCGGATATGTAAATGGTCATGTTAGGTTTCAACCTTGCAGTAATTTTTGCGCCGATATCCTGACGGTCGAGTCGTCCATAGCGGTGGGCGTCCACACATTTCTCGCTGTGGATATAGTGGACGTAGTGGGCTAGTCCATCATGCCGCAGTGCATGATGTTCTGTTGCACGGTGACGAGGCAGGAGTACACATGTACGTCTGTATACCTTCTTTCTTCTTTCTTGACTTGTCAATTATCCGGTGGTTGTATCGGGTGGAGGCCTTGTTCATTCTCATTTAGCAATTCGTTGTCAGTATCAGTCGTGATGAGTATGTCCTCTAATCTACAATGATTATCGGCAAATGCTAAACAGTGCTTAATCCAATTCACATGCACATTGTTTGTTCTACGTCAAAGAATTTCTTTAACTACCGCGTTCACTTTTTCTAGTTCTACAACCCTATAAGGGCCCGACCAAGATTTACAGAGTTTTTTGCTAAGCCCAGGCTTAATAGCCGGTGCGTGTAAGTATACCTGGTCACCAATTTTCATTCGCTGAACAAACACCGCAACGTAGCTTAGGGCAGTGTCATATCTTTTCTTGAGTGGTTTAAAAATGGCTTCAAATGGTAACTCGATATACCTTCCGTACAATAAATAAAATGGAGTATCGCCGAGTACAGAGTGAGTCATGCTGACACTGCAAAAGGCAGCCATTCGCCCCAGCCACGTTGGTCGTGTGTTATGGAATGTGATAGTAAGTCTTTCAGCGTGCGGTGCGTACGCTCTAAGCTGCCATTAGTTTGTGGCCTGTATGCGGTTGTATGTAATTTCTTTCATAATTTTGGACAAGAATGATGTCCCTAAGTCTGTCAATAGTTGTCATGGCGTCCCATGCTTGAGAATTATGCCTTTCACAAAATGTTTGACAATAGTCTCGGCGGTCTGATCTCTCATAGGAAACGCTTCCAAGTATCGTGTCGCTGCGTTTTGAATTGTCAAGATGTATTTGTTTTAGTTAGTCCGAACCAGCGATCCTACTACACCCATAGCTATACGGTGAAATGGTCACTGTACTGCCTGAAATTTTACAAGGGGTGCGGGGTGGAGATGTGGGAAAGTTTTACGTTATACACAGGAAATACACACTTTTACATCATTTTTTACATCCGTGCGCAACTTCGGCCAACAGAACCTCGAGCTAACTTATAATGTCTTATCTATCCCGCCGTGACCTGTGAATCATGACACGCACGCATAACTGCTAAGCACTGGGATTCAGGAATTACTAATTTATCTTCATAACGGTCTGCACTCTTTCTATAAACTAGACCCTCATCATCCAAATAATAATCACTTTTAGGAGAACTAATGTCTTGCAACATAATTTTAATTCCTAAATTTTTTCATTTCATCAATTTTTAATGATTCACGATCCCAGAGCACTATGTCACAGTCTGCGTGCCCTATCTTTCTCACTGGTCTTATTCGAGATAACGCGTCGGCGTTAGAATGTTTCACTCCAGGTCTGTACTCAACCTTAAAATCGTATCCAGCTAACATTTACGTTCATCGCATGAGCCTGTTATTTCTTTCTTTCAACTTCATCAACCATTTTAGTGGTTGATGATCCACAATTACGGTTAATGGCTGGCCGTACAATAGCATCGATAATTTTAATGACCCAGAGAAGACCTGCGCATTCCCACTTTGCCGTGCAGAGATTTTGTACTGCCTTAATTGTCGACTTGCATAGGTTACCAGCATTTTATGTTTGTCATACGGTTGGCATAATACGGCTCTAACAGCAATAGCTGAGGCATTCGTGCACAAAATGAATCCTCGATCAAAATCAGTGTATTTTAAAATGAGTGCCTGTATTAAAGACTCCTTGCAAATCATCGGAACTAAAACAAATAATTTCGTCCAAATATACGAAATAACTTGGAACAGTTAAACCCGAGAGCGCCCATGAACCTCTGCCATGTACTTGGACTATTAGCGAGACCAAAAGGCATTCTATTGCATTTATAATGCCCCCATGGTACTAAAAACGCCGTTTTCTCTCGTTTTTTTTTGGATCCATTTCGACTTGCCAATAACCCTTAGTTGGAGCTAAAGTAGTGAACTTAGCCGTTTTACCTAACTGGTCTAACGTATTCTGCAAATTGGGTATCGGGAAAAAGTCCCGTTTAGTAACCGCATTCAATGCACGGTAGTCAATACAAAATCTAAATGAATTATTGCCATCAGAATCAGTCTTTTCCACTAGTACTACTGATATAATATTATTCGCAAGCATTTCATCCATTAAATTTTTATAACTTGTCGTCTACTAAAGGGTACTCGATAAGGAGCTCGAGCTATCGGTGCACTATCGCCAGTCAATATCCTGTTTTATACCAGATTAGTCTGTTCTAACGGTTTCTTTTTAGATTTAAAAATATCTGCATATCCGAGTAAAAATTTAGAAAATTCGTCATTATCAGCTGTTTCTAAATGCATCTGGCTATTCAATTTGGAAATCTGCCTCGTCGGCAGGAACTGCGATTGAAATAGGTGTTTTTACATTCAGGGCTAACATTTAAAATACTGACCAATACTGAACTTTTCTTAGACAGCTTTTTATGAAAACACGAGCGATTAGCACACCGTGTAATCCTTAGGCTCGAGTACGTATGTGCCGACCAGTGCACGATTGTCAATAATTGCTGATCAGGTAACTGAATGACGCGCGGGAATAGCTAAAGATTGCCTCATACGAATTACGATATTATGTTCCGTCTTTTGACCTCCTGTTTTCTCAGAATCGGCCTTTGTCGATTCCGTGCGTTAATTACAACTTTGTGAGTCAATGACCTTCAATTTTTGGTTGATCACCCTTAGTCTCACCGATATTGCAATCCAAAATAATGATTTTGTCGGAATCGGCATTTCTCGATTCTGTGCATTGATATGTTTGTGGGTCAATGTTTTCTCCAATTTTTAGTTGATCACCCTTTGATTCACCGATATTGTAATCCGAAATAATGATTTGTCGATCATGACTCTGTGCAATGGTCGGCAAATACGAAACTAAAAGAGGTTTTCTCGAATTGTTCAGTGGCTATAAAGTACGAATTTAACAAATTCTCTGCGATGATGACCTATTTATCCCGACTCTGTTTAAGGATGCGACCGTCCGACTTTATCGACGAGGAAGTGACTTGTTGATCATTACTTTCTCCCATGAAAACCACGTCGGAATCTAAAGTAGGATTTTTGGTCCTAGAGGTAACTGAACGAATGTTGTCAGTGTTAAATAATTTTGAGATTTTTGTCATAGAAAAAATTTTACACATGGTTTTAAATTTATCTGTTTGAAATTTAAAACTACGCGATGGGTTTCTAAAAAGCCGACATCAAGTAGCCCATCTTTATTAAAATATAGGTCATCTGTGCAAACTACGAATTTATGCATAATTTTCTGCGACAATCCACAATCTAATTTGATATCTACCACACCATCACTACGCAAGTGGTTGCCAGATAATCAACTAAAACATTCTTTTAGGCATAAATTGAAAATTGATGCTTAACTGCTACGCATCGTTTGATTAGAGTCACAGCTGCACCCGAATCTATTAAAAGGTGATAATTCCATCGTTAATTTTTAATTTGACAACACGAGTTTTATCTAGACAAAAATCTGCATCTTTTGATATAACACTGACAATTTCTTGGCTTCTTCTGTCTGACGCAGGGTGCCGTCGAGACAGATTTCCCGTTTAAAGGGTAATCTTTTGCAATATGTCCGGGCAACAACGCAGATAAGCCTAAAGTCTGTCAAAGACAATAAACAAAGGAATAAGCAAAATTTAAACAAGATAGCTAGTGACACTAAACTTAATGCAGACGAAAAGTGTGACACAAAATCCAAAGTAGGACATAATAATAATAATAATAATAATAATAATAATAATATTTTAGAAAAAAAAAAACGGTCAACAATGGGGGAAAAAGCAACGGTTTTCTACTCCACCCGTCATCGGTAGTTTGGATGAGCTCGACAACCGTAAAGGCTGCCCAAACTCAAGCGGCACATCTCCATGAATATATATATATATATATATATATATATATATATATATATATATATATATATATATATGGCTCTACAGCCCAAATCGTACCGTGGCCTCCACCATCTTGCTCTTCCAGACTTTTCTATTCATCGCTGTTGTTTTCCAATTTCTAATGCCGAGCATCCTCGCATCCTCCGCCACGTTATCCTCCCATCTGTTTCTCTGTCGTCCTGCTGGTCTAGTTCCGTACCACTTACTGTTCAGAACCTTTTTCGGATTTCTTTTATCATTCATTCGCATTACATGCCTTGCCCATTGCAATCGCTGTTGTCTTACATAGCCTGATGCTGGTAGTTCCTTATATATTTGATATAGTTCATGGTTATATCTGTTTCTCATCATATCCACAAACTAAACTATAATACTTTAGTTAGCGGAGACTTTAATGTTGACCCAGTGAGAGATATAAATTATTATAAGGCAACAGCTAAAGTCATGTCATCTTACAACTTGTTAAATATAGTCGATTCACCTAGTAGAGGCTTGAACAAACTAGATCACTATTTCACAGATTTAAAGTTTATATTATTGCAGTTAAGGAATTTTTTTTCTCTGATCACAATACAGTTTTTGTAAAATTTCCCACAATTTATCAACTTAAACATTTTGTAAGTTATAAACGTAATTTCAAATGTATAACTATTAATTACTTCCACTGAGACCTAACTATTGAACACTGGTCTGAGCCATATACTAAAGGTTCAGTGGACGAAGCTTATGAACGTTTTTACGAATCTTTTGCTTTTCATTATAACAAAAAAGCTATCAATAGGAAATCTTGGATTACGGTTCATATAATCAATTAAAGTAAGAATTAAAATTATTATTTAACCTTAAAAAAAGAATTTACGGAACTAAATTCGTTATACAAAAAAGCTAAAATGGAACATAAATTATTAATATCTACCACTAAGAAGAATTTTTTTCAAAATAAAATTATTAGTACTGAAAATATGGTAAAAAGCGCTTGGAATATAATAAATTCTATATATAACATTAAAGCTCAATGTAACATGAAATTATCGTAAAATAATGAAGAAATTGAAAACCCACATATCATAGCTGAGTTGCTCAATAATAGCCTCTGAATATTTTACGCAAAATTCCAACAGTGAAAGCAAAAGTTGATTGCCATAAATCTTTTTACAACCTGTCCAATAATTTATTCTTAAATCCTTTATGCGACATAGATTTATATGACTTGATTACTAAGAAATTAAAAAATAAGTATACAAGTGGACCTGATAATATTCCAAACTACTCATTTAATAACTGAGCCTCTTACGTTTATTATTAACTTATTGGTCGAGGGCTCCTTTCCTCTAAACTTAAAAACCAGTAAATTAATTCCCGTACACAAAAAAGCAGAAAAAACATATATGAATAATTATAGGCCCGTTGCTCTAACCTCAGTATTCTCTAAAATATTTGAATATATATTTTTCTAAGTAGTCTTGAACCATTTCTAACTAAAAAATTTATAATTAATAATATGCAGTTTTGGTTCAGATAATATAGTTAAACACTAATAGCTTTTTATAAATTTTATAATAACAATTCAAAGTATAGATAAAGGGAAATATGTTTCCCTTAATTATTTAGACAATTCCTCTAATAAACAAACAGCGCACTCCTCGGTTGCGCGTACTATCACAAGAATTTCTCAGGGAAGAGTACTATCGCCAGTTTTGTTTACAATTTAAATTAATGACCTTTTTCGGTACTTTTAATGACTGTCTTCCAATGCTCTATGCTGATTGTAGTGAAGTGGCTCAACGCAAATATAGGTAACAACACTACTAAAATAAACACTGATGCCCAATAAACTTATTTAATATAAACCGTTTTATTACATTTACATTAACACGCCATTTTTATGGCAAGAACCAAGACCAAGTATATAACAATAATAAGAACTAATATATTTGGCGGTACAACTGGTAAAGGCGGTATTTTTAAATATGAATATACTACAATACCCTCCTTCACGAGTTATATCGCACCACTGGTTTTCTATTCCGTTGTGGACGCTCATTAACATTCCAAGATACCTTTTCTGGACTTTGTACAATTTCTTTACAAGTGTCTTGTTCCTCTTTTCTATTTATATCTTTAAGTACATTTTCATCTACTTTCGGAACAGAGGCACTTGTAGACTCTGTGGCTACAGATTTAGTATCTAGGGGTACATTATATTCTGGAGTAGTAATAATAGGTTTGGGAGAGACATCGACAAAAGAATCCATTGTTTTATCAATTAAATTATCATTGAGTTTATAATCATAATTAATAATATTAGTATTAGATTTATCAGGGATTATTTGGTCTAAATGTCGTTTCCAAACAATATCTTCATCAATTAATTTACATAAATATATTCTATCGCCCAAAACTTCGTCAATAACACATTGAGCCCAAGTCTTCTTATTTGGATTTCGATAATCTCGACACAATACTTTGTCACCAATTGCAAATTTCTCTTCCCTTTTACATTTTTCAGGTTTATAAGAGCATGATTTAGTTTTTAATAGTAAATCAAACCGTGTCTGGATTTTATGTTTAAATACAAGACTAGAAGGCGTGACCCCAAGTGTCATATGTTCAGAATTTCTATATTGGAACAAATATCGACTAATTAAGGTTTGAAGGGTTACATGTTTATTCTTTGGCTCTTTCAAGCATTTAATTATTGAGTTTTTAAAAGATTTTACACAATTTTCAGCTAACCCATTCGTAGCAGGGTGGTATGGCGGAGAGGTTAAAAATTTGATACCATTTTGGTTTAAAAATTCAATAAATCCTTTAGATTCGAACTGGCGACCATTATCGGTCTCTACTACCCTCGGTAGACCAAAACGAGCAAAACATTCTCTAAATTTTTCCACAGTACTCTCACTATCATACCTCGGCATTATAAATGCTTCCGGCCATTTCGAAAAACTATCTATTATTATTAAAATCATTTTCCCCTGTATTGGTCCAAGGAAATCGGCATGCACTCTTTCATAAAAATATGAAGCGCGTGAAATTGAAATTAATTTAGATTTTTGGGGTTCTGGTTTAGCCATATTACATAATTTACAATTATTTACAAAATTTTCTATAGCACTGTCTAAATTTGGCCACCAAAAATAGGCTCTAGCGTTTGCTTTCATTTTTGAAATACCTTCGTGTGTATTATGTAATTCCGATAATAATTGTAAACGGAGTTTAGTTGGTATTACCACACGATACCCCCACATAATTATTCCTTTATCAATATTAAGTTCGCTCTGGCGATGTAACAATGGTTTTAATAATTCATTATTTGTATGTTTTGGAAACCCTTTTCTAATAAAATTAAAAATTTGTCCTAAAGTAGGATCTCGTCTCGTTTCGGACCTTACTTTATAAAAATCAACTGGAACTGAATTTTCGATAAAATTTATATAATCATATTCAATTTCAGTTTTCTCGGTAGTAGGCAGCGGCAATCTAGATAAAGCATCTGCTTTTACATTATCTTTTCCTTTAATAAATTTTAAAGTATAGTCAAAATTTGCAAGAAAAATAGACCATCTTTGTAACCTACCTGCTGCCATTTGCGGTAGACTACGGTTTTCCCCAAATAACGCGAGTAGCGGCTTATGATCGGATACTAGTTCAAATTTACGACCTATGAGATACTGATATAATTTTTGTGTCGCCCATACAATGCTAAGTGCTTCTTTATGAATCATTGAATAATTTTTTTCGGCTTTAGTTAACAGTCTAGATATATAACTTATTGGCCTTTCCGAACCATCAGAAAATACATGGGATAGGACGGCGCCTATACCATAATGACTAGCATCGCACGTTAATCTTAAGGGTTTAATCGGATCATAGTGTATTAAAATTTTGTCAGAAGCTAATTCCTTTTTTGCATTTTCAAACGCCTGTTGACAACTTGAAGTCCAAGTAAATGGTTTATTTTTTTGTACTAGTTCATATAAGGGTTTTAATTGTAATGAAAGATTTGGCACAAATCGAGAATAGTAATTTACCATTCCAGCAAAAGCACGGACTTCTCTAACATTTCGCGGTTTCGGAAAATCTAAAATAGCTTTTATTTTATCAAAATCTCTTTCTAATCCATCTTTAGTTATTTTATGACCAAGATAAACAATTTCGTTTTTAAAAAATTCGCATTTATTTTTATTTAATCGAAAACCAGCATTTTGTAAACGTTCCAACACGTCTTTTAAATTATTTAAATGTTCCTGTTCAGTTTTCCCAGTTACTACAATATCATCTAATAAATTTACTACGCCCTTAGCGCCTTGTAGTACGCGTTCTACTATACTTTGGAAAATTGAGCAAGCGGGTTTCGTGCCGTACGGTAGACGTTTTACTTTGTAAATACCATATGGGGTACTCCAAGCTAGTAATTCACTCGTTTCGTCATCCAATACTAATTGGTTATACGCATTCAAAAAGTCTAATTTTGTAAATTTTGTACCTCCCTGTAAAGCAGCAAAAATTTCCTCAATTCTTGGGAGTGGATGATTAAAATCCTTTAAATATTTATTTACCGTAATTTTATAATTTGCGCACACACGGACGTCTTTTCCGTTTGCTTTCATAACTGGTACTAATGGGGTTCCCCAACTAGAATTTTCGACTTTTTCGATTACCCCATCATTTTCTAATTTGGCTAACTCGTTCCTTACTTTTTCGCGGAAAGCAAATGGTACCGGTCGCGGTTTATGAAAAATAGGGCGTACTAATTCTTTCAATTGTAAATGAATCTTTTCATTTTTATACGTTCCTACTTCGTTATTAAACAAATTTTTATATTTATCCAAAATTTCCGTTAAATTTACCTTTTCAATTAAATTGACTTCATTTTCCCGAATGTTTAATTTAAATAAAGTAAAAATATCCCTACCTAACAGTAGCTTCTTTCCCTCCTTGACTACGATAATAGTACACAGTTCGGATTGTCCTCCAATTGTTACCTTTACTTGTATCTGCCCTGCAGGATTAATAACTTCTCCGCTATACGTTTTTAGTTTAGCTGAAGATTGCTCCAATTTAATGTGATTGAAATCACTTTTGTAAGTGTCTAAGGGTATACACGATATTCCTGCCCCTGTATCTACTTCCATGTAAACCTTCTTCCCCTCGATTTCAACAGGTATACAAATTGGTTGCACATAATTAACACTGGAATCAAAATTAAATATATCAAGTGTAAGGTCCACATTGCTAGTTGTCTCTAAATTATTAGTATATGAATTTCTTGGTTTACATGCTCTAGCAATGTGTCCTTTTCTGCCACACAGTTTACATTTATATTTTCTATACCTACAGGTTTTAAAATTGTGTCCATCTGTGGCGCAATGAAAGCAAAGTCTCGCTTCACTCTTTTCTTCTTTCCTGCCTTCTTTGAATGGAGGTGTTGTCTGTTTGGGCCTTGGTGATGACCTCATCCTCTGCATGCGGTTGACAGCATACGTAGATTCCTCTGATGTCGCCTCTTTGGATAGTGCAACTTCTAATAGCTCCTCCGCCGTTTTCTGGACCTTTTCCTCGCACAAACGGTCAAGTATATGTCCCGGTTTCAATCCGACTACAAACTTGTCCTTAACTCTTTCGGTTAAACTGTTTCCAAATTCGCACTGTGCTGCTACGGTTTTCACCTTCACATACCACTCTTTGATTGTTTCATTTGTTTGTCTTAAACAATCAAACTGAATTCTCTTACGAAATACAGAAACTTTTGGCTTAAATTGTTGCGATAATATATACCAAGTTAATTATTTCAAACCCAGATAACGAAATTTTGACTAATAAATGCAATGAAAATATTCAGTCGCTAATTGCATAGTGTAATGAAAACAAATTATTTCTTAGTGATTATAAAACTAATGTATTGAGATTTAAATTACATTAGCGTCAAAACGAACAACCTGTAAATATTCAGTTCGGTAGTAACTCAAAAACTAATAATTATTCTGCCAAACTTTTAGGAATAACAGTTACAGAAAAACTGGAAAGAGCACTGTGAGGGAATAATAACTTCTTTAAGTTCTCGTTGATACCAAATACGTCATTAGAAAGAAAATTTGAATCACAATCAACTTAGAATGTTTTATCTTACATGCATAGCGTCACGCCTACAGTATGGTATTTGCTTCTGGAGTTTATCTGATGCAGTTCGAGGAGTATTATTTGCTCAAAAAAGAATTGTGTGGTGCTTAGCTGGAGTGAGCTACTGAAAATCTGCCGCAAAAACATTTTTAAAAAACTAAATGTCCTTGCTATTCCAAGTACCCTTCTACTTGAAGTTCGTTTATTTATAATAATAGTACTGCTGTTGACAAGAATTATAATCGACACAATTATAACACGAAGGATAAATTTAACGTCCGACTGGTGCGTTATTATTATCATAACAACCCTCAAATAACACCCAAGGCCGTGTTATGAGTTGTTGCTATGATAATGTTGTCAAGAAATTAATATTGGTACTGCGATAAAGCTTAAAAAACAAGCAGAAGTATTCATTGCCTACCTACTTTGTATATTTTATTAAAACTTTCCGATCCGTAATCCGTAGAATATTAAAAAAATTATAGTCGGACGTTAAACGTTGAACGCACCACGGGGATTAAATGGATAATAATGCCTTGGGTCAACGTACGCACCTCGGGCCGGAGGCCCTCGGAAAGAACACTGTTAATCTCAGGCGTTATTGTCCTTACACTTTTGATACGTTAATTACTATTATGTTCCAGCGTCAAGAGTATATGTTGCTAAATATTTCCTGGACAGATTCGGTCTTAATGCACATATAATATTTAGTAACATGTTTGTTCAGCGTTGCCAATAGAAAAAAATTAAACAAACAAATAACACACAAAAAACCGCAGCCGACCAACTCAGCTCTGCAGGACATTTTTTGGAAAACATTCCCATTCCAGAGGGATATAAAAGACTCAAGAATTACTTGCGTTGTAAACAATGCGCAGCTAAAAGGAAGAGATCCAATACATCTTGGCGATGCAATAAATGTCCAAGTTAACCTCCTTTATGCGCTGAAAATGCTTCGAGCAATATCATACTTTTAATTTTTAATAATACTTGGTTTTATGTTTCACAATTATTTTATTGGATTACTAGTTTCGCTATAACATTAGCATCAGATCTTCTTTATCGTTTAATTATAAATATATATATATATATATATATATATATATATATATATATATATATATATATATATATATATGTCTAAATTATATGAAATAAATATAAAAATGAAATGTCAAAATGTCAATAAATGTTTTTTAAAATAATTTTTGTTTTTAAATTTTTTGAAAAATAAAATAATTGTGAAACATAAAACCAAGTATTATTAAAAATTAAAATGAATAATAAGTTTCACCAAGTAAGAGCAGACACAATTAAAGAAAATATCATACTTTCAAATAAATAAATAAATATATATATATATATATATATATATATATATATATATATATATATATATATATATATATATAAATATTCAAATTTCAACTATTTATTTGCCCGAATATATCACTTTATAGGTAAACTGTTAAACCCAAATGCAGGGACAAGACTGCATATGCAGACATTTTGATTTGCAGGGACATGACTGCATATGCAGACATGCCATTTTGGCAAAAATAAGGTAATTATTTAAAAAATGTGCTCACTATTTATATATGTAATGCAAATTAAGTCAAATAACGTTATAAAAAAAGTATGTTTCTGAGTGGCATTTCAAAAAAAGCAGTGTCCGCGAAAGTTTAAAGATATATTCCAAAACTTCTCAAATTTAGTATTTAAAACTTCTGTCTGACGGAGAACAACATACTTAATTTTGACTAAAATTGATAAACCGGAAGTAATACTTTATGTGAAGCTCTGAAGAAATTTTCGTGAAAAATATGCTGATATAATCTAATACTTTTCAAATTTGGTATTTAACGCCCGGTTTCTCCTGAGCAACTTAAGACTTTACTTATTCCACCATAAACTGTTGCAACACGCAAAAAATGTCAAAATGTGAGACATAAGTAGCACTTAAATGTAAGTCGAAAAACGGTGACGTATGTGTAATATATGTCAGTTGTCATATCAGTTCATGATAAATTTGTTTCGTTTTGTGGAGTTACGGTGCAAGTCTTCAGCGATATGGACAAGAAACGTACAAATTACAGCAGAAGAAAAAATAGCTATTGGAGATTGTGCATCAATTTAAAGAGATCATAAAAAATAAAATAAAAACTAATGCGGTGTCATATATATAAAAGGACAATACTTGGAATTTAATTGCCGCAACATTTAATAAAAATCTGATATGGCCAGCACATTACCTTCCGTTAGTTCTATGTACTTTGCACAAATTCCACACAGAAAATTTCTTGCAAACGTTTCAATATATCCAGTACATTATCTTAAGTCAGTTCTATGTATTTTTTACAAGTTCCATACAGAAAGTTTCTATATTTCCCGTAAAATTATAACACAAACATACTATTTCAATTGTACTTGACACTGACAGCGGTCAATCAGAATTTTCATAATATAGTAGATGTTTCCATGTTTATAGCAAAACTAATTGTTTTATGAAATTTAATTTCTTTAATTTTTTTAACTCTACAGGGTGTAAATGAAATAAATGCATTAAATTTAACTAGTAATGTAACTCGATGAGAGCAACAATATTTCTTAATAACTTTTTTTTCTGTCATTTAGATTTTGAGTTAAAATTCTTTAAAGATTTGCTGCATATTTCGTTACCCGCCCATGGAGAATAAATGGCTGCTGCCGTGTTCATGTGGGATACAAACAGCTCAAAAATTGTCGGTTATCGGTTACATTTACAGTCACAGTAATTAATAAACGAATCAAGGGAAATAACATTATTATTAATTAATAAGTAATAGTACAATTTTTAAAATAAATAAATTTAAATTTTGGATAACAAAATTATAAAGTTGTGTATTAAAACAGGCTTATAATCACCTGTGAATAGTGAAAGACAAGGAGAGACGAGGTAAAGAGAGGAAGAGCAAAAGCGTAGTTATTAGGTTATGAGATGATTATTTATCGTCGACAAATCATAATAGTTTCAATACATTATTCAAAAAATGTAAGTACTAACTTTTGTCCATTTAAAAGAGGTACATGAGTACCAATAAGTAGTCGTCCATTTATTGTTCCCCAAACATTTTTTAATGAAAATTTTTACAGCATTTTCTTCTGTCGAGATGTGTATTATGCATAATAAATACACCTACCCAGTCTCATTAATGAACATTATGAGCTATTCCCAAAATTGAAGTCTGTTATGTGCTGAAAACATAGAACGTTTTTGCACATGTTATAGATATAACTGTGGCTTTTTTTAAAAATTGTCATATGTGACACTCCGTATTGTGATGTGATAAAGATGTACATGATTAACAAATGTGCGAATATTAAGAACAGAATGATTTGGTGATGATTTGGAAACGTTCCGTGTAAATGCGTTGGGAACTCCATGACACTGTCTTTATGTTAACCGTGATGTCAAGTAAAATGTAGTACAGATACGAGTAAAAAAATAAACAAATAAACCATAGGAAAGTAATTACAATGTCTATGTACTCGCATTTTGACAGAATTTTACCGTATAAACAAGTTTATTACTAATATCAAAATTTAATTGCAACAATTGACAGGACTGTCAATTGCTAAAACAAAATTTTTCACAGCTATTGCTACTGCATTCAATTATCACAAAAATATTTGGAACGACTCGTCAATTTACGGGGTGGTAAAAATGCTAAAAAAAATATGCGATTTCGAGAAAAAGTTATTAAGAAATATTGTTGCTCTCGATGAGTTATATTACTGGTTAAATTTAATGCACTTATTTCATTTACACCTGTATATCTATCGAATATAATGTATAAAATGTAATCAAATCGTATAGAGAATAAAATATTCTTTAATATTTAAAATAACATTAAATAATATGAAAAAATCTGATGTAGCCAACACATGACCTCCCGTCAATTCCATGTTTGAAATAGCAATGACCTTTAAGTTAAGTATCACTTCCAGTTGATCGTTTGTAAATAAAATCTAATTTGTTGTTCCAATAAATAAAAAAGTCTGTAATACATAATTTTGGATTATATTTTATAATGTTTTTCCTCGAAAATCTGTTAAGAGCTCCAAATTAAGTACTACTTCCGGTTTATCATATAAGTATAATTAAAATCTAATGTTGTTTCAAATTATACACGAATTTTAAATACTCAATTTGAGAAGTTTTGAATCATGTTTTAATATATGGTCGCGAATCTGGGGACCCGGGTTCGATACCGTCTGACGCCAAATATTTCGATTTTTAAATGGCACAAAATTGACCCCTGTGGTGCAATCTCCACGCCAGCAATGAGTGCCCGTGAGGTGACGCCTGGTAAACGCCCGCACGGTACAAATGTCATCGTCATTACCGGTATCTGCATACAAAGTGGATTGGCACACCCAGCAATGGGTTATATACCGTGATGATATATTTATTTATTTATTTATCTAGTATGTCGTTCTCATTAATATAAAAGTCTTAAATACCAAATTTGAAAAGTTTTGGATTGTATCAATTTATCTTTCACGAAAATCTGTTCAGAGCTTCAAATAAAGTATGACTTCCGGTGTATTAATTTTAGCCAAAAACTGATATGTTGCTTCCCTTTATATAAAAGTCTTAATACCAAATTTGAAAAGTTTTGAAATATATCAATATATTTTTCACGAAAATCTGTTGAGAGCTTCAAGTAAAGTATCACTTTCGGCTTATCAATTTTAGAAAAAATCTAACATGTCGTTTTCATTAATATAAAATCTTAAATACCAAATTTGAAAAGTTTTGGAATATATCATATTATTTACGGAAATCTGTTCAGAGCTTCAAATAAAGTATCACTTCCGGTTTATCAATTTTAGCCGAAACTAATATGTTACTTTTCTTTATATGGAAATCTTAAATACTAAATTTGACAAGTTTTGGAATATATCCTATTATATTTTATCACGAAAATCTGTTGAGAGCTTCAAGTAAAGTATCACTTCCGGTTTATCAATTTTAGAAAAACTTTAGCATGTCGTTTTCATTAGTATAAAAATCTTAAATACCTAATTTGAAAAGTTTTGGAATATACCATAATATATTTTTCACGAAAATCTGTTGAGAACTAGTATCATTTCTGGATTATCAATTTTAGCCAAAATTTAATATGTTGTTTTTCTTCATATAAAAGTCTAAATTTGATAAGTTTTGGAGTATATCATAATATATTTTTCACAAAAATCTGAAGTTTTAAATACTAAAATTGAAAAGTTTTGGATTATACTCGTATTTTTCATTAAAAATTGTTATGAGCTTCAAGTAAACAGTCACTTTCGGTTATCCAATTTTACCCAAAATCTGATCAACTCTTTATATGAATGTAGAAAGCTTAAGTACGGAAAATAGAAATATTTGGAAGTTTGTTATAAGAGTTATCGTGGACGAAAAAAATCGTCACACACGCACACACACACACACACACACACTCGCACACACACACACACACACACACTCGCACACACACACACACACACTCGCACACACACACACTCGCACACACACACACACACACACACACACACACACACACACACACGCACGCACGCACACACATACGGCATCGTCGTGAAAATGTTATAATTGGATTCTAAGGATCTTAAAACGTGGTCATTTCCCAAAATCTCGATATGCGATTTTTAGCACGATCTCTATATCTCCCTTACCAAGGGTAGAGAGAAGTAAAAATGTAAAAGACCTAAATATAATAATTACAGAAAAACATGGTTAAACATCACTTAATTCAATACATTTTGTTTAATAACTGACACGTGATGCTTTTTTCGTTTTTATGAACTATGCTTGCAATTGGAACAATAAAAGAGCAGAATTTATATCCCTATTTATACAAACGCTATTTTCTTACGTAAAATGAAATATAGTAACTTTACAACTACAGTGACAACTAAAATGACAGATCTGTGTTTGACACGTAGACTAAATAACAAACTTCACAAATAAAAAACCCTTAAAAATAATAGTACGAAGTTGATCACTGTTTTTAACTAAAACAGTGACAAAGTATCACAAAATTTACTTTGTAAAGGCGAAATATATAACAGTATATTGAAAGACAAGTATTAAAATGACCCTTATTGTAATAAGAATACAATATGTATAATCGAGCCGCAGGCGAGTTACGCAAAGTACGAGTATTACAAATGGACATTGTAATATGTGTTTTCCATACTATTTTTCCTATTTCGCATTAATTAACTTTTTTTCACAGTTTCAATAAACATTTGATATTTAATTTATTTTGACGTTTCACATTTTGTCAACAGTTACTTTCAAGTTAGGTTATAGTTAAAATTTATATTTATTATGTTATCAACCTACAAATAATTAACTTGAATTTTAATTTAAAAGTGTGTTTTATTGTTTGATGTAATTAGCAATGAAAAATCTAATTTCAGTAATTTTCCATGAGTAATTATTATTAATATTATTATTATTAATGACGGGTAATGACAAGTAAAATGAAAAATATTTGACACAAAATTGTACATTGTAAATATGTTTTTGACACGCGAAATAGGAAAAAATATAATGTGCACCTTTTGCGCGAAATATGTACCTACATGAACTGTTTTACAATTATCGAATATAAAAAAAACTTACCCTTCAAGAATGTGCAGACGATTAAAAAAATTAAAAATAAATGTTTTTTCATGTTGGCTGCACATGTGTAAAGTATTGAAGTTACACAATAACTACCAGATATTAATTTAGTAATATGTTACATATGTAGGTAGGAAACCACAAGATCGTAGTCTAATCTAATTTTATTTATTTTTTCATATACAGGAAGTTGTAAAAAACCGCTAACAATCGCGGATCTGAAATAACAAGGATTTACCTGCAAGATAGTCACATGGCGAAGAAATAGATTTGAAATTTTAACTCGCTATTATTAAACACGTGATTGTTATCGATATAATATTTTTTATCTCTAATGATGAATTTCATTCTATTATAAGAATATGGATATGGAAGAAAAATTACAATGGTATGCTTAGTTACCATTACCAAAAATATATTAGAAAAATAGGCACTTAGAACTATATAGGTACCACAAATGTTTCGCAACTTTCACAAGATCAAAGTTCTATATGCGCACATTTAAAGAAAAAACACAATATGACAAATAAAAAATTATTTTTGCCAATAAAAATTGAAAAAATAAATTTATGCTCCATAAATATTGATAATAATAATAATAATAATAATAATAATAATAATAATAATAATAATAATAAAACAAATTCAAAAATAATAAATGTGTCCATTGCAAAAAAATCTAAATTATGCTTTATACCTAGTACATTTGGTCTTGTTCAGTCTTACAGCAATCATTGTATTCCAAGCATTCCGCTTCTTGACGCTAATTCCTGAATCTCTTTTAGCTCCTTTGGCTCATGCAATATTTCTTTTAAAGTATAGTATGTTAAAAAAAAAAATAACTCGGAATATGCTATGAACAAAGAATGTCAATTTAATAGTATATTATGCAACGAATTTATAATGATAGTTATTAATACGAACATGCGAGTATATTAATAATCATTATACACGAGTTGCATACACTATTTTTTCTACGATTATTCATAATAATTTAAAAAATAAACTATAAATCAATAAATTGGTTATACAATTCATCTGTATCATAATGATAACCTGTATCGAAATGAAAAGAAAATATGTATTATAATGAAAATCTGTATCGAAATGAAACAAAATCTGTATCTTAATGAATATCATTCAAGTACAGATGACTTATACAGAATATTTATTTCAAAGCAAAGGAGTAGAAAAAAGTATTTAATTAAATGTTAATTTTATACGGGATATTGTTCTTGGATCTTATTTTATAAATGGAAATAAACTAGAAAACGGCGAATTGCAATATACTGTATCCTTATTTATTATCTTTTGTCTTTACAATTACATTTCAAGGTCAAGTTCTCTGTTCATAGCGTACTCCGAGTTAGAATTTTAGATCACACTATACTATCTATACAATGCTGCGGATAGAACTTCGTCACTACACCTTTGATTCAATTTTTTACATATTGAACAACCATATACAAAAACTAATATCAGAAAGAGATAGAACATGGCAAATAGAACCTAGCCATATAAAAATCTCATTTTACCAACAATTTGCAGTTACCTTATTAATCTAGACCCACGATATGTTTGTTTGGGAATTTTTATTGGTTTTAAACTTTTTAAACAAGTCTTTTCAAGGTGCATGAACTTGGCAGTAACATATTTAAAAAATCTGATGTGGCCAGCACATTACCTTCCGTCAGTTCTATATATTTTATGCAAATTTCGTACAGACAGTTTCTTGAGAAAGATTCTATATTTCCAGTACATTATCTTTTATGTATTTTGTACAAATTCCATACAGAAAGTTTCTTAGATTTGATTCTATATTTGCAGTAAAATTATAACACAAACATGTCAATGGCACTTGACATCACGTTTTAGAGTCCCTAGAATACGATTTTACTATTTCTGCGATGATGTCTGTATGTGTGTGTGTGTGTGTGTGTGTGTGTGTGTGTGTGGGCGTGCGTGCGTGTGTGTGTGTTACACCCGTAGGAAGAACTAATTAGATTTTAGTTATAATTGGTCGACCGGAAGTACATGCATTTGAAGATTTTAAGAGTTTTTCTTGAAATAACGCCGTTAAATATCATTTTTTCACATTTAATGTTATTATAAATATTAAAGAATATTTTATTCTCTATACGATTTGATTATAATTTTAGCTCAATATGCATTGAATATGAAGTATAAAATGTAATCAAATCATATAGAGAATAAAATATTCTTATTAGTATTCTTCAACTTACTAACAATTTTATTTGCATTTTGTTAAAGTATACTAATAAACAGTGGCGGCTCTTCGGGTGAACAAGGTGAAGAGCAACTTAACCTGTTATTTCAGAAAACAAAACATTTTTAAAAGTATTTTCAACACGTTAAATTTTTCTTACTATGTACTATAAAGCCTGAAATAAACATTAATATAAATTAAAAAACAAATTATCTACTAAAAATAAACGCTTCAAATATGTGTACGCAGCTAGCGTTTACTGGCTAGATATATGGTTGCCATGACAACTACGCTTCTTCTACCACTTACAGAAGCGAATGGTGAATATCACATCTCGAGCTCTGTACTACACTTGATCGTCGCATTGAAATTGATGCATTATTTTGCTACGCTGTGTTAATAAACTATTCAAATTATTTTATTATTATTATTTTAATTTATTTGGAAGGTAATGCTAATATATTTTTAAGTGAATTAAAGTACATTTATATTAGAATACTTTCACCGAGTATTAAAATTATTGTACTTTATTATACCTACATTTATTATCAATTATATATAATTGTTATAACTAATACTTTCATACGTTGATAAGAATTATTTCTATGATTAACACTTTTATAGATTGCACACATTACATATTCAAATCAGAATCAGAATGAATCTGCAAAATGATTTTACACCCATGCATTTTATTGGCAAGTGGTCGACCAACTCCAATATTAAATTTAAATAAAGAAATGTTAAAACTGCAAATACACCCCCCCCCCTTTCATAAATATCTTTTCACCGCACGAGCCGCCACTGCTAATAAGATCGGCAAAGAAATAGCAAAGACTTTAACAATTTATAATGCGAATGCCCCAAAATTTTATGGTCAACCTAAGATTCATAAAAATACCTTATTACTTAGACCAATCATAGCTTCAATAGATGCCGCAAATTCAAAAATAGCTTCATTTCTCATCAATATTCTTATTACAGTGTACAACAAAGATAACAAATATTATACAAAAAACTCTTTTGAATTTTCTGTTTTTATTAATAATTTTACAATTCCTGATAATTACATTTTAATTAGTCTGGATGTAGTTTAATTGTTCAGCAATATATCTATGCAACTGGCAGTGGATAGTATTACCAGAAAATGGGAACAAATACAAGATTACACGACTTTAGACCGACAAGATTTCATAAATTTACTTATATTTGTTTTTTCTAGCAGCTATTGCGTATATGATGGTCATTTCTACAAACAAATAATTGGTAGCCCAATGGGAGCCATTATCAGTCCTGTCATCGCCCAATATGTCATGGATACACTCCTCCATGAATGTACACCTAAACTTGACTTTCAACTATACCATTTATAATAAAGTTTGTGGATGACATTGTATGTGCGGTACCTGCAGATAAAACAAATCATATTCTGAACACATTTAACTACCACCCCCAAATTCAATTTACAACGGAAATAGAATCCAATTTATGTATACCATTTCTTGATACTTTGGTGATTAGAGATAAGAGAGGCAACCTCAAAACAGATTGGTATACTAAACCAATAGCGTCACAAAGGTACATTCACCACTTATCGGAACAACGCACTAAAATAAACATCATTCTTGATCTCAAAAGTCGTATCTTACGTATTTCCTATCCAAACTTTCATACAAAAAACCTACACAGGTCCCGAGATGTATTGCTGAGCAATGGGTATCCTAACTTACTTTTCAACACTAACAATCAACCTCAACCAAATCAGTTACAAGATCACCAGAACGAACCACAAGAACTCAAGTATGCTTCAACACTATACATACCAAATCTTATATCCAAAATAACCAATGTTCTCAAACATGACATAGTTAAAATTGCGTTTAAAAGTAGCTTAACAGTTAGTAGTATATTTTCAAAATTAAAGGACAAAACTCCAATACAAAATCAATCAAATATTGTCTATCGAATTTCTTGCGGTGACTGCCAATCACGATATGTAGGCCAAACATGTAAAACACTCAAAAGCAAAATAACATCACACAAAAGTGACACCAAACTAAAACCTACATCGTGTGCTTTGGCAGAACACTGTAATAAATACAAACATCGAATGCTATACGATGAAACAGAAATATTAGACACAGAACAAAATGTAGCAAAAAGAACATGTTTTAGAAATGATACATATCAACAATACCGAAAGCCCCATAACGGACAGACATTGACGGGCTGAGCCATATATATTACTTATTTGTTAAAATTGTCATATGATATTCAAAATCCTCCACACCTAGATCCCGGCTATTATAAAAAACACACAAAATATTTTCCCGCGTCTTTTGGAACAATATGCAACTACAGAGCGCACTCTTTTAGAAACCAAACTATTTCTGTTAGTGGTTTTTGACAGTTAAGTTATTACAAACTGGTGATGTGCACATGCTTACATCGTCAGTGCATAATTATTAGTTTAAAAAAAAATTCAACAAAATTGTGTAATTTATTGTTTTTGTAATTTATCAAAATTGCTGTGTTAACCATTCTGGCCAAGAATAACTTTTAATATGTAACTTATTTATACGTTTTATCATTTCACTGCAATATGTGTGTGCACATTTCAAAACTAAAACATTTTTGTAAATGTAATCTTCACTAAAAATCTCAACTTAAGACCAAAATTATTTTATACACATATTGTACGTATTCATTAATGTATTACAGTGTCCTGAGGATGGTTAAAATATAACCGAAAGCTCGACAAATTAAAAAGAGTGTATTACATTTCAGCTTACAATATTCTGACTGTCAAACCCACTATCCAGTTTCCACAAGTAATTATAGTCGTAAATACCTTCCACCTTAAAGTGGTTGTGGTTAAATTTTTATTTGTTATTGCGGAAATGAGAGCACTTTTGATATTTCTATTAATAAACTTAACAAATAAATTATTAGGTTTATTTTTTGTGACCCACTCGCCGAGTGAAAACGATGGGCTACATCAATGACCTTATTATCAATTGGTACTCCAACACTATCCCCAATATCATAAATGGTTTTAAAAACATCTTCATTGCGCGATTCTGGTATATTTTGTATAACCACGTTATTTATTCGCGGGTATTATTCTAAATCATTAAGTCTGTGACACAACGACTTAACATAATTTTTTAAAATTACATTTTCTTGTTTTAAAAACTGTATATTTAAGTTTCCCATTTTAATAATTTAATTTCTGATTTTGTTTACCTTGTTGCTGCAGAAAGTGGTAGATTGAATCATTTTATCAAACTTACTATTCATTTCAAGCATAGTTTCTTTTTTGAAGCTATTAAACATTCGATGAATTTAACATCGGGTAACATCTACGTTGACTTAATTAAAACTGAACGACGGGATAAGCAATCCCAAGCTACCGCATCATATTGAAAAACTTTGAGGTGTTCTGCTTTGGTGTCTGCACAAGTAGCATGGAAGGAGCACAAACATTTAGAACACTTGACACCGGCATATATATATATATATATATATATATATATATATATATATATATATATATATATATATATATATATATATATATATATATATATATATATATAATCAAAAATTACGACAGTTATATTTATACGGTGAGGAAATCATGATGGAAGAAGTCAAATATTTAGGTGTAACTCTAGATAAAAGACTCACTTTCAGACCACATGTAGAAAAGATAACAAACAAAGCCATCAGATCCTTATGGGCCTGTAGACGTATGTTTGGAAATAACTGGGGTCTATCGCCGGCAATGACTTACTGGATTTATACGGTAATGATCAAACCGGTGATCGAATACGCCAGTCGGTCATGGTGGCAGAGAACATCGACTAAGCACTGCCAAGATGCACTAAGTAGGGTACAAATACTAGCCTGCCTAGGGATCACAAGAACTCTGTCAACGACACCAACAGCGGCCAGGGAAACTAATATAGCTTGGCTCCATTACACGTAGTCGTGAAATCAAGAGCACAAAGTTTACTCTGGTAAGGATAAAAGCCGAGAAGGACACTCCAAAATTTTCTTGGAGATGAACAAACATCCCATACTACAAATGGTACCCGACCGGATCATTAAACAGTATATCTTCAACAAAACTTACAGTATAAAATTTCCCGCAATGATTGAATGGGAACAGAAAAATAATTCTGTGGAAGAAGATAATATAGTCATCTACGCAAACGGTTCTAAGACCTCAAGCGGAACCGGAGCTGGAATACAACGAGTAAAAGGACCGAGATACAACATATCTGTTGGACTGGGGACAAATACGATAGTATTCTAAACAGAACTATACGCAATTATAATTGAAAAAGAACTACAACAATAGGAGAATTTCTTTAGTAACGGATAGCTAAGCCGCTTTGAAGGCACTACAATCCTACGAAGTCGACTCGGGATTAGTTTTCGACTGAATTCGTAGGTTAAACGCTCTAGGAGCGATAAACAAACTAAATTTAATATGGGTACCAGGGCACTCAGGACTTGAAGGAAACCAGGTGGCTGACCATCTAGCAAAAGATGGGACAAATTTACCAATTATAGAACCAGAACCTGTCTGCGGAGTCTCAAAAGAAACAGCAAAGCAGGCATTTAATACATTGCTCCAGAAATGGCATAGAACACATTGGAAAAAATCAATATATATATATATATATATATATATATATATATATATATATATATATATATATATATATATATATTACAGTGGAACAGCGCAATATTTTTTCAAAAATAATCTTTAATATTCCCCATTTTGTTGTATATTGTGGCTATATATATTTAAGGGTGAACTACAACACCATGCGGGATGACCAGCTACATGGCTACATGGAAGTGATTAGTAAAGTCGTTAGCTATTAAATAAATTAGAATTTAAATTCGTGCAACGCCATATTTTTAAAAATAATTTTGAAAGGAATGTATTTTGTTAAATACTGCGGCTATGTCAACACTCCTACGGCATGGTCAACTTCATGGCTATATGTTCGTGATTGTGATTGGTAAGATCCCTAGCTATGAAATAAACTAGAATAGAACTAGCGTAATCTCGGCTTCGCCGAGTTTTCCCTAAAGCTCCGCCGATAGTGTTTTATGATAGACTATACGTACATCCAATCCGTTTAGACACACTTTAAATCCAAAGTACTAACGCTAACAGTCTTTCAAAGTGTTTGAATTCTGTCCTGCCTAGGCAACATACCCACCCAAACTGCCCACGCAATATGCCTACCCAAACTGCCCACGCAACATGTCCACGCAACATGCCCACGCAACATGCCCACCCAAACTGCTAAGCCAAACTGCCCATGCAATCTGCCCTAAAGGGCCTTACACACTGCGTTCTTTTTGCACGGTTTAGGTTTAGAACGTACGGTTAAAGCCGTGCGAATAAAGTACGCTGGAGCGCCAGCCTCACATACTATCAGTTTTGAAGTAGCAATCATAAACAGAAGACAAGTTTGTTTGCTAGTGACGCTGCATTGGGTAGAAACAACCTGGGAAAGTTACAACCACACACACACACACACACACACACACACACACACACGCGCGCACAAACACACACACACACACACACACACACACACACACGGAATGGAACGTACAGGTCAAACCTTCAGAAATTTGATCCATTACGAGGGCACTCGAGATAATCATTTCCTACAATCTAGTGCAAATTTCACGATATATATATATATATATATATATATATATATATATATATATATATATATATATATATATATATATATATATATATAGATGAAAAATTGGAGCTGGACAGTGCCAGTAACAACACTTCCTCACAGACAGACGCTAACAACAGTAACATTACTTTTACTTCATTACCCAATATTGACAATCTGACATTCAAATTATTAAAGGAAGTTAAAAATGATAAAGTACAAATAGCTATAAAAAAACTCACAACTAACTCCCTTTTTTCTAAAGTTAAAGGTCCTATTGAAAAAGATCTACAATCCAATATTATTTACAAAATTCCGTGCGGCGAATGTGAACTAGTTTATGTTGGGCAGACAACTAGATCACTTAAAGCTAGAATCAGTTCCCATAAAAGTGACTGTAGACACAGACCAAATGCTTGTGCGTTATCGCAACATTTCAATGAGTTTTCGCATTGTATTGACTATAGTAACTCATCTGTTTTAGATGTTGAAACTAATTCAAACAAACGTAACTTCCTTGAAATGGTTCATATTAATAAAACTGATCACACTATGAATAAAAGAACAGATGTTAGTGGTTTGAGTTCAATATACAACTATCTTCTAAAATTTAAAGAATTACATACATCTAATATTAGTAGAATCTCTAATCCAATATAAATTAAATTTACTAAAATTTATATAATTTAAAATTGTTTCAACATTTAGAACATTTCATGTTTCCAGGTTTATCTTTTCTTCTTTTGCTTATGATCGTTTTACAAAGTTGTTAAAGGTTCGAACGTGTCGTTTTCGACTTTATTTCACCACGTATTTTTTACAACATTGACTTCTTCGAAGCCTATTTGCTCTATTTTATAAGTGTTTAGCTTAATTCAATTACTTGTTTTGTGTAAATTCATTCCAAAATTTAAATTTTAATTAACTTAATTTTTCTTTAAGACGTCAATTCAGTTCTAATGACTGTTTGGTTTAAAATTTAACCTCAGAAAGTAGTAAGTACTTAGTGCGTACAATTAACATTTTTAAAAATTGTAACATGTTTGTTATTATAAATTTATAGCTGTCCTGAAGAAGGAATAAAGAAATTCCGAAAGTTTCACATGTAACTTTAAAGAGTATCATTTAACATCTTTCCCATCATCCTGACTGCCGTACCCGTAAAAAACATTTTTCATCTACTTAACTGATCAGTCGTGATCACACCGTACCTCTATACATATATATATATATATATATATATATATATATATATATATATATATATATATATATATATATATATATATATATATATAACTATAGTGAATCTACTCTTTTAGTATTAAGGGTAGAATAGAGTATAGTAGAGCAGAGTAGAGTAGAATAGAATAGATAGAATAGAATCATTTATTTAGGTTTCAAAAAAAGTTAACATATGTAAGATTTACTTTTCGACTGGGCGCCACTGGTTTAGAAGCGCTAGCTTAAGGCATAAACACTTAAACATTTCTTACCCCTTGGCGACCGCCCGTCCCTTAGTTGTGATATAACCACAGTGTCATGCGCGTGAAAAGTCCATAAGAAAAAAGTCGAACGTTCAATTAAATATAGCAAACATTTGAAAACGCATCCAAATAATGTATTTAAGTATGAAATATTGTTTGTTTGCTTGTGGGTTGGGTCAAGTTCACTGACGTCTAACTTTACATCTTCATCTATTACACCTTGCTTCATATCAAAGAAAATTTTACTGAGCTAAATAAAACCAGTGACTTTAAAAATTATAACACCAGAAACAGTAATAATATACGCCCAAAGAAAATAAAAATATCAAGAAACCTGCCATCAAATATTGGGTGTACTTTGTTCAATAATCTTACAGAACCTGTACGTATGTTGCCCATAAATAAATTTAAAAAGAACATGAAAGATTATTAAATATGATTTCCTCGACTGGATCAAAGTTTTCCCAGTATTAAAGATTATCTTTTAAAAAATGCTTTTTATAGTATACAAGAATTTATAGAAAAACAATTTTGAATTCTTTTCTCTTTTTTCTTGTGTAAATTTGAACTATTTATCCTATATTGTATACATATATTGTTGACTTGATTTTTATACATATTTTATGATGCTCGATATGACGTCCAAACTTGTCAAGAGTCATTATTGAAATATCACTATTCTATAATATCCGCTTCTTTTAACTCTTCAATTATGGATATAATTTCATTATCGTGACCTATATGACCGGCATTACGTGACACAACTAAATGATGCAATCGATCAACCAGTTCTTTTACATTATCCCAGTACATATACTCCACTCGTTGTTTAGTTAATTGTTTTAAATAACTACCGCCTGACGTGTAACTTGATTTTTTGGATATTGTACTTATATTCCTTAAAACTGGAATTCCACCTGATGTGGAACTTAGTCTTTTAGATATTGAAATTAATTTTCTAGAAGCTAGAACAACTTTCCTCCGAGTGTCAGTAATGTAAGTATACTTTTGTTATCTATACCCTGAAATTTGCTCGCTTTCACTGTATTGTCGACGGGCGGCATTTGTTCTTTTTACAATATCAGCATATTTTTTATCGGTTTCAATATACCCCGATGGTTCCTTTTTAAATAAGAGTTCATAAGACCAGGTATTCCGACATACTTTAGATCTTGTATAACTATATCCTTACCCACAATTTTTAACTCGGAATCACCGATAAAAAATTTATCAATATCAATATCATGACGCACGCCATATTTGAAATCAAATGAATCTTTGTCGTCTGTTACCATCTCTTCAACGTATTGTCGAGGTAATGGATCATACTGGTCTAAATACTCCCTGGATTTTTAATAAATACGTCATCGTCATCCCCACCCTCATCCATCGATTCTGCCACTACACTTGTTTGTAAAAATTTAGGGCGCAATAAAGTAGTAAAGTAGCTGACGCATAGCGTTTAATGCTAATGAAGTATATAGAGAACAGCATTAATTTGGAAATAACGTTCCGTAGCGGTGAGCTTCATGAATATCGACTCCTGCAGAAAACACAACAACACTTCTGGCCAATCAAAACTACATCACAGTTGGAAACGCCGCGTTTTCTCATCGTGGGATTTCAAACAGATCGCAAGAATAAAATTAATAAGGATATGAGTAAATTTGATCACTGCCATTCAAGTAATATCAAGTTGTATTTAAATTCTGATATGTACCCATATGATACTTTAAAGTTGAATATTAAAAATAACCATTGGGCTATATTATATGAAATGTACACGCAATTTCAATTGTCTTACTATGAGCGACCATGCGAACCTATTTTTACACCTCATGAATTTATAAATACAGCACCTCTAGCGGTTATAGATTGCTCGCATCAAAGTGAGATCTTGAAATCGGGTAATGTTGATATAAGACTTGAATTTGAAACAAATGAAAATGTGCCCGAAGGTACAACTGCATATTGTTTAATTATACACGATAAAATATATAAATATATCATCACGGCTTATTACCCATTGCTAAGTGTGTCAATCTGCTTGTACACAGATATCGGTAATGATGAAATATTTGCACTGTGCGGGCGCTTACCAGGCGTCACCTCACGGGCACTTATTGCTGGCGTGGATATTGTTAGTAATATGTAAAAAGTATGTATTATGTTTTTTTGAATATAAAATAAATGTTTTACACTAATTCAGCGACTTTCATTTAAAACCTGTATTGTTTTCCTTTTTCCCTCGTGTTCTCTTTTTAACAGTTTGAGTGTGGTCAGTTATATCAGAGGTCATTGTCGTCTATATGGCATGTGTTGACGTTACGGATGCTTACCAGGCGTCACCTCACGAACACCCACGAAGCATAATAAAAATTGCAATATGTATGAAGCATTTCACTTTGAATTTCAAACTACTATGGAGCACTCTCCACACCAGTGAGGTGACGCCTGCATTCATCTTATTGGAAATAGGTAATATGTTGTGATTTATTTGCAAGCCAGCAAGAAAGTTCTAGAATGCAAGAGCGCATTAACTAATTTTCCCTTGTGATTTGTTATTTTAAGGGTTAAGGAAGTTGTGACTCGCGTGTTGATTGGTAGATAGATTATTTGATTTGGAGCCTCAATAATTTTGAAACCTGCTGGAACGCGCGGGAAAAATTCATGAATTATCTGCGCATTTTCACTATTTGAATAAGAATTTGTAGTTATGCTACCCTCAATACATATTGCATTTACTTTAATTATAGAAACAGGTATATCGGATTCACGGGATTTATTAGAATCTAATCTACGGGGTTTAAACCCGAGAATATCACTGATTGAATAGTTTAGTGTAAAATTTATTTCCTTATTACTTGTAACTTCGCACATAAGAGTATTATTATTTGCTACAATATTTAATTCAGTACCCGCATCTAACTTCTTTTGTAAGAATTAATTTATATCATCTATATCATAAGAACCTTCTGGAATAGTAATTACGTCACTACCAATATAAAATTAATTATTTTTATGATTAATATTCTGCAATGAATTATATACTCCAAAATTTATTAACCCTAGTACATATTCTGAATCCTCATCGAGTATAATGGGCGGGTAAAAATTTTGTGTTATAACTGAATCAGTACTGAAGAGAGTAAATGTGTATGACATGACGGTTCAATCAGTACTGAAGCCTTCGGGTTCCAAATTTTTGTGGACCAAGCTTGTTAAAAACAAAACAGGTTCTGAAATTTCAGCAGCTATGAAAAGTATTTTGCTTAATAGTAATCGTATTCCTCAAAATTTACAAACTGATGTGGGAAAAGAATTTTATAATCAAAATTTTCAAAATTTAATGAATAAGTATAATATTAATCATTATTCAAGCTATAGTACTAAAAAGGCATCTGTTGTTGAGTGAGTAAATCGTACCTTAAAATCAATGATGTGGAAAGCGTTTAGTTTATATGGATCATATAAGTGGTTGAGTTTATTACCTAAATTTACGGAAAAGTGTAATAATACAAAACACAGAACTATTAATATGAAACCTATTGATGTTAGTAAAAAGAATGAAAAATTACTTCTTGACAGTGTTTACAGTAATATTAAAATGGTTGGGAAAGCAAAAGCCGCCGTCTTGAAACGCCACCCTCCCTCAACCCTTCCTCTACCGCCTCCCCTCAACCCTGCCCCTACCGCCACCCCTCAACCCTGCCCCTACCGCCCTCCCCTTTACCCCCTGGCCAAGGAATTATTTAGAACACTCATGACATATCTAATGGATATGCCAGAAAAGGCCGTATTTGATTATTCAATTAGTCATGCGGAAAAACACACGCATCAGCCTTATGCCTTCACAAAATGCCGCATGCCGGGGTGCACGTGCAAACATATGGTCAGATGCGGGTCCGACCGACAAGTTCAAACTTGCATAGTCATCACGCAACACTTGCCAATAGGTCTTGAGGAGACCAGCAATGTCTTAAGGACCCAAGCAATGTCTTGAGGAATCCTCCAATGTCTTCCAGCAACGTCTTAAGAATGTAAGCAATGTCTTAAGTACCGACGCTATTTTGTAGCCGTCATCTTGCCCCGACGCTATCTTGTAGCCGCCATCTTGCCCCGACGCTATCTTGTAGCCGCCATCAAGCCCTGACGCCATCTTGAATTTTAATTAGTTATGACCCCATGTTTAATATTAATTAGCCCACCCGCGGCCGCCATCTTGCCCCTACCGCCGCCTCTCAACCCTGCCCCTTCCGCCCACCCCTTCACCCCCTGGCCACGGAATTATTTAGAACTCTCATGTTATATCTACTTATAAATGAAATACACATAAATTTAACATGCATTTTTCTCAGTTATTTTGTTATAATAGTATATGAAACTAGCGAAAACTCGGCTACGCCGAGCTTCCCCTAGGGCTCCGCCGATAGTGTTTTAGAATAGTCTATAGGTAGACCTAACCCATCTAGGCACACTTTAAACCGAAAATGCTGACGCTAATTGTATTTAAATTGTTTAAATACTGTCCTGGCCACTAAAACTGCCCACACAACATGCCCAGTCAATCAGTCCACGCAACATACCCACCCAAACTGTCTACGCAACCGGTCCACTTAAACTGCCCACGCAGCATGCCCACCCAAACTGCCAACGGAAAATGTTTACCCAAACTGTTCACGCAACATGCCCACCAGCCCACCCAAACTACCCACGCAACATGCTCACTCATATTGTCCATGCAACATGTCCACACAAACTGCCGATGCAACATGCTTACCCAAACAACCGGCTCACTCAAACTGCCCACTCAAAATGCTCACGCAAACTGCCCACCCAACTTGCTAATGCAACATACACCACCTCTAATAACCTGTCAACCAAATGTTTTAATTAGGGGATGAGTAACTTGTTGAAATATCGGGAGATATCGGTTTACTTTTTTTTAAAGCAATCCGGTGAATTTTTACACAGCTGCTGAAAGAATTTGGAAACATGTTCTTCACAGTTCTTAATTTAGTTGGAAAAACTTGTTTTTCATGTTAATTTAGCTTTCCCCAATGGGTATTATCATTATACATAGATAGTTACAATGACATATATGATATAAATAAAATTACATTTATAAGTACTGGTATAAATTGATGATCTTAATGTACTTTAAAATAGATTTATAATTATTTGTATTTAGTGCATCTTTGACGGTTCCTGGTATTTTGTGTTTCCGTCTTTCATCGCTCTATTTGATGCAGTGTATTTGCAGGTGTTCTATGATTATTTAAACGTTACATCTATCACAGATTGACGGGCCAGATTTATCAAAAAGATATTTGTGAGTCATATTTGTGTGGCCTATTTTCATTCTCGTGAATATAACTTGTTCTTTTCAAGTACAGTTTTTATTTCGTCTTTTTATCTTAATATTTTCTTGGATTTTTTGGAGTTTGTTTGTTATTTGGTTCTTCCAGTGATTGTTCCAATCATTAAATATTTTATGTTTGATAATGGCTTTGGCATCATTTGTTTTGATAGATCGGATCGTTCTGAGGGAATCAGAGCATATGGTGCATGATATGTTATGGTTTGAAGTTTTTAATATGTTCACGAGACAGTTGTATATTCCATATATTTCGGTTGTAAATATTTAGGTTTCGGTAGGTAAATGGGACTTCTGCATTTGGTTCTGAGTTACGAATGCTCTACCTACTTTGTTATTTATTTTTGAGGCGTCTGTATATATGAATTGGTTGTCGTTATGGTCTTTTTTGCTTATTCTAAAGTGATTTTTGATTATTAAATGATTTGTTTCTTCTTTTTTGTATTGACTGAGATCTAAATTTGTTAGGTATTTTAATAGACCATGGGCGGTATTTTGGGTAGAGTATGTTTGTGAATATTAGGTATGCTGTGGTTAATAGAGTTGAGCATTTGGAGGATATGGTTTTGGTAAACTGAATGGTTTTTTATAGAGGCGTTTTTTGGCGACACATTGGTTTGAAACTATTTCGTAGTGTTTCAAAACATATTTTAGCGACGCAACGGTGACGTCAGAGACGAAATAGGTTGATGTAGTTTCGTATGTTTTCAAACCGATCCGCTGGGCTGGTTTAAAACAGTTTCGAATTATTTCGTAGTAGAGAGGGTAAACGTCAAGAACACGGAACATCGCAACAGTTTCTAAATCATTACTTATTAGTTAAAAAATCTGATCTGGCCAGCACATAACCTCTTGCCAGATATTTTACCTGGTTGTACGTATAAAATAAAAAATATTTTTAAATACAAATACATATATTCATTTTCTGTTTAAAGTTTGTAGACAATGTTAAATTATTAAAACGTACTGGTTGGACTTGCATTGTATAATTATTTTGTAACCTGACGACGACTGTAGATTTGCAGCAGTCGAAACGTTGTAATATTTTAAAAAATAATGACAATGCAAGTCCAACCAGTATGTTTTAACATATATTCATGTTTCACTACAAAATAATTGTCACATATATTTGCAAAATCTTTGGGATATTTTAATATAAATTTTGTAGGTTACTAAGTTCAGTTTAGCATATCTAAATTTTAGGCAGGTACCACCGATTTTCTCTTCATATTCTTCTATTAAAAACATTAATTTTTGAGTGGGCTCTTTTTTGCTTCTTATAACTATTGTTTATTTATTTACATTTTCTTTATATTCAATATCCTGAAATTTTCATTTTCTACTTTCCTTTTCTCTTTCTTTATATTCGTCATTCTTTCGAAAATTCCTTTTATATTCTTTTTTACGTATATTCTTTGGCGTTGTTGAAATTTTTTTTATTTTCATAATGATGTACAAATATTTTTGAGACTGGCATACAAATGACAGTGACATGTGTCAATTACAAACATTTGAATTTCTTGCCTTGAAGTAGTCTGGTCTGACATTTATTACATTAAATTATTTTATATGCATTCTTTATCTCTAAATCTATATAAGATATAATAATGAAGTTATATTTATCGAATAAAGAATTTAACGTTCTTTTTTTATTTATTATTTTCGATAAATAATATTTAGATGATTTTTTTCTTATAACTACTACTTCCGGTTGTTCAATTCTTACCAAAACTTAATCAACTCTTCTCATTATTATTAGTGTGGGGGAATCCGTAGTTAAAAATGTCTTAAGTCTTATAGTATTTGAGAAATCGTGGATCCAACATCCACACACACACACACACACACACACACGCGAGCACGCACACACACACACACACACACGCACATACACATACACACATACACAAACACACACACACGCGCACACACACACACACACACACACACACACACACACACACACACACACACACACACACACACACACACGGACATCATCTTAAAAATGTTATAATCGGATTCTAGGGACCTTAAAACGTGCTTATTCACTAAAATCTGGATATACGATTTTTAGCATTAATTCAATACCTCTCTTAGCGAGAGGTAAAAATTAATAATTCTGGGTTATCCATTATTATCTGTGAAATAAAACGTTTGTACGTGTATCAATAAATATTAAAATACATATATTTTATCTCTTAGAAAATAACAATAGAGTGCGGCCAAGGAATCGGTTTTCAATCACTGTTTTGAATAGTTTTTATGGACACCACAAATTCAAACTCACTCAAACGCCTAATTTACATTTGTCAGATTTAAATGTATACTTCATTAGTTCAAAACACAATATTTTAGCGATCCCTACATTTAAGACGTCATGTACGAAACAGTTTTGAAAACGTTACGAAACTGATTCAACGCCAAAAAACGCTTAAGATGTTTTTGGGGACAGAGGATTAAAGATATAGTTGAAACATGGGTCATTTGGTTGGCTTGCTATTTTGGCAATATATGTCAGATTTCGAACGTCGCTTGCTAAGTTCACTGTTTTCTTGTTTGTTTATTAATTGAAAACTGATAGATTTAAATCTGCAGTAGATTTCAAAGTTACAAAATCAGAGTCCAGATGATTTTTATACCAAAATATAGTATTTTTTTAACAAACGGCTAAGCGGAAAACTAATTATATATAATTTTTATTTCATTAATATTTATTCCGTTTACAAATTTGCATCCTTTATCCAATCCGTTAAGAATTTGTCTCAAATATAATTCAATCATTCCCCTATGTATTCGTCTAAACAGATTTGGAATATCTTTCCTCGTTTTTGAATTATGTATTTTTAACCACCCCTGTCAAAGTAACAGTTGATATATTTGTTAGTCAATACAGATATTTGAATTTCAATGTTAGCCTTGATTTAAAAATTCATAATTTAAAAATTGGGAAAGTATAACTAAAAAATAAAGTTGAAGATACCAAATTTTGAATATATACATAATTCAACCCATGTTTTTAAACCCCCGCGTGAAGTGTTTTTAATCCGATATTTAACCACTTTTATACCGGAAATATACAAATCAACCCTCTAAAATTCATATTTGTAAGAATAAACACTCTATTTGCAACAGAAATCGTGAGATTTGATTGCATGCATTTTGGGGGCCCATAACCACTGAACTGTTTGAAATGTCTTCAAATTAACACCAAATTGGTGATGTATGAGGTTAAAATATAAAAGAGCTTTTATATTATTATTGTAATCAACATATGATTTTGTATAAATGCTGTGTTGTGATTATAATGTTAAAAAGCATTGTTGTAATCAAGACATTTTAAAGATAAATATGTAAAGTGCATTGTTGTTGAACCACAATATTTTAAAGGAAACATTTTAATTGTTGTTAACCCCACGAATTATTTAAATATTGTACTCCTATTCAATAAGTTATTCAGTGATCACTTACCTTTGTTATATAATCTTTGTAAGTAAGTCTAATACATTGTCCCGCGTTTTTCGTGCCCAGACTTAAGTTATCTGGCACCTGGCTGATTAAAAATAGTATACTGAACTCACTCATGGTTAAATTTACAGATATTTTAACTTAAAATCTAAATTCTACATATATTGTTTACTCTATTTTTTGCTAATATATGTCAGATTTCGATTGTCGCTCACTAAGTTCACTGTTTTTTCTTGTTTGTTTATTAATTGAAATCTGATAGATTTCAAAGTTACATAATCAGACCTTAAATAATTTTAATACCAAAACATAGTAGTTTTGGGACAGATAGTGTAAATGGCTAAGCGGTAAAAGAATGGACCTTTTCAATTTAACGGCTATCTCTTTCTATCGCTGCAAATAGAAAGAAAATGGCGCGAACAACTGCCAGTTGGGCTGTCAAACGGAACGTCAAAAAATATTTCAATCATTAAAATATCTGTATTTTCAGTGAAAATTTGCATCGTTAGGCATTTTAACTTCAATAAAAGCTTTTGTAACTTATTTCGATAAGATTTTTTAAAGTTATCTGAGATATTCTCACATTTTACGTCTAAATTTTTTAGAAACAAACGCTATAGATCTCAGTTCTTCTTACTATGCACAGCGCCCCATTGCGCATATCTTCTCTCTCTTTAAATTGAAAAGGTCCATTATATATAATTTTTATTTTATTAATATTTATTCCGTTTACAAGTCAATAGAGATATTTGATTTTCAATAATAGCCATGTTTTTAGAAATTCATAATTACAAAATGGGGAAAGTAAAAGTAAAAAATAAAGTTGTAGCTACCAAATTTTGAATATATTCATAACTCAACCCATTTTTTACCCGGACATGAGGTGTTTTTCATCCGATATTTAACCACTTTTATACCGGAAATATACAAATCAACCCTCCAAAATTCATTTTTGCAAGCCTAAGTACTTTATTTGCAACAGAAATCATGAGATTGAATCTATTTTAATCTCACATTTTTAGCCGAGGCTAATCAAGAGTACATGCATTTTTGGGGGCTCATAAATCCTGAATTGTTTTAAATATCTTCAAATTAACACAAAAATGGTGATGTATGGGTTGAAATATGAATGAACTTCTTAAATTATTGCTGTAGTCAAGAAATGTTCTGTATAAATGATGTGTTGTGATTATATTGTTAGAAAACATTGTTGTAATCAATACGTTTAACATGATAAATATGTAAAGTACATTATGTTTAAACCACAACTTTTTAAAGGAAACATTTTAATTGTTGCTAACCTCAAGAATTATTTAAATATTATATTGCTATTCAGTAAGTTAATCAGAGATCACTTACCTTTGTTATATAGGTAATCTTTGCAAAGTCTAATACATTGTCCCGCGTTTTTCGTGTCTAGACTTAGGTCACCTGGTACCTGGTTGTTTTAAAATATTTTATTGAACTCACTCATGGTTAAATTTACAGCTATATTAACTTAAAAACTAAAATTTACATACATTGTTTACTATATTTTAATTACTTTTATTATTTACAGCAGATAATATAATAATAAAGAAATAGTCATAAAATTTGTGTTTTATTGTAAATTATCTCGGACACGGTTAAAATATTTCATTTCTGATTTCAAAAATTTATTCCAGACAAAGTATTTATCTCCTATACTTATTTTTATTAATAACTACAGAGTGGTGCAGGAAATATTTAAATATTACTTTCACCGCAAATTTGAATTTTTTTTGTTGGCTACCGGCGTGTTGTCTTCGGTCATTTTTTTCACATTTTGCGGAGCGGAAAATACAAACTTGTGTACGGACTTCACATTAGTCTAGTTAGGAATATTTGTTTTTTACCTAGTTACTTATGACATATTTGGCAACACTGTTCAAGTACATATGAAATGTCAAAATTTATAATTTTTAATTAAAATGTTTTAGGCCTTTTTTACCTGTGCGGATATAATTGCCCATTCTCAAAATTTATAATTATGAATTAAACTTCTTTCAAATTGTCTCCATTTCATAAATATTTCCATTTAAAGGTTCAAAATGACATGACACACATGGCGTTCTTCGTCTTAAATTTTTCAAGGAGAACTGTGATCATTACAGTGACCTATTGTTTCTGTCCCAGTTTTCAATCTTTAATAATGTTTTACACAAAAACTATGCATCCTACAGAAATTCGATCCATTAGAAGGGAGCTGAAGCCAATCATTTCCTACAACTTTCTGTTGGTGGGGTATCAGATGTTAGACTGGCGACATAATTTTTCCAGGATCTTTTTTTGCTATCTTTTATGGTTCTTCTTGCCTTAGCTCTAGTTCTCTTTAGTTCTATTAGATTGTCTAGGTTTTTATTTTTCTTGTACTTGGAGAGAGCTTTTTTATTCTCATGCATGGCTTCCTCGCAACTTTTGTTCCACCAGGTCACGGTTTTTTTTTATTTCTGGCTATATTATTTATTTGTTTTATAAAGTTATCTACGGCTTCATTTATATTTGGTACATTATGTATATCTTTCATATTTTCCGTTTCTTTTGTAAATTCCGCCCAGTTTGCTTTTTTTAAGTTCCATTTAGTATATGCTTGTGGTAGGTTTGTAAGGATTGATAGGATATTTGTTATTTTTATGGGGGGAGTGATGAGATCCTTCTTCTAGTATTTCAATATTGTAGTTTGGAGCTATTGTGGGGTGGACGAAGACTAAGTCTAATGTGGAAAGGGTAGCAAATGATGGGCATAGGTATGTTGGACTACCGTCGTTTAAAAGGACTAGGTGGTTGAAGGTACTTTCTATTATTTTCCCGTGTGTGTTTGTGTATTTTGATCCCCATAATGAGTTTGTGGGCATTGACGTCACCAACTATAATGTGTGGATTTGGTAATTGATTTATTAAGGATTGTAGGTCGTGTTGTTGTAAGGGGTAGTTGTGTGGGCTATTTATATTACCCGCGTCGGCATATATATATATATATATATATATATATATATATATATATATATATATATATATATATATATATATATATATATTGCATATTGTGTAAGTCTGGGGGTAGCTGATACGCATGGCTGTTGCTTCAGTATTAGTGTGTAAGTTGATTTCTTCAGATTCGATGGAATTTTTATTAGTATGGCCACACCTCCACTAGCATGGTCATTATTGTCCCTGTCTTTCCTGTGGACTTCGTAGCCTTTGAGTGAGAGTTATTTTGTGTTTCTTTGTCGTTTAGGTGGTCGTCTATTTTCTTTTGTAATCTTATAAATCTATTTTTTATGCCTCTATTTTTTAATAATGGTTAGCATTCATAGAGCATTTGTTTTAGTCCATCCAGCTCTTCTGTATACACCTTGATAACAATAATTTATTCTGAACTTCCCTGTATGTTATCCATTAGTTCATGAAGTGTATTGTAGTCTAAGGGGTATTTATTTATGTTTTGGTTTATATGTTCCTTTATTGGTGTAAGTAGTATGTCTGTAGGCAAGCCTTGGCTAGGGCTTTCAGATCTAGTTTGGCTTAGATTTCTTTTCTTTGGTAGGTTAGGATTTTCTTGTGTATCTGAATCTGGTTAGTTAGATGTTTGTTTTGTGTATTGTTTGTGGATGTAGTAGCATTGTTTGGATATGGTTCGAGAAGTGGGTATGGTTCGGTTGGTTTTCTTATTGGTTCACTTGTAGCAGTGGGGCAATTTCTGGCTAGATGTCCTTCTTGTCTACACAAATGACATGGCGGTGGATTAGTTAAAAATATTCCATATGTAGTTTCTTCGTGTTCGATTAAGAGAGTTTCTGGGATGCTGCCTGACGGTGTGATAAATACCTGCATTTTAAAGCTTAGGACATGAGAGAACTCATTGTCTTGTATGCTTGCTTTTAAGAAATTAAGGGATGATACGGGTTTTAAGTTTCCTTTTTTTAGAGCGTCTATTATAATGTGGTGAGGGACTGACGGACAGACGTTTGTGATCACTAATCTTTGAGCTGGTGTTATGAGTCTCCTTATTTCTATTTTATTGTTTTGAATTCTTGTTGTGGGATTTTGCATAACAGTATCTACCATTGTTTTTGAGCTTAAGTATATACAGACTATTGTTTGAGATTCTGGAAATAAATTTAATATTTTTGGCGCCAACGATATTTCAGGTATTCAATGTATTTCGCTGATTGCAGGTAATATTATAGCTTGGTTTTTATTTGGAAACATGTCTTTTTGTTTTAGTTTGTTTGAGTAGGATTCCGTGGAGTTTGGTTGAGTCATGTTTGTTTACTTCTGTAGCCAAAAGTAGACTTATTTATCGTTGCAGTTAAAGTTGCTAATTGTTCTTAGGTGTTTTCATTCATATTTTGTGAATGTCGGTAATTATTTATTATCTGTTGTCTACTAGATGTCGTTAGTGGATTAGCAGTTTTCGTGAGAAGTTTTTTTTTATGGTTGATAGCTGAAAGTAGATACAAGGATGGTATAATGTATATTATTTTTTTGGAGGTGTGATATGTTATGGTGAGAATTTAAGGGGAATATTTAAAAGGGGTTTATTTAGATAGGAAAAAAATGTAATATTAACCTGACACGTGGTATCACTGATCTGAAGTTCGCCACATCCCCGTATAATTTGAATCCGTTTGTACAAACTAAAAATAAGAGTTATAGTGCAATGCCATTCGTAAAATCTAATATGAATACAAAAACAAACAATAGTTCAGATAGTCGTGACATCGAATATTTTTATTGTAAGAAAAAGGAGCATATACTGTAAAGTTTTGACGTAGACGCAGCTACCTTTTTGGGTTGAAACTATATGGAACCCCAATGTCGAACAATTCAACCTTTTTAAAAGGTCGATGCACCAATCTCGGTTTAGGATAGGAAAACCTGCCTCACTCCCAGATAGATCCTTCATAGTGGCATGCAAATATTTTAAAGTTATTTGGCATTTCCGTAACACAATTTACCTGCAAATGCCTATATGGTTGTTAAAAATGCTTTATAGTGATTTACATGAAACCCTATATGAGGAAATTGCAAATTTCTTAAAAGGTATATAATTACTATTATGATTCAGGAAAATAAATTATATACAATATAAATAAATTTATTCATTTGCATTGTAATTTCCGTAACACAATTTACCTGCAATGCTTACATGGTTGTTAAAAATGCTTTATAGTGATTTAGATGAAACCCTATATGAGGAAATTGCAAATTTCCTAAAAGGTATATAATTACTATTAGGATTCAGGAAAATAATAAATTATATACAATAAAAATAAATTTATTCATTTAATAAACAAAATATGCATAAATAAAATGAGATATATTGTAAGTTACAAAATATGTTTTATCTTTGAGGTGATGTGTGGTAAACGCCCACACAGTACAAATATCATCCTTACGATATCTATGAACAAAGCAGATTGGCATACCCAGCATTGGGTAATATACCGTGATTAAAATAAAGTGTATTTTATAACAGTATAAGTTCACTGGCTTTAGATTTTCTTCGAGCAGATAAGGCAAAATTATTATTGCCGTAAGTAATAATTATCTGCGAAAAAGAGCTATTTAGTTAGTTTTTCAATGTTTATTTTCTTGTAATTAAATTATGATATATGTTTAACACTAGCATAAATAAAAATATATTAATTAAAAATTATACGAATGGAATAAATGAAAAAGAAATGTATATAAATAAGAGAATGAGAAAAAAAACTTTCAAATTCTGATTTTTATACGTCAAATATACTTTGTCAAAATTATATATATATATATATATATATATATATATATATATATATATATATATATATATATATATATATAATAACTCTTGCTAATTTATACCGTTTTTGACCTCACTCACTAATTGCGGTGTGGTGAGTGGTAAGGGTGGAATTACTGAAATTTTGGTATTTGTGGGATACACCTTAAAATATCTATTTCACGAGAAAAACAAAAAATATTTGTAAGATATTAACTGTAAATTTTCTCTAGATTAATAAACATATAAAAGATGATAAAATTTAATTCTAGTTACTTATTAGTTTTCAACAACGAAACAGCAATATGTATGAATATGTGGAGACCGTAGAGTACAAATAATATTTGTAAAGATGAAGACGAGTGTTTAAATAGAAAAATAGTGCATTGGTTGTCACATGCAAAGCAAATTATTTTAAATATATTTAACTTACTAAAACCTGATCCAAACGAAAGTGCGTTCAATACGAAAATAGCAACTTTAACCAAAGTTCCTTATTCTTCTGCGAGATATATTGTAACTCAAAAATATCAAGCCAAACAATGGTTTGATGTAGAACAAATACGATTAGTGAGTAATTTCGAAGCAGATGTCATCCAAAAAAAAATATGTATGTGATACATTGGCCGAAAAATTTGGCCATACTGCTTTGCGTTTGCCACAATACCACTGTATTTTCAATCCTATCGAGTTAATTTGGGGTCAAATCATATTAAACATAAAAATTTGCCAAAATAATATTGGTGTAATAGTGCTAAACATGTGATGGAAATTGATGAAAAATGTCTCAATGTATATAATGTTGTACAACTTCTTGTTACAAATGTTAGTAATGATACTGATTCAACTGACGAGGATACAGAAAGCGATTCTGATATAATTGTTAATTAGATTTAATTTTGTATATTTATATTATTATTATTATTTTATATTTTGCATGTATAAATGTGTTTTGTTCGTTCTGTAAATAAATGTAATTGTGTACCTGTATTATTAATGACTTTAATGTTAAATTAAATAATTTTTAAAATTTGAAAAACCGTATAATTCGATTTAAGTAAAACCCTGAGTTCCTTACCCTTATAATCTTTTTACAACTTTCCAGATGTGAGGGTGTAATGAAGTCAAAAACGGTATATCATGACAAGACCTATATCTAAGTTTCAAGTGTTGTCATTACAACAGTCGCCAACAGAATAACAAAAACAAAAATTTCACATCTATGTCACTTCCTACGTACCCTACGAATGCAGTAAACCATACCGTTACTCTAACCTTCGGAATAATCCTTCGGCTGTTGCTATATGCTAACAATAATTTCCGAGAAATAAGGAAACTCTGTTTCATGCACTTTTCATTTCTAAAATCTTACAAATAATTTTCCTTTTGTTTATATCCTTATAAGTCTACACATCGTCAATTAAGTTCAATAGACAATTCTAGTTTTGTATACAATTTTATGAGCACGGGTTATTAATACTTTAAAGCAATTGTAATTTATTGTTTTTATTTCTCACATTTATTTATCCATATTGTATCATGCTATGTATTGTGAAGAAGTGACCCTTTTTCCCAGTATAAATACTGGGGTAAACCGTTTGTAAACCATAAAGCCACAGGTGTCATGTAAAAATCCAAAATCTCTGTTGAATCTTTCATTCAGCTCCTGACGTTGCCGCGAATGATCTGAGAGATCCATTCGCACATATATTATGTAAAATCTGTAAAATATAATATTATTTGTACTATTGTTAAACACGAACGAAGTACTCACCTGTGTTTTAGTTGTTCAGGGTACATGGAAACAATTGTTGTAACAGTAAAAACTGCAAAGATAACCTCGTTAGCAAAGTACAATGAAAAGTTTTGCGTAACTTACCCAAAATGTAACTAAATCTATGGGCAGTCGACCCACACGTCTGATACAATATTTCTTGATGTTGTAACTGTTTTTGTAAACACTTACTTGTAACAATCATACTTTTGTTTTGTACTACGACTTATAGAGATGGAATTTGACAATTGCAATTTTAAATGTCATCACGCATGGCAGCACCAGCGATTGGATGTATTATTGTAAATTGTAACTTATAGAATGTAAATTATATTATTGTGTGTATATAGTAATTTAAGGGAAACTTTTACCATCTATTATTTTCACACATTTTATTGAATAAAATTTTTATTGTAAAACGATAGTGGCGACCTCAAACTTTTAGAAAGACATCTCCACTATTTAAATTTATCGGTTTCCACTTCCACCAGATTACAATATAAAAACCCGCGCATCACACAGAGAAGTCGTCTCCCAGAGAAAGTTCAGTTGATGGCTCCTCTTGGTCTAAGAGTACCCCGAGCTGACTTATTTCCAAGGGTCCTCGACTTAGAGATATTCCACCGCCGCCGAAAGATAGAAGAGTTTTGGTGAGTGTAGTCGTCCGACTACGACAGATAGGCTCACCAGCCGTCTGTCCTAAAATTGAGTGTAAAGTATATTTGCGAATTTAAAAGTTATAGTTCATTGTTTTTACCTCTGTCACGTCTGGGTCGCTTCACGGCCAGTCGTCGTCGTCGCCACAACATATAGATGGTTATAGTGGTCAGGTTTTCTATTTTCTATTTTTTTTACATTTTCTACTTTGTATCTTGTACATAATTTTTTAATTAAACATTAAACAGTCTATAATATTCACGTGTTTCTGTGCGAGTACCATAACCTCATTCCACTGCAGCTACCTGAGGCAAGCTACCCTCTCTTTCAGGTAACTGAACGGCACCCGAGTTTAAACCCCGCTGGTAAGAAAGAGAGAGCCTTGTTATGTTGGCCCACGACACTCCCCTAGCAGGGTCGACGTTACAGTATATTCGATGGCACATTACTAATCATTTACAAATAAGTAACGGAGAAAACGACTACGGTATTGTAAAAATATAATAATAATTTGATTTGTACTAACACTGTAAATTAAGTTACGAAAACACTGTAAACCAGAACATTTTATACTATTTTTGCTACTGCTAATCTATGATTCCTTTGAAATTTCTTACATAATACATATTACATTATTAATAATGTAATATTTATATTTTTGTGATTGGTACTGTATTGCGGAATGTACAGCTCGAATCAACCCTTAAGTTCTAACATGTTATAAAGGTAGATGCACCTATTTAATTTACTTACAGTGCAACATACATGCTTGTAAGTGACTTGAATCTGTCCTACCAAAATTTCCTACCTTAGGTCTTACCGTCTTTCGACTTTCCTACCCTAAAACAACTCAAAGGAAGATTCAACCACTCAATTGGAGATTCATCTTCCCTGTTTCTACCCCAAAACTTTACAGTGTACAATTGTGACAAGCTAATTACAAAAGAAAAATAATCATGTAAAAGGAAACCAAAATTCGAATCCAAAAAACGCGAATGCGTCTCTGCTCGGATAAGCACCGAGGACAGTCGTTATCAGACTCGAATAAGAAGCCAAGATAATAAATTAAAGGAACAGAGCTGCAATGAGGAATATTTGTCGAATACAAATTGTGTTGAAATAAACAATATTAATAGTTACGTAGAATTGGAACTAGGAATTTCAAACAAGAAAGTTAGATTACTAGTAGATACTGGAGCACATTCAAATTTATTGAAAATTTGCGCCCCACGTGAAAACATCAATTTGGAAAATAAAATAATTAAAATTTGAGGAATAATCGAGCATTCAGTACAACATGAGTTCCGGTTTATGAAAATTTCGTGAATAAAAACATAACTCCATTTCAAGTGATTCGAGGTACCTTTCCAATAGATTGTAACGAAATATTAGGATATTTGATTATGTGAGAATTTGCAATCACCATAGACCACAAAAATCAGAAACTTCGTTGTGATAGATTCGAATGGAGTCTAATAGATAATACTGATAAGAAAACCATAATAATTTCTGCTGGCTGTGAGAAAGTAGTATTAGTTAAAACAGATGAAAAACATAAGGGAATTTGTGAAAATTTGAAGTTATCAGAATATTTATTATTAAGAATTTGCTTAACTAAGCCCATTAAACGTAAATGTCGAGTAATAATTACTAATACGTCTGAAAATTTTATCGAATTAGAAATTAGAAAAGGTAAGTTAGAGCCAACAGAAATATTTTCAATTTTAATTCATAAAATACAATTTGAAGCAGATAGAATAAAAACTTGTTATTACGGATCAAGGCATTGAAGTAGGTCCTAGTAAAACTGAGGCAGTGCAAAATCTCCCCCAACCAACAAACACTACAGAAATTAAATCATTTTTAGGGTTAGTAGGGTACTATTGTTGTTTTATTCAAGATTTTGCGAATACTCGTATATCAAAACCATTAACATTATTATTGTAAAAGTAAAATTTCAATGGTCCGATTTGTGTGAAGTGTCATTTATTAAATTAAAAACAGTGTTAATTAGTTCGCTAATATTGCAGTATCTGAATATTGAAAAGCCCTTTGTTTTAACTACGGACGCAAGTAATGTAGCTTTAGAAGCTTTACTTTCGTAGGGTCCGATCGGAAATGATTTACTCAGCATACGCTAGCATAACTTCAAATAAAGCAGAACAAAATTACAGCATTACTGAGAAAGAGTTATTAGCAATATGTTGCTACAAAAAACTTTCGACATTATTTGTATAGGCATAAATTTACGGTAGTTACAGATTTATCGACCATTAATTTGGATTTTAATAGGTTTATTCCTACAGGACTTTTGGATGCGTTCATGTACGCATTCATGAACACTTTTGTGCGCATGTCTTGTTCATGTACTCATTCAGACATATGTAAGAAACTTTGTATGGTTGGAATGGACAACGGACTTGTCACATCATAATTAATTACAGCTTCCTCTGCAAAAAAATATCAGTCAATAAATTATCGAAAAAAAAATTAAAAATTTATCTAGTACATACCTAAATAAGTACTGTTTTTCATTCGAGATTGGCCAAATTTCAAATTAATTTCTTTATGAGATGCATCAGAATAATTCTAGATCACATTGATATTCCAAATCACTCATTATGTTCACATTTGAAAATAGATAAAAACAATCACAGGTTATGCTTCGATATTTTCCTCGCAGCGCGTACGTTCTGACAATAGTACTTAGCACGGATCAGTGGATGGATCTGACAGTCCGCGGATGCGTTCATGTATGCGTCCGAAGTCTGTAGGCACCATATACCTATTAGATATATACTGCTAATGCCCCTATCTCTCCAATACAAAACAGCGTGCTCGATGGAAAGAGAAAGTTTCGAGGCCTTGTTTACTGATGCGCAAGCGTGAGTCTGAGGGCGTGTTTTGCTAGCGCGCGGTTTTCCAAGCGGGAAACCGTAATTCTGAACGCAATGTTTTAGAAAAATTTAACATAGAGTACGTTTACACCACGCGTACTAAACATTTAGTCCGCATACCAAGTGACGTAACAAAATGGCGACGAAAGGTGTAAACACTATGTACCAAACCTTTGGTACGCAATTGGTACACAATTTTGGTACGTTCAAAGGGCGATGTACCAGACCTTATTCATGCACGGTGTATACAGCAAGCGTACCAATGCGATTTTTCTGCCATCTATAACTACTGTTAATTCAATTAAATTGTGTATTAACATTTAGGGAAATTGTGTAAGTTTAGTAATATTTACAATTTGAATAGCGTGGCGTTGTAAATTACATATATTCACAACTATTTTTTCTTATTAAGTAATTTTAGGTTAGGGTGACTCTGATAGTTAGATCTGCGCAAGCGCTTATAACGTACCAACATATTTAGTATGTTTATTTAAATACCGGTGTAAACATACCATACTAAGATAAATTTTAGTATACACTTGGTCTGCGTATCAGAATAGTACGCACGGTGTAAACGTAGTCATATACGAGTTGATTGCTTATATTACAGTCTACTTATAATTTTAAAATTATTGCAAACATCTTTCTTAAATAAGTTAATTATTAAAATGACAATAATATGCAATACGGAAATTTTATTAATAGCATTACTAATTTATTGTTCCAATTAATAATTTTATAATAAAATAAAAGTAAGGAAAGGAAAGGTACACATAATGTGAATTAAAAATCAAATATTTATTGATGCTTAAACAAAACAAGTCTACAATATTTTTTTCTAATATCGTCATTTTTTTCACATAATAATTTTGCTTCGTGATACAGCCTAATTTTTAGATAAGTATTTATTATAATTTGAAATTTATGATTGTCTAATGGATTTTGATTTTTATTATGGTTTATATATTCCGGTGAAATGAAAACATTGGAGGCACACTCATACAATACGGCTTGCTCCATAGATTTTACGATATTTTTGTTAGTAAATACATTTTTTGTATTCTGTCGCAGAATTTTTTCTGCTGCTTTACATACTATTGTAACATTTTTCGATGGGTTTATTAATTTTCCTCCATTTTTAATTGTAATAAATACACAGTTTTGTTCTGTTGCAACTAAATATTGACTGCAAAAAGAACACAAGTTCAGTTTCAATATTTTGTTTACTATATAACCACCAATATATTCAACCACGTCTTCTACGTATGTATTCAATCGCCACATTGTGTTCACATAGTCGTGATCGAATATATTGATGGATACGCAATCGTTCTCATTGCCATAAACGGGATCTGTTATTTTTTTGGGGGATACATGCAATATGTTCAACCCATCCGCTAAACAGTTTGAATTATCGGCCAGTTTTACTTCACTTTTTACTAACAATCGTTTATATGATGCTTCAAACTGTTTGGCATTTGGGTTGTTATTAAACCCTCCCCGACTCCTTATAGCGCTAAAAAAAGTTTCTAAAAAATCCTGGCTTAATTTAAAACTAATTTAAAATATTTATTAAATTAATATTCGAATAACAGTGCACGGACAGCTTCAGCCAATCATAACGTTTGAAGGCCAGAGCATGCGCATTGGTACCGACAGCACCGAACAAAAGAGACAGAAATATAGATTTCTTGTCTCCTTCCATGGAGCACGCTGCAACGGCGGGTATCAGCAGTATATATCTAATAGGTATATGGTAGGGACAAACATAACAGTCTGTTGGACTGTACAACAGTCGGTTGGAATGATTTTTTAAAATGCGCATGCGTCTGAGGTACATATGACAGTCCGGATTAGGTGTAGGAACAAACCTAATGTGAAAGATACAGGCAATAGAGTAATGAGGTTCAGATTAAAACTCGAAGAATATAATTACAAAATTGTACATAAAGCTGGAAAAATAATTGTAACGCCGAAGCCTCAAGTCGTATTCAAATTATTACGAAAGAGAAAAATAACGATAATAAAACAAATATTAGTTTTGCAAAATTTCAAGACATAGTTAAAAACCACTAATACAAAATTTGAATGTTATAGAAATAGACGGAAATTTATTAAGTACAAGTCCGGAATACGTTATTGTACACTGTTTTTCGCGTGATCTAAAATTAGGAAAAAGTATAGGGAAACTGTTAAAAGAAACATACAACCTTACTTTTAATAATGATAAAAAATTATATTTGCATTATGTTGTTCCATTTCAAACAGAAGATGATAGATAAATATTAAATTTGATAACTAGAGATAGATATTTCGATAATCAAACTTATGAAAATCTTTGACAAAGTTTAATAAATTTAAGACTATATTGTTTAGAAAATAATCTGAATAAATTAAGTATGCCGATTTTGTCGTGCGGATAAAATAAATTAGATTGGGCAATAGTTAGAATGATAATTAGATATATATTTAGAGGTACGTAGGTTTATATTTCAACATATTACAACAACATTAAATATGATGATGAAAAAAGAAACAAATATTAGCTGAATATCACGATAAACCAATCGCAGGACATGACGGTGTAAATAGAACTTATAAACCAATAAAAATTAAGCATTGGTGGCAAAACATAAAACGTGATATTAAAGAATACATTAAAATTGTCATAATTGTCAGAAAAATAAATTAGAAAAATTAAAAAAGGCTCCGTTAGAAATTACCACTGCGTCACGAAATTGTTTTAAAAAAATATTATAGACATTGTCGGACCTTTATCATTATTAGAAAACGGTAATAAGAATATATTTATGGTTCAGGATGATTTGACAAAATATAGCGAAGCCTATCCTGTACCGAATAAAGAAGCTAGCACTGTCGCTCAAGCCTTAGTTACACAGTTAATATGTTCGTTCGGTGCACCTGAAATTATTGTGTCTGTTCAAGGAACAAATTTTCTAAGCAATTTATTTGAAAGTTCGTGTAAACTATTTCATATTAAAAAGATAAAAACTACAAGATTCTATGCGCAGAGCAATGGTAGTTTATAGAGGAGTAATGGAACATTAACAGAATATTTGCATTATTATATCAATCAGATTGAGATAATTGGTTACCATTTTGGATGTTTACTTACAATACTATACACCTCATACCTCAACAAATTTTACTTCTTTTAGTTTTCGCTAGAGAAGCGAATATACCCTCACCCTTAGAATGTGAACGGGAACCACGATATAATAAAATTAGCTTGCAAACATTCAGTAGATCATAAGGAAAAGATAAACAAAAATTGTAATAAAAATTCTACGAAAGTAAAATTTAAAACAGGAGAAAAAGTTCTTTTAGATAATCGTACTATAATACCAGGAAAAAGTGAAAAATAAAAATCTTTATGGAAAAGTAAATTATACGATTAAAGTGGGTAGAAAATATATATATATATATATATATATATATATATATATATATATATATATATATATGCAAAATAGAACTGTTAATCTAATAACGGGTAGAAATCGCCAGGGAAGGGTTACTATTTTTTGACGTTGTTACATGGAAGGAGGAATAAATATGGCGGGAGTATTTGCAATCGCTAGTGAAGTCTCTTCCCACTCTACAATGTGTAACTTTGTCAGTTGAAGTTACTATGTTGTTCCTGTCAATTGTACATAGTTACTCTTGAACTGCAATATGCAAGTTTTCTTGCAAAATTTTTAAATTCTTCATTTAACATAGGTAATCATTTTTGGATTTTTTGTAAAATGGTGATTTGTGATTGTGATTAAATTTTTTTTATTTTATATTTGTAGCGCGAATCCCCATATCAAGAAGGAGCTTCAGTACCTGTACCCGTCCCCACCGTGCTTCACTCGCCTTGTCTATTGTTCAAATTTATGTTCTCTCCATATTTATTCCTGCCTCCATTGTAATACTTTTTAACGAGTTATTGAAGGCATTGACAAACAACTGATTAATTTTTAGAAAGGTTAAATATTTTTGGCTAGATGGCACTATGGTACAAATTTCGAGCTGTGAACGGTCAAATTAATTTCTTAAAATTTTGGTGCTACAAATTTAATAAAAATAATACGACCTTTTTAGTTTATGTTCTGTATTTTTATTGAATACTCGATGTTTCGGCAGCATATACTAACGTTAAAATAAATAATAACAAAACATCAAGTAACAAGTAACAAAATTACAACATATTTAATATAACAGGCCATGCTCGACTAAGTTCTAATCCATCGCAATAATTGGGATTATTATTCTTAGTTCTATAAATCTCTAAGGCTTCTCTAATTAACCTATTGTTAAGGCGTGCAGGTCTTGCCGGAAAGTTTATATTGGCCAGACTGGTAGAACTATATCTACAAGATTGATTGAATACCAGCGATCGATCAGATTAAACCAGCCTGGAAAATCGTCTGTTGCAGAACATGCGCTGGAAGAATTTCACCAAATAAAATTCGAACAAACAAAAATTATTGCAAGATCTGCACGCCTCAACAACAGGTTAGTTAGAGAAGTCATAGATATTTATAAAACCAAGAATAATAATCTGAATCATTATGACGGAATAGAACTTAGTCGAGTATGGCTTCCTCTATTAAATACGTTGTAATTTTGTTTCCTTTATTACTTGTTGTTAATGTTTTGTTATTATATATTTATGTATTTTCCCTGAAGAAGGCAGCAGTATATACTGCTGAAAACCTCAGGTTTTAAATAAAAATATAGAACATAAACTAAAAAGGTTATATTATTCTTATTGTATTATGAGTTCTGAATTTTATTTTTAAATGTACAAATTTAAATTTATTAAGGCTATTATATTTTAAATTTTCAGAAAAAATAGGCTATTCTATTATAAATTAAAATAAACCAAAAACCCTTTTTTAAATTACAATATTATACTTTATGAATAATACAGTTATAACGTTGTGAATATGAATATTTCAATATTATTTCACAATATCACAATGGTTATCATTAACAAAAAATATTGCATTATATTAGATAACTAATGCTGCAATTCTGAAAAAATCTGTAAGTCTTACAAATCTGTAAATAATGTACATAATCGCAACGAAAGCTGCCATTCTTATGCATAATTTTATATTTATCAACAAAAATATCTGCGTTTTAATCAGTTTTTTGTGTATTTATAGATCTGTAAGACTTACAGATTTGTTCAGAAATGCAGCATAAATTACTTAATGCTACATCATTAGAAAATGTGGGTTAATTTGAATATAAAGTTGTTGTATAGCAAGTATGTACTGTCCAAAATGTTTGTTTTAACAAAATAGAACATTATTATAAACATTCGATGAGAAGTTTCTGAAGCTGTGAGGTTTACTTGATAGCAGTTTTTTTGGATTGAAGCTTCATACATTGTTTTCAACACATTACTGGTCATTGTCCCATTTTTGGGACGTTTTTTTAATCTAAGATATTTTTGAACCTATGCATTGGATTTAGTTTTTCTATACTTTGTCAGGTTGTTATGACTTCAAATTAAACATTTTTATAACTATTTGCGAAATTATATTTATAGAGATAGATGTATTAATTTTAAATACTGTTTTTCCAACATGTGATACAATGCCTTTTATCATGCATATATTTTATTTTGAATTTAAATATTGAATTAAATATAAGTAAATTGTGTTGTACATTCTTGAGCAGTATATTTCATTTGACAAAAATAACATTTTCTCAAAAAAATCGTTTCTTTTTATTTACGTCCCGAAAAATAGAACATTGGCAGGCAGCATGGGCAAATGGATTATTAGACTGACAAGTGAATTTGAGGCTAGGTTTAGTGTGCTCTTTGTTTTATAGTGGGATTATTAAACATTTTTGCTCAAAATGAGTAAAAAACAGTTTCTTAGAATCTAAGTCGTTTGAAAGTGAGAAGTTTTTTTAAAGATTTAGAACAATGTAAAACAAATGAAGTTGATATAATCATAATTTCAACTGGACCAGACGAACAAACTGATTTAGAATATGTTGATGAAAATAAAGATGAAAAAGAAGACATACGTAATGTAGCAGTAACGCTTGAGTTATTTATTATTATTTATACCTTTTGTTGACATAAAAGAAACATGTCACAATTCTAAGCTCAAATCTTACAAAGCAATACAATTTTTACATGGGCGGTATTGATATGTTAGGTAATCAAATATCGCTCTACAGAACAACACTAAGAACGAATATATGGCAGTGGCCACTGTTTACACTTTACACAAGTATTAGATATAGCAGTAATTATTAAAATTGTAAAACCAAATGAAAATGTGTCTTTATTGGACATTCGTAGAAAAATTGTTTCAGCGTACCTCTCAAGGAGAACTTATTTTTTTTCTAAGAAAAGACCGGTGGTTTAAAAACCTGGGAGGTCGTATTAGCCTTGATGTGAGGTACAATGGAAATAGTCTCTTCGTTATTCCAAAATCTATCCAGAGAAGATATACACAATAGCACAATGCGGAAAGAAATCTATAAGAATCTGCGGAAAGTGTGATAAATATCGACATATTGCCCTGCATGACACTTGCTCGCAGTTTTTATATTAATGATTTTTAATGTTGAATTTAATTATTATTATTAATTTATTAGTTTTTGTACTAGAACATAAAATTAAATATATACTATATTTTTATTGTTATTAATAAAAGTGCTACCTTATCCCGCCAACGTTCCAAAAATATGACGGCTAATTACACGTTGTGAATGTTTTCAAATTTTAATGGAGAAGCGTTTCTTGGAACATATTCAATGCTTTTTTACTAGGAAAAAATACAATTACATAACTACATGAATAATGGCAAGTATTGGGTTAATAGTTTATTGTTGGCAATATAATTTTGGATGACGTTTCGTTCTTGGTTATAGCCATTTTCAAGTCAAACGATGTTATAGTACACTTAATCAAAAAAATTTATGAGTTACATAACAAAAAAAAAATTTTTTTGATCTATTTCAAACCATGTTTATGATTTTAAATTTAACAAGCTGCGCAGGTTGAGAATGGCTATAACCAGGGCCAAAACGTCGTCCAAAATTGTATTTCCAATAAATAAAAATTAAAAACAACGTATGGAGCTTCAATCCAAAAACTCCTATCAAATTATTATATACATGTAACCGATAAAAATTACTTAATTTTTCGATTTTTGGCATTGATAATTACTTGACGAGCTGTAGCTGCGTATCGTGTCCCAAACTTCTTTCTCATAAAAAATTATACATTTACTTTTTAACACATACATATATCATAAATAATTATATCCTTTGATCGCTTATATATATATATATATATATATATATATATATATATATATATATATATATATATATATATATATATATGTGTTTCATTAATACCTATATCTTTTATTATCAAACTCTGCTAAAGAATGATTTTGATTTTCTATTAATAATGTAATTGTTAAAATTTTGTCATGGAATAAAATTTTCAATTACTCCAATTTAACAAGTTGCAATCTATGGAAATATTTTGAAACTAAAACATGTGAAAACTGGCAATTAATAATCTCAATAATTAACACACCTAATAAGAAAAGAGCACATAAACAAGTTACTTTGGGCACGCTTTAAAGGAAAATAAAAAGAAAAAGAAAATTATTTTTGAAAGAGAATTTTTTTATATACTAAAGCTATAGTAATAATGTATTTATAAAATTAGTGTTCTATTGTATGTCATAAACTAAATACACGAATTTGTAGCACAGATTTTACAAGTGATACATTTCGTTTCATAAATGATTATTATATTTGCAGTGTTCTGTACTTTTATTTTTGATTTTTTGATTTGCTTTCAATTTGTAACGCACATGTTCTCCTATGAAAACACATATCGAAATCAAATATCCCAAAAAGAGTAAATAGAACGCCGACTGTAAATGATTCAAACTTAGCGCCTCTAAATCGTCATCTATAACTGTAAATATCTTTACTGAAACTTCTTTTAACCATTTTGAAAACAAACCATTAGATTGCAATAAAAGAATATAATAATTTATCTTATCTAGAAACGGGTATCCTCTTCTCATATAATACCTACACCAGTTTTGCAAATGGGGATCTTTAAATTTATACAGCATGAATTTACCACTGGGAAGAGTGTAGAATTTCTTCATTAGGAACTCGACTTGTATACTGTTCTTCAGAACTGCTGTGTCTCGTTGATAAGCTGTACGATTTATACATTCAGGAGTTAAAGGACAATATATAACATTATTCAAAATTTTCATGTGAACGGAATTTTGCTTTTCCAGCATTGCAGCCAAAGGAGCATGCATAGATGGTTGTAAATTCGATGCAACTAATTCTTCTACATTTGATATTTGGTGTTGGTACAACGGTGATGTCAATATACCAGTCAACTCGCACTGATGAGCAGTAAAAATTATTATACTTGAAGCTGCCCAAATTATGAGAACAATTCGTATTTTCCAACTCTTAGGCGTAGCAAACGATCCTTGTAGTAAAATATGAAACGACCCCATTATACAAAGAGTTAAAGATTTGTAGGATGATCCTTCTTTCTCTTTCTCTCGCCCTAAGACCCACCAAAGTATCCCGTTTATAACAAAGACAAATGAAATAGTCAGCCACACAATAGGACTGAATATAACTGTCAAATTCTTCCATTGTGGTATTTGTTGAGCAGTAGGAACCCACCAATGTACATTGGAAGTAATGTGGCATATGGATACACCGAAATATAAAGCAAGTGTTTCGTTTACTGTCACCATACCTGCATGGTCCAAAATAATGAAAGTTATTCAAGTTTTTTTATTATTATGAAATAAATGTAGTTCACAATTTGTACACTACGTAAAAATCAGCTATGCGGCGCATCAATTTAACCGTCCAAAGTTATTGTCACATCATACAATTCTCTGAGTTAGGCACCAACAGGTTTAAAACTGCCACTCCGGCACCATTAACTATTTCTTGCCGTTCATTAGAACTGAACTAAATTACAATTATTGAAAGCAATTTTCAACAAAGAAGCTTTGTTTCAACGAGTAATTTTGGACAAGTTTGTAACATGTATCTGACTTTTTTAATGCTCATGCGTGTGCATTAACTAGTTACTGACATTTTTTAAACATCTATTTGTCGGAACACTGAATGAGACGGTATCAAAGCGAGTGTTTGTATTCGCAACAAAAAAACCATTGAGGGCAGCACTACATTTTCCAAGATGGCTGCTCTGTTGTGTATTGCACAATAATGTTACAGTAAGTGTTTGACATATAAAGAAATCTATGTTGTAAAATAATACAGTATTATATTTTCCATCACTATCTTTTACTATGTAGAATTATTTTCAGATCCTTGTTTATTAAATGAACCGTTCTTTTGCCTACTACTAATATTTTTATTTTTACAAAACCGAGAATAGCAGTCGTAAACAGCAATTTATATTTCCCACTTTTACTTCCACTTTAGAATCCATGATTAGCAAATTTGTCTTTAATTGGACGAAGTTTTTAAAACGAAACAAGATTAGTATTAAGAATAACTGATTTTACAAAGTAAGAAGAAAAGGTAGAATTGGTCGAAAAAATACTGTCTTTAAAAAGCAAATTAAAAGACAATACAATAAGACATAAAAAAAAGTATTAATGGGTATAAAAATGAAGGTGCAAAAATTAGTAAGGAATTAAATGGAATTTGATATAAATAATACAAAACAATGTAAAAAAAAACTCACAAAACACTTAACACAAACCAGGCAATACTATGGCCTCTGACATGAAAATACCATCGGCTAGTTATAAATATCGCCACTAGCGGCTAAAGGTTTGAAGTGATAGTGTGTATTTATTATAATATTAAATTAAATTCGACAACAGCGTTTTGAAGTCAATATAAATGATTTATTTATTATTTTCGACTTCTTTTTTTACAATAAATATTTTCGTAGTAACAAAATGTTTAAAATTTGTAGTGGCCACAGTAATCCCCTTCCAGTGAAGATGGGCTCCGTTAATCGTACTTTTCTGCAGGATTTGCTGGTAGATAGGGGCGTAACATCTATGTCTTCGTTAAGCACGTAAGCTGGTTTCCACCTGTTGATAGAGACTTTAACATCACGGCCGTTTATACAAGCCGTGTAAGTTTTGTCTCCACGGGATATGGCCCGTCGTAGGGATGTTGCAGATTATTTTTCACGGTGTCGCGGAAAACTAAAACTTCTTTGGCCGTAGATAGGTCCTTAATTAAAAAGGTCTTCTTTTTGCAGTATCGACTGACACTTCTAAAACGCAGCTGATGAAAATGATATAGCAGATATATTACGAAGCCACCAGAGTGCGTATTGTCTTCGTTTGAAGATCTTTTCATAAGATATTCCTCGGGTAGTCTTACTGGCTCGCCGTAAACCAGCTCTGCTGCCAAGGCTTCAATTACTTCTTTAAAAGCTGCCCGTACTCTCAATAAAATGGTTGAAAAATCTCTGTTTAACTATCGTTTTGATGACACCTGATTGCAACCATCAGTTGACGGGGTAATCGCTCTATTTAACCATTAGTAGCCGGATGAAAGGCCGTTATTCGAAGATGAGTTGTACCTGTCAAGCGATTCATCTGCCTGCCTTAATCTGTCGTTGCTCGACTGAAGAATGGATGATGGGTCCCAAGGGAAAAATTATTGGACAAGCAGTCTACTGGTGAAAGTTATTTATTTCTAACCGACGTTTCGACTAAAACGTTAGTCTCCTTCAGGGCACTATAATGAAGATTACAAACATTTTTACAAATGAGGTACAGATAGTAAAACATAATTTTTTTTTCTTATAAATAATATACAGATACTTACATAAATAGTCAATTACATATCATTTGTGGCAACCACCCATGAGGAACAGTTTTCGATAAAATTATCACAGAGTTGATCGTCATAAGGTATACAAACATAAATAAATAACATATAAAAAGATAAGCAGTCAATTCTAAAAAAAAAAAAATAAATGTGAAAATTGTAAAATTTGTAGTCCAAAATGTAAAATAAAAACTTTTTTTTTAACAAAAATTACACGTGTGACTGACTAGTTGACTTAAATGTGAATATACAAGGATAATCATGCCTTATGTAAGGAAAAGGATTAATTAAACTATCCAATAGGGTCGTCGAACTATAAAAATATCTCCACGCAAGGTTTTTGGAAGCCTGGTGAGTAAGCAACAATATTTACATCTGTGTAATATGGTATGAACACATTAGTTTTTCTTTTTAATTTTATATTGTATCAGGTTGTGGTAAATTGTGCTCGTTTTCTATATCGGTTTGGTGATTTATATTTTTATATTCGGATTTAATATGTAGCATCTCTAGTGTGAGTCGTTTGTGTAGATTTCGTTCCGTTTGAAAGACCTTTGTGTTCTCAAAATCAAATTCGTGTTCCATATTGTTACGAATATGAGCTACTAAAGCACATTTCGTATCATTGTTTGGATTTTCTTTGATTTTATTGCAATTTCTTTTATGTTCGTCCAGTCTTATTTTTTAAATAGCGTTTAGTCTGACCGGTATAGGTTAAATCACAACTCTTACATGGAATTTTATAAATTAAATTTTATTGCATTAGTTTATTGTTTTTGTCTGTGATTTTGCTAAAGAGGTTTCTTACTGTTTTATGTTGTTTGAAAGCTACATCCTTACCTAATTTATCTTTTATAAATTTTATGAATTTTGGCGCTAGGCCGTTGACATAGGGTAATGACATGTATCTAGTTTCATTTTTTTGTGTCATTGTCAGTTGAAGAGTTCATTATTTTATTTATTAATTTTCTTGGATAGTCGTTTTTGTTTAATAAAAGTTTAATTTCGTTTTTTATTTCTATGTGGTATTTTGGATGTGTTAGTTGTAAAGCCCGATTCTTCATATTTTTTGCTACATTTATCTTTTGATGTATGGGATGATGTGATTTATAATTTAATAATCTGGATGAAGAAACAGGTTTTCTGTACCACTTTGTGGCAATGGTGTTGTCTTCGTTGCGTATTAGAAGCACATCCAAAAACGGAATTTCATTATCTTTTTCAAGTTCCACGGTAAATTGTATCCTCGGATGAAAATTATTGAATGTGTCAACTATCATTTGTATTTGTTCCTTAGGGGCTGCAGTGATTATATCATCGACATATTTCTTGATAAATGGTAACTCAATTGGAAGCTGTTGCAAAACTTCTTCAAGAACGTGGTCCATTACTAGGTTGGCCAGGACAGGCGACAGCGGACTTCCCATAGCTGTGCCCGAGACTTGTTTGTAGAATTGATCGTTGTATGAAAAGTAACTGCTATTGTAACAAAAAGTTATGATTTCTATGAATGTATTAAATCATAACAAATAAAGGTCCCATATATTTCGATGCTAATTAGCCGGTGAATTTGTCAGCTGCATTCAAAAGAGCATAATTTCATCTTCAAACTATATGGCCAGGAGAAAAGTGTACATCACGACGTCGTAAGTTTCAAAAGTTCTAAAATATGCGATCGAACATATTTAAATAGTCGATAATTTTCAACTGGCCATGTAGGGTATTTATGTGGTTTAGCCTGTACTCTAGTACTCATCTTCCGATTCCAATTATCTCCAGGTGGTTGTAGTTCAAAAACAGCAGTATCAACACTCATAACAGCAACTGCAATCTAGAACGCATATTACTGTAATTTGTCAGCCCATCTACAGAGCCTACCGGAGGGATCCTTCAAATTATTGAGCCACACAAGGGAGTGATGATCTTTAATGACTGTAAACTCTGCTTCTTCTGTATACGGTCGAAGCTTGTCTAATACCCACACGATACTCGCGCTCGGTCGTACTATAATATCGCTCGTAGCGATTTAGTGAGCGACTTAGATAGGACACAACTTTTAATTTTTCCGGGTATTCCTAAATCAGGAAAGCGCTAAGGCCATATGCGCTAGCAGCAGTCTGAACAGTGGAGGGACGGGAGAAATCAGGACACGTCAGAATCGGCGACAAAATTTAAAGTTCTTTTAACTTTTCGGAAATCCTCATCCCAAACCCATTTCCGGTTTTTCCTAAGTAGATTTGTAATCGGCGCGCTTATTGTGAAATAGTTCTTAATGAATCAGCTGTACCAAAAGTCATGGAATGTCTAAAATGGCGTTTGTTTTCGCAGGGTCAACCTGTAAGCCTTGTTTATTGACAATATATCCAAGGTATTGTGATTTAGGTCTGCATAAGGGACATTTTTCTGGACTTAGTATTAATCCGGCCGCAATTAATCGAGTGAAATGTTTTCCAGGATTTCCACATGTTCTTCAAAGGTCCCCGAAATGATAATAATAACATCCATGTATGCAAATAGGCATAGTTTCAATTCAGCAAGAAGAACGCTGTCAGTTAACCGTCGCCATGTTGCAGCAGCGTTCGTCAATCCAAAAGGCATAGGAGTAAAGTGGAATAATCCTCCTCGGGAAATGGTAAAGGCAGTATATTCTTTATTTGTTTTTGACATAGGGATTTTCCAATACGCGGATCTTATATCAAGAGAGCTTAAATATTTTGCACAATGCAACTAATTTAGTATGGCAGAGACATAAGAAATAGGATATTCGTATTTCTTTGTACATTGATTGAATTTCCGAAAATCGACGCAAAAGTTAAATTTACCATTCTTTTTCGGGACTTAAAATCGGTGAGGACCACTACTCGATGGTTCTAGTATATTATCTGCGAGCATTTTGTCCAATTCCTTGTCTATATACTTCTGCATGACAGGTGAAACAGGGTAGTACCTCTGCCTAATAGGTACATCCGATACTAACTGCATGTCATGTTCAATAAGGGTCTTGTAGCCTAATGAGTTCTTCATTTTCGCAGGGTTATTTTCCAGAAACTTTTTCAAGTGCTTTGAAACATCTCGTTTGAGGTCGGGAATTATATCCATACTACATAAAAAGTCTAATCCAAGGATAAAAGAATGCTTCCAGTACTACTAAGAATTTTATGATGCTAATTCTATTCATTAAATTTACAGAGAGACTAATAAAACCTAAACTGGAACAACGACTTCTATTGGCTACAGTATAGTAAGGGTTTTTATTAGGGTCTAATTTAATATTTAATCTATTTAAAATTTCTCATCCAGCTCGACCTATTATGGAATGGGACGCTCCCGAATCGAGCAAACCTACAAATTTATTGCCATAAATGCGATATCAAGAAACTTAGAAAAAGTCACACGGCTGTTTACCTTCTCTGGCGAGCGTTTCGTCGGATCAGTCGCGCGCTATATGGCTTGTTTTGCGACAATTCTAACATGCTCTGTCTGGTCTTACGCCATCGACAGCGGCAGGAGGTGCAGTAGTCCCAGAATAGTTTCCTGCGTCCACGTACGCTAGATCAGGTTCTAGGCTTTGATTAAGACGGGAAGGCGGCGCCAAGTTTTCTACGGACTCTTTCCGCTCGTCCATTTTGCGGCACAATGCAAGTAACTGGGCGACAGTAGTCATCTCAATCAATGCTAACTGACCATTATAAAAAGGTTTATTTTTTCTTAATCAAATTTGAACTTTCTTAAACTCACTAAATTGTTGGTTTCGTAGGCGACCGAATAATGACGTCATACCGGCGATATAAATTCTGATTAATTTGTGAGGGCTTTGAGTGCGCTCTAAAATTTCATTGAAGAGTTTCTTCTCATAATTCGACGACAAGAACTTTTCGTGCAAACCAACTACAAGCTCATCTCAGGTAACGAGTTAAGTGACATTACTCGATCGGTACCACAAAATTAGAGTGAATCGGATGTGGAGCGGCGGCAGTCTCTATCTCGCTCTCATTTATCGACGAGTCAGAGTTCTGATCTGACAGTTCCAACTAAGCTAGAGAGACGTCTAAAAGTGTCGCTCGTACCATTGTGAATGAGTGTCCCGCTGCTCTAATTTTGTAATTCCGACTGTAAGCGGATTGTATCCATTAGGTACTGTGAGCGGATGTTTCTCTATCTCCGTTGTTGGTTAACTAGACTCAACTCTACGCATAACCTATGCTAACTTGGCCTCTAATTTAAGGTATTTAGGTGACGTTTTTGTACCCATAAATTCTGATATCATGTTACTAATTTCTTTTATTTTAACGTCTATAGCAGTACAATCCTCCGCAAAAGTTAAAGGATATGAAGGTGAAATGAAAGAGGAGCTTTTCTCTACTTTTATAAGGATCTTAAGGAGTAGCGCATCGTCTCGACTGTTTCGGAACCCTTAAAACCTCGTATACGTAACTCATATTAAAGTTCGTTTTACACAACCGTTTGATATTAAATTTAGAATCCATGATCACAAATTTATAACCAAATGCACTATTTTTAATTTTTTTGAACCCAAAAAGAACAATAGTATCTAAATTTAACTTAATATTAACAAGCAAAATACTAACTATCTGTGTCGGCGCAAATGAATTTAGTTAACTACGACAACAGATGTACTATATAGTTACCCAAATAATTAAACTAATTAGTTAACCGAAACTTATTTAAAATTTAAAAAAATAAACGTAATGAATGAAAGCGAACAAAAACAAACAAAGGTAGGCAAATTTAACTAATGCTAATTTTAACGTGAACAATTTTAACATAGGGGATTTTAACGTAAGGATGTATTTAATATTCTGAATTTTAAGGTAAGGAGTTTTATCGTACGGGAATTTTAATATAAAGCAATTTTTGATGTAAAGGATTTTTAACATAAGTTAATTTTTAACGTAAATCGAAATGTATAATTTTAACGTTAGGCCTCACTTCAAGCACTAATTTTATAACGTAACCATTGGCCCGCCGTGGGTAATAAAAAAATTACTAAACTTAGGCAAGGGATGGATTTCCCGAGAGTAGCCTGGGTTTGGAAGGCGGGAAACGATAAAAGGGTGAGAAATAAGGGTTAGAGTACATGATAAATGTTCTCCCTTCAATCATATTTCTGCAGTACTCCACCGCCAGTTAGCTAGGTCGGGAACGATAGCAAGATGCGCGATTAGCTCTGGATGTGACAGCATATTCGCTTGTGCAAGATCTTCATAGGTCTTCTCAAAGGCTTCAACAGCTTCCGAAGTTCAATTAGGAGGTTTTCCTTTGCTGTTGCTCCGCAGCTATTCATTGAAAAGCGTCTGAAGATCCGCAGCCCTAGGCATATACTGTCGATAAAAGTTTATCCTGTCTAAATACTGCCGAAGTAGATAAATTGTCGCCGGTTTCGCATACGATCGAATTGCTTGAATTTTCGCTGGCAATGGATGGCTCCCTTAATTCGTTAGCTTGTAGCTGCAGAACTTTACTTCTGACTAGCCACAATTACTCTTGGATGTATTGATCACTACGCCATATTTATTCAGTGGCTGAAAAATAATATTTATATTGTTAAATACTCCTCCCTCAATGATGGTGCTACTAAAATGTCAATATATGCGTAGCAAAAGTCCGGGCCTCTAAGCAGTTCGTATATAAAGCGATAGAACGTTTGCGCAGCATTTCGCAAGCTAAAGGTCGTAAATAGGAATTCGAAGAAGATAAATGTTGTTATAACAGTTTTGGGGATATCTTCTTCAACGACTGGAATCTGGTTGTACGCATGATCGATTGTGGAAAAGATTATTTTTCTACAAATGGTGTGGATAAAATCATGAATATGGGGCACACTGAATAATTATCGGGGCATGTTCGGGCGTTCAGACGAACATTGTTTGCAAAAGGTCTCCACTCTTGGGGACCATATGTAGTGGAGAAGATTAGCTCTTCGTTGGACGTGTAATGCTCATTTTCTACATGGCCTCGAATTCTTGCTTCGCTACTGAATGATCAGGCGCTAGTCGTCGTGGCTTCTCTGCTACTGGAGGTCCTGGTGTAGTGAGAATATAATGTTACGTCTGAAGTTTGATTATCTTTAGACCACCTTCCGGTCGAGTGATCTCTGGAAACCTGTGAAGTAGGGCATGAAATTCTGAAACACCAGAGGGTTTGTTTGCAGAATCTATATGACACACGTGAGTGTAGTTTTTAAGTCTATTAGTATTTTATTTCTTACATCTACATGCAGTTCATTAAAAGCTAAGAAGTCCACACCGACTGGCCCTGCTACGTCAGCAATCATAAATATCCACATAAATTCTCGACGTAATCCTAAATCTAAATTAGTTGGTCCGAACATTGCGATAGACGTACCGTTCATTGCGGTAGCCTCGTATACTGATTTCACTTGCAGATGTCACGTACGAATATGAGGACATTCACACAAATCGGCACCAGTGTCTACAAGAAACTCGGCTCGCGATGACATTGATCTTTCTGAAATGATGAGCGGCAGAGTGATGGATTCATCTATATCGTTTGCAAGCTCATCCACGTCATATAACCACAATGTCCTGGGAAGTTCAGGTTGAGTCGATAAGGCTTCGTAGACGTGATAGAATTTTGGAAGGACGGCTGTCACCTATCTCTTCACGTTCCAGTAGTCTACACGTCTTTTGATCCTGCTATGCAACTCAAACGTGTCAAGATGCTGCTAACGCGGTGCACGGGTTTTCCGGAGGATATATAATAATATCGCGCACTTCACTTACCGCACGGCTATCAAGAGTTGTCACGATAAACTCATGCATTGTTTCTTCACTTCGCAAAAAGAAAACTGCGCTTTGCAATTTTAAGCTACATCTCTTGATCCTCGGGATTAAATGGCAGTAATTTTACAGCGATGCGGTTTACTTCGTTTTGGGCCATTTCAAATTAACAAAAGAAAAAAAATATCTACTTTCTGGTTTTCCATTCTATTGCCAAAAATAGATTTAAAAATATTTTCTACAAATAATTTTTTTTATTTATTTCATGTATGTTCCTATTATTTGACCAGATAGGTAAAAAAATTGGTAAAACTGAAAATGTTTCTAACACAAGTATTGCGAACATTTTTAAACTGTGGTCAAACATTTTAAACTTCATTTTATATATCTGTCAATGTGTCCAAAAACCTGCAAAAGTGTATCGGAAATCTCCATGTTTTTTGTATTCAGTTCGTTGTACCTAGTTTTTGTTGCATTGTGCAATATATATATATATATATATATATATATATATATATATATATATATATATATATATATATATATATATATAGAAATGTGCTTGATTTTTATTATTTTAAGTTGAATGTAGTTATATGTACGCTGAGTAACCACATTGTTGTGCCCTAAATTTTGTACTTACGATTCATTTGTGTTAATTTTGTGCTTCACTGTGCATCATTTAAAATTAATGTTATATTATTCTTAAACATTTTGTTTAATAACCGTTTAAAAGAGGCTATTGTGGATATATGTAAATGGTGGCAAGCTGAAAAAAATTTTCTCTTTATTTGGACCTTCACAAGCGCATATTAATTTGGCGCAGTCCAGAGACCCCGAATTTTGCCGCCATATTGAAAAAACCACGTGAGAATATACATTATTAATTTCGTGAATATCTAGCTTTGTATCAACAGCAAAATAACAAGTTATCGAAAATAAAGTAAATAAAATTGTCTACAAATTATATGTTACATTTTTTTAATTGATGGGTTACTGAGTTAAAGATATTAAAAGCACGCAGCGTATACAAGATGTAAAAGCTAAACAAAGTACCTCAAGTAATTTCTATATTATTAAAGATATAATTGAATATTATGAGACAAGCGGCATCCTAGTAAAGAAGAAAATATATTTTTTAAACCAGTGGTTTTTAAGTTAAAACACCAAGTTTTTCAGGCCCATTCGATAGAGTATTTTTCTGAATTCAAACAAGAAATCATTTTATATATTCACATAATAAAATACTGAGAAATAATTAATTTATATTTAAATAGATTCGATCTTATGGTTATTTTTCAGCATTCTATGTATTAACAACAAATAAATGCTACGTGTTTGAATATCTGTAACTCTGTAACCAATCAATTCACAGAAAAAACTGTGAAAACTTTTTTGTAGAAAAGTTTATTAACTTTGTTTTGAATTATTTGCTATTTTGCTCTAAATTTAATGCAAACCCAGATCTTCATGAAAGTCAATAAAAATGTCTTTTTCAAATAGTTTTTTATTACGGTGGCAAAATCCGGGGTCGTGCAAAATAAGTGTATCTTTCTGGCTTTCTGGAGGTCCCAATAAAGAGAATAAAATTTACTCCAGCTAGCCACCAATTATTTCCACAATAAACCCCTTGCCGACTGGCCTAAAGCTTAATTTCGGGACACTTGTTTTGAAAACAATATTGTTTCGTACACAATATTGAAAACAATATAGTTTAAGATATTGGGTAGTATGAACAAAATGAGTATGAGCTCTGAGTATGTACCCAAGAGTGAGCATGAAGTGTGTGGTTATACTCCAATTCATATGAATAAAAATGATGTACTCGCAACGAGATGATCTTATATAAATAAAGAAGATGTTCATATTTACAGCATGTGCAGGTTTACAGCTAGCATTGACGTCCTTGACAAATGCCTACACTTGTCAAAATATTTGAAACAAATTGACCGTAGAAGTGATGGGATGAGATAAGTTGTGACATTCAAAAGGCATTTGCTATAATGCTTCGGATATTTCCAGTTTTATTTTCAAAATCGCAAACATCGGAAACAAGTAAAAATAAAAAATCTGCTTTGGAATCCTTAAAAAATTATATGAGGAAAACTTTTGACAATTTTCATTTTGTCCATATTACATATGGCACCACCTCTTCTTTCTCCTTTCTTTTCTCCCAAAACGTATTTGTGATGAACTCAACATTTTCTTCGGAAAATCAGTATAACGCCTTAAAATCGTAAGAAATAATATTCCTCCTAGGTTTTCATGCACGTAGCTTCATCAATAATAGTTTAATTGCAGGATTTCAAAAGGCCTCTGCGTACACCCTGAGTCTGGTCACTAGCACACTCCAATTTTTCAAGTATATACTGCATTTTGGGAGTAGGGACTAATTTTTAATCATACCAAACTTGAATTTATACCTAACTGGTTTGTAAATAGAGAGTAGATACTCTACTTCTATATTTTTATTCTTACGAAACGAAGTACGTACCTACGTGTATTTTTTTCTTAAACTTATATGATTAATTATACATAGTATTATTCACGAAAGGAGACTATCCTAGGTTATTCAACTGTCTGAGATAATATTACTTGCAGATAATTTCACTGCTTTTTTTACTTACAGGCGTACAAAGCGAAATATTTATGGATACATTTTAAGTGAAAAAATAAATGTACTCTATTTGAATATTTTGTTTCTTTTTAAAAAATGCTTTTCTCCAAGTTTTATCTTCTTCACCTATGTTTTCGAATAAAAAATAATATAGACTTGACGTAAACCATAAAATAATAATTTTATTTAAATGCCAACGTCACTGGATATACATTATTACACATGGCAGTGTAGTAGATAATTACATGTCTATAACTTTACGACATACGTCTCTGCTATTTTTATTGTGTTAGAAAATAATGGCACCATTTACGTATGTGAAGTAGGTTAGTCACTTTCAGTTATAAAGATAATAGTTGGCAAGAGCCGCCTTGGCGCGCTTCCGGCCAAGGCCTAACTGCTGTCGTTTGGCACATGGTTTATTCGTTTATTCATACACAAATGTTTGTATTTATTTCTCGTAATATTAAACTAATTATAATATAAAATCAACCAGAATATTATTTAAAACAACGTACATCTGTCACATATCATAAATTAAATAGTCATACGTCAACTAATATCCCTCTTCCTCATACAAATTGTTGCTATGCTACAGCTAAAAAGTGATGTGTATTCTTTCTTCAAAAAATGTCCTTAAATAGTCATATTGTGTTATGGAAGAAAAGAAAAACAGTATGAAAGACGCATTAACAGATATAAATACAAAAACATTTAAAAACCGGGACAATAAAGCCAAATTGAAATTTTAATATATTTTAGGTACAAGAAAATGTTTAGATTATTGTTGAAAAGGACTATTTAGAGACTAAGAGAACTATATAAAACCATAAAAATAACAATAGTTAATATCGTGTTACAATTTGATCAAATTAACCAGGGCTCTATAAATTATAATAACTATGCAGTCCTGTATCTTTCATAAAATTCTAGTGATGGTAACAACGACAACTACCAAGAATCCCATTTTTTTAATTTGCTGAAAAATTAATCTACGTTTGCGTTTCCCCCTAAATTTTGGAAGACAAGTATTTGAATTTTTAATTATTTCATAAATATTTAAAATTGTTCACCTACAACTCTACAATTCATATATATATATATATATATATATATATATATATATATATATATATATATATATATATATATATATATATATATATATATATATACCAGTAACGACTTGTATGGCGGAACGTACATTTTCAACTTTGAAATATTTAAAAAATTATCTAAAAAATTTTTCATCTGAAAATCGTTTAAATGGATTAGTCCTATTGTATGTCTATAAAAATATAGATATTGATTCAAACATGTCTTAAATATTTTACAAAGAAACTAAAAGATGGCTAATAATTAATATTTGATTTTTTAATTAATAATGTTATTTCTTGACTATTTGTATATTTGTTTAGAATTGTATCTATAGGTTTTTCAATTTTTTAGAATGAAGTTATTATTAGGTATTATTGATGAAAATTGTGCATCCCCTTCGAAAATTTTCTGGCTATGCCACTGGTCTTCATCATTAACTACAATAGTACAAACTTGTTGAAATTAATAATTGATTACATTTATTACGAGACTAATAATAACTTGTATGATTTAATAAATGTAATATTTATAAATGAATAAGGAATATACAGTCCAATAAGATTCATTGTTTTATTAAAACAAATTTTATCTCAATCTTGATGTCGTTAATTTAGCAGAGGTGTTTTAATTCAATAACATTTTCAATTGATAACTTGTAAGTTAATATTTGTAGAATTATTTTTTGCAAAGATAAAGGATCATTTATAATTTTACCTCCCGTTATCCTTGGTTAGGGAGGTATAGGGATCGTGCTAAAAATCGCATATCGAGATTTTGGTAAATTACCACGTACTTAGGTCCACTATAACTCATATACTATCATTCAGAAAAATGTTAAACCTTGTATTTCTGCCTTATTCTAATATCGGAAGAAGCCATTAGATTTTGGTGTTAATCAGATAACCGAATATGGTTCTTTACTTGAAGCTCAAAATAGTTTTTCTTCGAAAAATACCTTCAAATGTTATTTTTTCGAGAAAGTGTTAAATTCTGTACAGATTTGCATAAATACTTTTTCTATATACTTTATGGACAAGATTATAAAATTAAATATAATTTAAACCCCGGAGCCTACGCTTTATACAAGCACAACTCCTTGGTTATACAGTTCATATCACAAATGTATGTAACTGACAGGTAAATGTCACTGTCAAAGAACTAGTCATTTCAAATTAATAATAGTAACTTTTTAAAAAGGAAATAGTAAATAGAGACATAGTTATATGAAATGGATCCAACGACCATTTACACTGAATGGATCTTAATAGAGTTTCCAGCATAAATTAATATGTAAGTATGTATATTAAAATAAATTAACTAAATAGCGGGAGGTATTGTAATGGCCACATCAGATTTTTAATTTCATGTTTCTAAATTAATCGAGCACAATGTTTAAACTACTTAATTCATAAATTTACATTATACTCATGAAAGCATATATTTTGTGGCTATATATTACTCTAAAATAACATATTTTCTCCTTTCAATGTCAACTTAGCATTAATAAATATAATAAATATTGTAGTTCAAGTTCTTGTTCACATTACAATATTTTAAAACAATTATTGTTGTCTATACAATACAATTTTCATCTGAATACTAACAATTGTATAGTTTGCAATAAATTTTAGACAATTCAAGTATTGTTTTGTACACAATGATGTTTCAGAATCATTGTTCACGTAAATTTTAAAATTAAAATTTATTGTATACCAAACAAAAATTGTTTTCATTTCAATATTGTTTTCTAAACAAGTGCCATGAGAAACCAACTGTAATGTGGTTACTGGTACGCCAAGTAACCACAAACTGTTGTGTCCTACATTGTGCTTGTGCAGAATTTCAAATTAATGTGACATTATTTAGCATAATGTATATGGCATGCCCTTCATATATATATATATATATATATATATATATATATATATATATATATATATATATATATATATATATATATATATATATATATATATATATATATATTAAAACAATGAATCTTATTGGACTGTATATTCTTTATTCATTTATAAATATTACATTTATTAAAATATACGAGTTATCTGTTTATGTTAAATAGTGTTATTTTTCATATCAGTTAGTGGATACGTACATCTGGTAATTATTAATTTCAATAAATTTGTACTATTGTATTTACTGATGTAGATGTAGAATTCCTTAGATAACTTTTAAATGTTTCAAAGTTGAAAATGAACGTTCCGCCATACACGTCGTTACTGGTAATGTTATTAAAATTTGTAATAATTTAAATATATTCGGATAATTTTTTTTGCTGCACATTTGCAGATAGTCTACAGTTGATTTAGGCTTATCATTTTCGTTTTCAAATTTTGCGTTGCCATAACTCATATTCCGAACATAAAACATTTAAATTAGATATGTCTGTCATCGTTATAAGTATTTAACAAAATATTTCAATATACTCGTATCTTTGAAGTTGGAACATACACCAACTTGAAGGCATGTGCGATCCATTGAATGAAATGATAGAAATGTATTATATTTTATACATATAGATAATTAACTTTTTAAAAATATTTATCAAATGTATTTGTATTTATATCTATTATTGCGTCTTCTATACTATTTTTCTTTTCTACCACACAATTAATAACAAATATAAACTATTATTTACGAAAAATCACTATTTAAGGACATTTGTTCGAAGAAAGAATACACATTACTTTATAGCAGTAGCTTAGCAACATTTTGTATGAGGAAGAGGAAGATTAGTTGACGTAAGACTATTTAATTTATATGTGACAGATATACGTAAATAGTGCCAAATAAAAATAGCAGTGACGTATGTCGTAAAGCATTTAAATAAAATTATTTTTCAATTCTAGTATTGTTTTGTGCACAATGTTGTTTCAGAATCATTCACGTAAATTGTAAAATTAAAATTTATTGTAAACCAAACAAAAATTGTTTTGATTTCAATATGTTTTCTTAAAAAGTGTCAAGAGAATCAAGCTGTAATGTGGTTACTGGTACGCCAAGTAACCACAAACTGTTGCGTCCTACATTTTGTGCTTGTGATTATTTATGTTCAATATATATATATATATATATATATATATTAATCCTGTGATATAAAATCCATTTTCTATTTTATTTATGTATGTATTAAATGAGAAAAAATACGTATATATGTAGAAAATGGTCCATCGGTCTATTTTTTTTTTTAATAAATCAATTACTAGAAATATTGGATAATTATTTAAACAAAGTTGATTTTAAATTAAATGTCTACAAATCTGCAATATAGGTTTTTTTAACGAAGGGTTCCATTTTCACGCAATGATATGCAACTTTATATTTTTATTGGTACACCCTATATTTATACAAATTTACGATGTCCATTAAATTTGCTATTTAGTAGTATAAAAATAATTATGTTATATTTTATCGAGTATTTTATATTATAAAAAGGTAAAAGCGAATGATTAAAATATTATTTTATTTTGATTTTTTTATTGTTTGCCTTGTAATAAGATAGGGTCTTAGTAATCCTTTTTCATGTTTTACGTTTTATTTGTCGAAGAATTACGGACGTTTCGACTGTTAACCACAATTATCATCAAATTGAATTAAAATAGAACAGATATAAAATATATTTAAAATTGAATACATTTTGATAATAATGAAGTTAGATAGATTTTAAGAAGATTACGAATTATATTTTATTTAAATAAAATTGCTTCGATTTTTCTGAAAAATCAAAACATGACAGCTTTAATAAGCACTATAGAATAATTTTTTTGGGATTCCCTTGACTGAATAAATGAATAAACATAAAGGCAGAGGAAAACAATCTTGATAATTTGTTGAAACTGGTTTTAAAAGAAATCCAACGTTTCGGCAGCTAATCTGACTTGCTTAGAGAAGCTACAAATTACCAAAAAAGTAAGTTCACATATGTAAACAAAATGTTGAAAATGACATGAAAATTTTGTCTTGAAAAAAGTGAGAAAAAACCTAAAAATTTCAGTGCCACAGTTGATCCTGGACAAATCGCAGAGGCCACAGGAACAGAAACAATCTTCACCTATTAATTAATTTGTTTTAATATTTGAAATTTTATACCAAGAACAAGAACAATTTAATAATGAATCGATTTATTGTTCTAATAAGATTTTCAATATTTTGTGTACACATATGTAAACTTACCTTTTTAGTAGTTTCCCTAAGGAAGGCAGATAGGCTGCCGAAACGTCGGATTTGTATAAACCCATTAGTGCATGAAGTTGTATTTTGTTTATTATTAATGCTTTAATAAGAGAAATCTATTTATTAGAGTTAAAAAACATATCCACGTGAAAAATTTTTTTTTGGATTGCCAGATTTTTCAAAAATGCATGTTCATTTAAACTTTAAACGGACTCTATGCACAGCGGACATTTAAGAAAAGAACCTGCGTTCAACTAAATGCTGAATATTTATTGTTATACTAAATAATTATAGACAATTATTATAATGAACCAAAATAAATACTTAAATATTCAATAATGCTATTAAAAATTATTAGAAAAACAATTGTGTTCAGATACTTGCAACTAATTCGTCTACCTCGTTGACTCCATCCATGCTTTTCCTATGAAGTGCTATAATTTCTAGCTTATCAATGAAATTTCTTAATTTGATTTCTTTGGATTATCCAAAAAATTAGAAGCCATTGTAAGGAACATCGCGTTATTGATTAAAATTTCCGTTGGATATACAATTTGAATTTGCAGCTTCATCATCTAAATTGACATTGTCCTCTTTTGTTTCATTATTTCTGCTGACTTATCATCAGGAGGTGTAATTTATACCGTAGAAGCCTACTATGCATCATTATCTGCCTCTAAATTCTATAATTATTTAAGTAAAAATAATCTAAACGAAAAATGGTTTTATAACCACGGTGCATAGTATTCATTATAATGGACACAAGAAAATATTGTAATTTCATACATGAAAAACAAAATATATTTGTAAATGAAATTAATGAAAATTAGATGCACAATTATATAAAACTAACTGCACTACCAAATATTACAAAATTTATTTTAATTATATTGGAAAAATAATTTACCCTCAATGACACGTAGATTTACAACTAGGGACTATTTATAAAGTAATAAAACAGTTCAAACATCAAAATCTAATTCATTTCTTGTTAAGATACTGTGCTTTACTCTTTTAAGATGAATTATCGCGAATGAACAAGTCGATACTTGCATCTATAGCTACTAGATAAGTTACACCTGACTCGTCCGCCATTATGGAGCCACTTTAATCATTCAATATTAATGTTACAGTATTATTAATCATAGAAATTATCTACAATGACGGGTTGTTCTGCTTCAAATTGTGCAAATCATTTGAGAAATAGATATAATTTTTACAGGTACTTAAGCAATACATAAATTTTTCTCTAACCTCAAAAATCTTAAGAAACCGTATATTTTCTTGTTTTACTATTTTAAATAAATATATAAAATGCAAATATAGAAGTTATATTTAATAATAAAAAATAGTTACTATATAAACTTATAAAAAATATACTTTTATTTCATACTTTACCGCGTTCATCATAGTTCCAGTATGGCGGACAACTCAGCTATGTATTATCTAGTAGCTGTACTTGCATCAGTGACGTCATAAAATATTTAAATAATGCCGTCTCTCATAAGATTTTATATGCAGTAATCGGTTAAAACAAATTTCAACAAATTTTCAAGACTGCTTTCTCGCCCTTTCCTGTAATTCTATAGAACAAGATATACTTTTGGAAACAATTAAATAAAATTCTGTATTCATATATAATCTGTTTCACAATATGAAAATATCAAAGGCTATTTGAGTCGTGTAGATGCAAAACCCGTCTAGTCGCTTTTAACTGTTTCTAAGAAAATCATGAAAATCTTTCCGAAAGCAACGTAGGTATATTATTTATTAGGTACGGGTACGAGCACACAGGAGTCAGTTTTGTGCCATTTAAAATTCAAAATATTTGGCGTCAATCGGAATTGAACCCGTTTCCCCATATTCGCGACCAGCCGCCATGCACGCGGCCAGGAGACCTCATAAACTATACCTTTAAATCATGTGTCTATTCTAAGATTATCGTTATTTTGGATGCAAGCAGTATCGCTACTATCTTCTATGGGTATTTGCATAACTACTTGCTTAAACGTGAATTTAGCAGGTTTTAGGAGGAAATGGCCATTCAAATACGTAGAACATGCATTAATCTAGCGACTGCTGATAATAAATAACTCATTTTTGTATTTTCTTTACTTGGCGTGTTTTGCATCTATACGACTCATTTATAATATTTTATTCGTAAGTAGTCAGTTTTGTATTGTTATCTCTAAATACATAAATAAATAGAATATTATTCTACATCCAGTAAAAGAAGTGCATATTTTCATTAAAATACGTTGTGTAAAATAACACATATACTTGTTACAATACCTATTCAATTACGACCACACACTAGTGAAACCATAAAAAATGAGAGGTTGTCAGTTTACAGCGAACTTGTGAAGTAGTAGTATGGTTATATATATATATATATATATATATATATATATATATATATATATATATCATATATATATATATATATATATATATATATATATATATATATATATATATTGGGTTTTTAGATTCTATGGTAGGTAGATAAAGTATTATACGATACACATACGTAAAGCGTCTATAGCTATTTACGAGTCTTAAAACACTCGCTGCCCTCGTGTTTTAATTCTGACCTATACGTGATTAAATACCAGCTTTACATACTTGTATCGTAAATAACTACTAGCTTACTTTGTGTAATTGTGCTGAAAACAAATTACCTTATATACAAAAATTAAGACACTAAATTATATATATATATATATATATATATATATATATATATATATATATATATATATATATATACTATATTTTAATCGTTAGGGGTACTCACTGGCTTTAATAATAGCTTCCAGTAACCTAGGAATTGATTTAGTTAAATTAGATGATACGAAATATGGAATTTTTGCAGATTCTTCGTTCAGATTCCTCCGGAGTTCTTAAATAATGGGAAATATTTTTTTCGGGGTCGCTTATCTAGTTCCGACATCAAATTCCAATAGTTTAGAAATTTTAAAGATTCAATCATGTGAACTTAGATCATTAAAAATATAGTAATATATAAGTTATTAATGATCTGCAATTCATATTTTTCAATATCTCATAATAAAAATATCAAGAAATGTATTATAAGTAAAGTGTGTTTGATCCTACAGTTTTGTGTCATTTGGGGATTGATCAATTTCAATGCAACAGAAATCAGGACACTGGGGAGGAGTTTTTGTTCATTTCGGTATGTTGTAAAACAGTGTAAATAATTATCTTTGTACATAGTCCCGTCGGCAAATCTACAGCCCCAAACAATAACGTTTATACAGTCGTGTTTTATTGAGTCACACAAATTATTTGTATCTAGCTCGGTATTTGATTTTCTCCAAAGTAAAGGCCATGTGATCAAAATAAATTAAATTAAAAATTTTCTGAAAAAATAATTGTATTCCACAATTCAAGGCCATTATTAACTATTTTTTTCTAAATCTAGCTTCTTTATTAAATTAACTTTAGGTATGTACAGCTTCTTATACTATGATCACTGTAACCATCTTTCCATAAAGTTCTGTGAATTGTTTTCGTAGAAATAAGGATTTTATTTATTTGGGATATCTCTGATCATAGCTCTTTGATTTTATTCTTAGGGATCCTATTTATTGCCTTACAATATATTATTTATTATAAGATTCTAAATTTTAATTCTCGATCACGACCGTCTATATTTTGCACCGGTTTTATATTTATTAATAATGCCCTAAATGGTCTGAACTGTAAAATGCGTTAACCAATAATGCAACCAATTTCTTTGGGGATTTAAATAAATAAATATATCATTATTTAATTAGTTTAAAACAGATTAGTCGTTGAGCTAAATTTTTTTGTGATACTTTTTGACTATTTTTTTAAATATAGATATATCCAAAAGAAATATATTTGCTCACTGTGAAAGAGGTGTCATTCAAATATATACATAGTAAGTATATCTTTTCTAACAAGCGTACAAATAATTTTGTGTCAATATTTGAATATAATTAGTACAATGGATCTTTTCAATTTAACGGCTATCTTTTTTCATCGCTGCAAATAGTAAGAAAATGGCGCGAACAACTGCCAGTTGGGCTGTCAAACGAAACGTAAAAAATATTGCAGTTATTAAAATACCTGTATTTTCAGTGATAATTTGCATCATTAGACATTTTAACTTCAATAAAAGCTTTTGTGACTTATTTCGATAAAAAAAATTAAAGTTATCTGAGATATTCTTACATTTTACGTCTAAATTTTTCAGAAACAAACACCGTAGATCTCAATTGTTCTTACTATGCGCAGATCCCCATTGCGCATATCTTCTATCCCTTTAAATTGAAAAGGTCCCTTACACAAAATAAATTAAACATTTTTAAATTTGATGATTAACAATTGATTTTGAAATATTGTAGAATATGATTAATTCTTTAATACATTTCTTTTTTGAAAACTTTTTTGATTTTACATTTTACTAATAAAAGTAAAGTCTACGAATAATTTTGTGCGCCACTGTATATTGTCGTGATGTCACAAGTAAATTTATTTGATGTTACTTAATAATAAAATAGTTTGTATGACATGAAAATTATTGATGCATTAGAATACATTTTGAAAGAAAACAAAATTTTACCACGTTTTTATTTATCTTGCGTTCTTACTGTTTGTTACTTAATTTGATGATACTGACTATAGATATAAAAGTGGCTTTTTCCAATGTAAATATTTCGAATGTAATAAATCAATCCTTAAATATCCTGAAAACAACCAAAATTACATGTTTATTTAATACATGTAACTAGAGACATACAGAGAAATTTAACATACAATACATTCTATAATGATACAGATAAGTTCACGCAAGCAAAAATATTGAATAACACTGCATTTTCAAAAAACAATTCTGTCATTCAAAAATATACAAGAGAACGGTTTATCGTTTCATATTCGCTAACCCCTATACATGCGCCATACATAGTCCCAATCATTCTATAATCCTTCTGGCCATTTTTTTCGCTGACATCTCCTAAATTTGGTCTAAAGAAATTAATATAAGAAAACAAATACTGTATTTTCACTGGCATCCTATACTCAAGCACATGGTAACTCTTTGTCAAATTCTTTATCAGTTCCTTGTAGTTCTAACTTCTTTTGTTCCCTAAAACCATTGTATTACCATTCTACAAGCTTCAAAACCATTACGTTCGTCAAGAGTTAGTACATCTACAAGTTCTTTAGATTGTAGCCTTTTACTTTTGTTTCGAATAACTTTGCGAATATATGTCCGACGTCTCTTAGAGCCTCAAAATTACTAGCCAAACTTTTTACAAATTGTTTAACAAGTGCAAGCTTGTCATGGAATGGAGGTAACCAAGGTTTTACTATACAGAAGGCCTGCATGCGACTAATGTGACGTCACATCAGTGGTCCGACTGAACGTACAACTTATATGGGATATGACTAACAAACGCATAGTTTTTGTGTTCTCGTAGTTATAGTATTATATTTATATTGTAGAACGTAATACATTTTAAATAGTTATAATTCATATTATATAATATAATTTGTTTTATTTTATTTCACTATAATATTATTAAAAATTACAATAATTAAATACTTGAAGTAAATAATGATGTAAGTTCCGTTTTTGTGAACCTTTTTTTAAGAAATAATAATTAAATACCTATATACAGGTGTTCGTCTATAAATAAACCAGCAAATATCTCGCATTATTACTATTAGCGATTTCAACTATACAACAAAAATAGTAGTATGTTAACTCCTCTATAAAATGTTGGAAGTAGATCAATATTATTACTTCCGGTTTTGGAGAATTAATAGCAAATTTTAATTTTTAAAAGGATCACATATATTTTTTCAAATTTGAAAAGCACATGAAATTTGCTATCCAACTGCATAAAAACAATCATATGTTATATTATTAAAAAATAAAATGGGGAAAGATTAAAATATTATTTTTTATTAAATGTAGGAGGCATTCCAATACAAATTTTTTGAATAAGAAATTTCTAATGACATGAAATAAGAGATATAAAAATTAAATAACATATTAAAGTGATTGTACATAAATTTGAATATTTAATTAATTGGTATTCTTTATATTTGAAAGGTGTAATATAAAATAAATTAAATGCAAAGCCTCCTAAGTTTAACAAAAGTATGATAATTAATTCATTCTTCATTCTATTTTTTAATTATACAACATACGATTGTTTTATACAGTTGGATAGCAAATTTTGCGTTCTTTCCAAATTTGATAAAATATATAGGACGTTCTATTTTGAATTAAAAGTTGCTATTAATTTCTCCAAAACCGGAAGTAATAATATTGACCTATTTACGAATTTTTATAAAGGAGTGAACATGCTATAATTCATGTTATATAGTTGAAATTGCTAAAAGTAATAATAAGCGAGATATTTGCTGGTTTATTTTTAGGCGGACACCTGTATAACAATTTAGGCCTGTCATCTTTGATCATCTATAATATCAATAAAAAACGAATCTGAATTACGATCTTTATTTATATTATAGAGCTAGGTACTTCAATTATTATTCTTGTAAAAATGAGGCATTTTACAAATATTTTATAGATATTTATAACTTTTTCGTAATTCCATACTGTTAATATGAATTAACAGAACTAAACACGTAAGTGTTAATGGATATATAACAGCCGCCGGCCGTTATTATAACGGACGCCGGCCGTTATTATAACAGACGCCTGCCGTGAAGAAGAAATGTGTCATTTTGCAAGAAATATTTAATAAACAAATTTGTGCGATAATTAAGTTTAAACATGTACATTTCTTGAAAGACTACACTCAGCGATTCCAAATATTAATCATTTGTACTACTAATAATAAGTAGCTTGTATCTTGAATCTCATTTATTTATTCCTGATATTTTTTGGTGGTTCATTTTCAACGACCGCTAGTATATTTTAACGTGTGAGCACCGCCGCTGCGTCGAACAAGCGTCTAAGTATAGCGATGATGTAATGGCGCTAGCAGCCGGGCGACGTAAAAAATTCCAAACGTGTTTAATTACTTCCGGTCGCCTGAATCTTTTGTGTTCATTGTAATTATGGGGTCGATTATTCTAGAGCTCTCTAGAAAGTAATGGCAGCTATATAAAATTGTGAAAATGACGTTTAAAATAGAGATCCTACCAGCACTATACAGCAAAAAGCGAATAAATTAGTTTCTTCTTTAAAATATGATAACCCCGGACAGAGCCAAAACACTAACAATAATTCTCAATCACCCAAGTTTTACGCCCTTCCCAAAATCCACAAACCAGTTTTAAGTTTACGACCCATTATTTCTTTCATTGACGCACCTTATTCAAAATTAGCCAATTTTGTTGCAGATATTAAAAAACGCGTATAATTCCGACAATACTTATTACATTAAAGATTCCTTTGATTTCGCAGAAACTTTGCAAAATATTCAACTTCCAGACAATTATGTTATAATCACTCTGGATGCTGTGTCTTTATTCAGCAGCATTCCGGAGGACTTAGTGCGGGGGAGCATCGAGGAAAAATATGAAACTATCAAAGAACATTGCAATATGAATCTTGAATCTTTCTGCAACATCGTACATTTAATTTTTGACTCCTGTTAATTGTCCTTTTAAAATCAATATTACAAGCAGATTTTCGGCGCACCGATGGGGAGCAAACTCAGCCCCAGCTGTTGAACAACTGCATTCCAAAAGTCAGCTTTCCTCTACCTCTCCTGAAGAAATATGTCGACGACATTATCCGCGCAATTCCAGGAGACAAGATTCAAGAAATTCTGATGGTTTTCAATAGTTATATCAACCATATACAATTCACGATCGAAACTGAAACGAACAACAGTGTTCCTTTCCTGGACACACTGCTTTTACGAACGGAAACCAAGAGTATAAAACTAGACTGGTATCAAAAACCAACAGCTTCCGGGAGATACATACATTTCCACTCACACTATCCCATCAGGACTAAAATCAACACCAAAAAACATCCTGTTGAACAGCTACCCTGTCCCATTGCTCTCTCGTTTGCTCTTCAACTGTAACTCCTCTACGATTGTGGCTAATAGAGACGCTAACAAGGAATACAATAACGAAGTCAATAGTGATAGGACAACCTACAATTCTCTGCCTCATGTTCATCATCTCACTCCTTTCTACGTAATGATTTTGTCAAAATAGATATCCGGCAACCACTAACTGTCCGTTTTCTTTTCTCTAGAGTGAAAGACAATGTCGTCCCTGAAGTCTAATATAGTATGCAAAATCCCTTTTACTAAATGTAACAAAGTCTACATAAAACAAACATCTAGAACTTTGAAGGCTAGAATAACGTAACATAAGAGCGACTGTACATTACGACCCGTTTCTTCTGCACTTTCATCACATGTACACGAGAAAAAACATCAAATGGATTTTGGAAATGCCACTATTTTAGAACAGAAGGACAACCGAAACAAAAGGCAGTTCTTGGAAATGGTACATATAAATAAAGAACCTAGTAGAATGTCAATGGCCTCAGAATTTTGTACAATTACATTTTACACTTTAGCGATTTACAAAGTGTTATTTCACAATTTTAATTTTACTTCTTTTTTTAGCAACTACGGTTAACTATTAAAACAATTAGTTGAGTCAGACTCCCCCCCTCCTCCTACCCGAAAATTGTACGTCTGTTGCACTTGTGCTACGACAGCTTGTCTTTACCCTTTAGTAATTTTTTGTCCAACCCCAATTCATACATGCACACACAATTTTAAATTTGCCGCGCTTTGTTGCACTTCACTTACTAGGACTTTGTACGCCATTTTGTCCGGGTCTTAGAATTTTAGTCACATAAATTCAGATATTGTGTCTGTGTTTATATTCCAATTTTAGCAAACTTTTAAACGTTTTCGACTCACATTAATTATAATTTGCAAATAAATTTCTTAAAAACTAGCATTTGTTCTGCGACATTGAGTATTTCAACATCTCTTGAAGTATTCATCCGTGTGGCTGTAATTTTATCAACTTAGCTTGTAGTATTGTAGAATATCATTGTAAATTGCATCATTGTCATATTGTTCATAGTGCCTCGATGAAGGAATAAAACTTTCCAAAAGCTTGGCAATAACTTAAATGAGTGTATTAATTTAAAATTTTCCATCACCTTGACTGCAACACCGTTTTCCTTTATACTGTTGTCTTAACTGTTTTGTAGAGATCACATAAAACGTCATATATACATGTTCACGACACAATAGCAGCAAGCGTTGAAAAAATATAATAATGACAGTTATGTAAATAGTTACAAAAAAAATGGACAGAAAATAAATGTGTTACAAATTTCAATGATTTAATTTATTGCTGTGCATGCGATAACATTGGTCCTTCGAGCCTACAGACAGTCCTATAGAATACAGTATATAAATAATATTGTGATAGCAGTGAAAACATTGCCGGAAATGTCTCTTCGTGGAAAAAATGGTGATGGAAGGAAAAGTACGAGAAACAATTTTGGAAAACCGCCGTCAAGATATGGGGTTTCATCAACGCAGCTGAAGAGTGGCCAGAAAACTCAAGTTGAAGGTGGGAGGAAATGTGGTAGTGACACGGACCTGCGAGATAGGCGAGGCAGCCAGCTTCACGACGAGCCTGTCCAGGAGGTGCTCTGCGACGTCGGCAACAATACCGTGGACCTGAGAGATAGGCGAGGCAGCCAGCTTCACGACGAGCCTGTCCAGGTGCGCTGCGGCGACAGCCACATTAGTGAGGAACAACCAATAGCAAACGGTAACACACGAAGCAGAACAGGTAAGTCAACTTGTTCTACCTTATATAAAAGAAAGGTACTCGAGGCAAGATTAAAAGCTGCAGAACAAATAGCTGCACTGGAAAAACAAGACATTGAGAGACAAAAGGCTTTAATTAAATTACAATTAGAACTGACAGAAGCCGAGATAGTGGATGATTGCGTAGAAGATAAAGATGAAATAAGCCTTATTTCAAACACATCATGTAGGCATAAGGTTAAGGATTGGCTTGAAAACAAAACTAATATAAATAACATTGAAGCAGATGTCAGTGACAGTGAAGTCAACAATCATTGTCATGTTTCAAGTAGGAAAGAAAAAATAGATTATCTGCTAGCCAGACAGTCTAGTAGTTATAGGGATCTGCCTCAGTTTAGCGGAGATCCCACGGAATGGCCACGTTTTATTTCCAAATTACGTCGGTATACAGAAATGTGCGGCTACAACAATGACGATAATATTGAACGAATAGATAAATGTTTAAAGGGAAAAGCTAGAGCCTATGTAGAGTCAATGTTGTTAGTTCCAAACAATTTTGAGACCATCATATCAGCTCTAGAACGTAGATTTGGTCAGCCCAAATTTATTATCAAAAGTCTGATTGATAAAGCCAAGCAGACACCACCGCCAAAAGAAGGGAATTTTGACAGTTTGATAGATTTTGCTAGTGTTGTAAGAAATCTTGCAGCTACAGCACAAATGTTGAAATGCGAACCATATATTACAAATCCGCAGTTTTAGACGAACTCATTGATAAACTGCCCAGTGCTCTGAAATTAAAATGGGGAAAACAATTAATGCGTCAACCGTCAGAATTTACAACATTAATAGAGTTTTCCGAATGGATAAATAATATTGCGGAACGTGCTATAATGGTAAACACTCCCAAATTTGACACTAAAATAGATTTGCCAAAATCTGACAGACATCAATCAAAATTCAAACAAACAATTTATGCAGCCACAGAAACGAAAAACAATAATTTTCAAAGGAAATGTCACTTTTGTGACAAAACGTCACATATAATTCAAAATTGCAAATTATTTAATGAGGAAAATATTCAAAACAAATGGAAGATAGTAAAAGAAAAAAAGTTATGTTTTTCATGCCTAAAAATGAACCACTCTATAGGTGAATGTCAAAACAAAAAAGTTTGCGAAAAATCTGGATGCAAATATTTTCATCATCCAGTTTTACATAATGATAACTTGCAATCTGAAAGTAAATCGCTACTAAAAATTACAAAGGAAATAGAAAATGTGACACACTAAAGAAATTACTGGCAACGAAATTTTTTTACAAATTCTTCCTGTGGTTTTGCATGGACCTAAAAGAAGTATTTCTACGTTTGCTATGTTAGACAGTGGTTCGACAGTAACAATAATAGAAAATTCAATATGTAAAACTCTTGGTTTACAAGGCGAAAAGATTCCATTTTCCCACAAAGGATTAAATTCAAGTATTAATCATGAAAAAGAGTCCAGAAAAGTTTCTTGTCAAATATCACCAGTATCAAATGATAAAGTATTTAATTTGAACAATATTAGAACAATGGAATGTTTAACATTACCAAAACAAACAATTAAAATGAAGAATTTTAAAAAATGGAAACATTTACAAAATGTAGATATTAAAGATATGCACTTAGCTCGACCCACAATTCTCATTGGTCAAGATAATCCTTCATTAATTATCTCTTCGAAATTAGTAAAAGGTCCACCAAATGCTCCTGTTGCCGCCAAAACAGAACTCGGGTGGGTACTGAGCGGAAATGTACCGTTTTTTGTGGTCGGAGGGATAACTATAATTTTTTCGTCGATAATAAAGATGTAGAGGACGATCTTCATAAATTAGTAAAAGATTATTTTAGTACAGAAAGTTTTGGTGTCAAAATAAACAATGGATATTCAAGATCTAAAAATGACAACAAAGCTTTAGAAATATTAAGTAGGACTACACTACGAATAACAGAAAGTGATAGACGAATGTCGGAAGGTAATAGACGGAAAAGTCTAGAAATCGCCAGACGGAAAATTCTAGAAACCCCAAAATTAAAGAAAAAGAAAACAGAGAAACCAGAACCACCAAAGGAAGAGGAAATGCCGCGAAATTGGACTGAATTAAAAAAGAAAAATATAGATTTTGCGAAGAAACGATGGATGAAAGAATATTTGCCAACGCTGCAACCGATAAAGAAATGGTTCAATAATAATGAACAAATAAAAGTTGGCGATGTTGTTTTAGTTACAGATCCTTCTCTTCAAAGAAACTGCTGGCCCAAGGAGGTCATCGAAAAAGTTTTTCCAGGACCAGATGGCAAGATACGAGTTGTAGACATCCGTACTACCAACGGAATGTACCGTCGCCCCGTCACGAAAGTCTGCGTCATGAACGTCGGCTGAAAACTGTGTTGACATCCCCGATATCAACACCTAGGGGGAGAGATGTTCACGACACAATAGCAGCAAGCGTTGAAAAAATATAATAATGACAGTTATGTAAATAGTTACAAAAAAAATGGACAGAAAATAAATGTGTTACAAATTTCAATGATTTAATTTATTGCTGTGCATGCGATAACAATATATATATATATATATATATATATATATATATATATATATATATTGCTACATTAATAATTGTAACGTGATCCTTCCGCGAGGGGTGAGGAGTCCGGCTTCTCAGTCGGGACGGGGGATTCGTATTTTAAATAGGGCCACACCATTATGAGCAGTGCGCTCACCCAACCAAATGGTGATGGCCGAATGGACACGAAACTTCTTATCAGCGTGATTGCAACTCCAACTACAATTGGCTGAAATGGAGTGAGAAAGATAAAGGATCCAGGGGTGCATGAATAAAAGTTCGAATTAAACTTAACTACTTGGTTCGCTATTGACATAAAGTATTAGACATGGATACAATGAATGTAAAGTGTGAACGGCTAATACAAAATATAGTTGAAAATGTTTTTATACAGTAGGTGATGAAATTCGTTTGAGTTTTTCGCCACCAAACGGGAAACACGGTGCTGAAACCTGATACTTCAAGATATGATTTAAAGTTAAATGAACCCTTCACCTTGAACTGTCCGGAGCGCGGTCTTGAGCTCAAATACCCACACACACCTAGTGTAACGACTTCGCAGACCGTGAGTTGTACAACCGTGATTGCGAACCGGGATTCAAACCGTGAGCTTACGCGGAAACAGTGCAATGCGGAATTGTTAGTACCAACCGGTACTCCACGAGGTTTGATCGCAATAGTACGCAAGTTCTAGCTACAATGCCCCCCTTACATAAATGCATGAATCAAAGTAAACAATTGAACTCAAACGCTCAAAATTACACATTAAATTATAACTCTATTTCCACAAAATGGTTCTTACTTTTACCAATATACAAAGTTAAATGAGACAAAGCAAATGTACTTTAATGTCAGTTCCAAAATTACTAAATATTTCTTAAAATCAAAGTTACTTAACTAACCAAGTTCTCATTCACAACACGATTAAAACTATAGTGACATAAAACTGATACACTTAGCTGCAACTCCCTGAGTCGACGAAAATAAGCTGCACCCAAGGTACTCCGGTCCCTTTCTCCGCTCTCCCTTGGACGATTGACTGGTGATGGAACGAAATGAGTCAGAACGGCGATAGTTTCCGCCTCGAAAACTCCAAAACAGGCACGAAAATTCACCCAAAATGCCTGCACCCTTGGCGAGGTGGTGGAAAGTTTGTATGAACGGCGAATCACGGATCACGGGCACTTAATTTAATCCCCACCACGTGGGAATTCCGAAGAGGTTATCCAAATTGATATCAAAATCACCAAGAACCTTCAACGGAATATGTAATACGGCGAATGATCCCCTAACAAAGGTAATATTCACGTCGAATACGCACTCTCGACCGTAATTACTTATAAATGCCGTAATATCCGCAACTCAGCGATTGATCGTCAAAAGAAACGTGCTTAGACTTCAAGTGTTAAACCACAAGTCTCTAGAAAAATGTCTTCAAAGCCGGATATCCCAAAAAGGATAGGGTTAAAATTTGTACTTAATTGCTCTAAATAAATAATAAACTAATATAACTAAATACCGAAACAATTCAAAACATATTGGTTTATCAAGCAATTCAAATTTACCGCTGGCGCGCTCAACTAACAACTAGGCGCTCAGTTCACACCAGTGACAGCACTAAATTATGAAATGTCAAAACAAAATAAAAATAAACTAATGTGATTAATTGAAAATGGACTATTTAAATTGAAACTAATGAAATTACAGAATTTAAAAGAAGTAATAAGTAAGTAAATTTGAAATAATTAACTATGAATAATTTTGCTGCAACAAATACATTATTTTTAGGGTTAGGAGAAAAAAAACGAGGACTGGGAAAGTGTAATATAAGGAAATTGGAACAAGGAACAAAATTAGAACGTAACAATATATATATATATATATACATATATATATATATATATATATATATATATATATATATATATATATATATATATATATATATATATATATATATTCTGTGAACACTGAAAACCGTGGCATAGGCGTTTAACATGGGACAACAGTTTTCTACAAATATCATCTGTCCCGCAAGACTATAGTGGCAGTTTTTAATATGGATGGAAAAAGAATCAAGCGTGTTCAATGTCAAGCGCAATGATGAAAAAAAAGTATATAGATTCAAATATATCTACAATTGATGCAGTGTAATAATTTATTTGAAGCACTTATTTGTTTCAAATAAATATGTATTGCGGATTAATTATGTTTTCTATTTCATGAGGACTATGCATTTAATTACATTAAGAATTATATTAATTGCGCTAAATTTATTTCATAAATATTATTTATTTGAACCAATGGCCACTGTAAGAAGATTAAATTGAAGCAAAATATTTAAATAAAAATCAGTATGTTCAATATCAAAAAATTACATATTTAAGAATATTAATGTACATACTACAATAAAAAAATTATAAAAGTATAAGTACACACTCTGTACTACGTGTATTCTACAGTTTTTTTGAAAAAGGTCAAAGTAGGCATATGTGTTAGTTCAAAATATTTAATTTAATGTTTATGGATACGAGATTGTCAAAAATATTGTATAAGTTCGGCGTGCGTTTCATGATCAGCGTACTTTGAGTTATTTTTCAATAATTACAAATTATTTTTTAGAATATTGGCATCATTGTAAATATGAATGTACTGTGAGCCATTTGCATATACATGTATATTATTTGTTTTTAGAAATTACAATATTTATATTCTTTAATAATTTATGTCAATGGTTATTTATTTATTTATTTATTTATTCAATTAAGGAAATCAACAGTACAGAGTACCAATAACAGATATCCACTAATTATAACAAAATATTAGAAAATAACATACAAAGAGTATGTACCATACATGTGCAGTGAAAATTTGATAAATAAAAGGATATAACATAATAATAAAACAATTATTCTACTATACTCGTTCTTACTACTTTAGCAAAAATTTAATTCTATTTATTGAAAGATGGAATACGTCTAACTAGCTGAAATTTTTATTGTATAACGTTAATATTCTATTGATGGGGGAGTTTTTATAAATATTTATATTATGAGAAGGAATGTAAAATAAATCTCTAGACCTGGTAAGTTTACTGGGTATGAGGAAATTAATATAGGGTAATATGCTTTCAGAAAATACTAAGTTGTTCAAAACTTTGTACAAAAATAATATATCTAAATTAATTCTTCTATTTTCCAAAGTTAATATTTGAAATTATTGTAGTCTAGATGTATAATCGACTATTTGAAGATTAAATTTGAAGTTTAAATATCTTAAAAATTTTCTTTGTACATTTTCCAACAAATTAATATTTCGTAAATAACATGGATTCTAAATAGTCGAACCGTATTTCATCTTTGATCTTATAAATAAATTGTATAAGCAAATAATGGAATACGGATTTTTAAAGTATTTACAATATCTGAAAATAAATCCTTGAATTTTGTAGGATTCTTTAATGATAGCATCACAGTGTAAATTAAAATGTAATTTTGTCATATATTATTCCTAAATCCCTAGAATTTTCTTTTGTAGTTAATGTCGTGTTGCATATAGCGTACTTGAAAATTAAATTTGTACGATTTCTTGTGAAGTTAACAAGGTAACACTTAGAGACATTGAGAGATAAATGATTAAGTTCACACACTGTAAAGTTTTGGGGTAGAAAAAGGGAAGATGAATCTCCAATTGAGTTGTTGAATCTTCCTTAAAGTTGATTTAGGGTAGGAAGGTCGAAACATGGTAAGAAAAAGGTAGGAAATTTTGGTAGGGCAGATTCAATTCGCTTACAGGCATCTGTGTTGCACTGTAGGTATATTAGGTAGGCGCTACTACCTTTGTAACATGTTTATACCTTTAGGGTTGATTCGAGCTGAATGTTCTACATTTAATTTGAGGTACAGTTCCTATCATAAAAAAATATGGACTTGACATTAATTAGCACGTAACAATGTCATACATGTGAAATTACAAAGGAATAATAGGAAAAAGACGGCAGAAATAATATAAAATATTCAGTTTTACTGAAATTTGCAAACTTATTGAATTTACGTTGTTAATACAAATTAAATTTGTTTATTAATCTTATTATATTTTTTATAATTCCGTGCATACATACATCGTTTTCTACGTTACTTACTAGAAAGTGATTGATAACAAACTATTGAATATACATATCATATTACAAGATAGACAAATAAATGTGTGAAATGCAAAACATAACAGATTACAATTGATTTATAGCATTATTTACCCGTGTTCATAAAATTATATGAAAAACCAAAATATTCAATGAAACATAACTGACGATGTGTAGAATTATATAGTTGTTATATAAACAAATGCAAAACGATATTAGTTATATTTGTAAGATTTCGGAAATGAAAAGTGATCGAATAAGCTTTCGCATTTCTTAGAAATTGTTTGTTAGTCCAGCTAGCAACTGAAGGCTCTACGGGTTTTTCCGAAGGCCAGCATAACGGTACCGCATTTCTAGGGATGGGAAGGAGAACACAGAGGGGTGAGAAATTTATGTGTCATTCTGTCATTTGTTATTCTCTTGTCGACAGTCGCAATGAGCCTACTTGAAACTCAGGTAGGTAAAATATATTATGTTATATTTTTAATTATAAACTAATATCCTCTTATTTTTTAGCTCCTTCTTGATTTAGTACGGTACAAAATAACATACATGTAGATTTGTTATGACAGTATTTTCTACAAAAAATGAAGATGTGCCGATTGTAAAGAAACGAGCATCTTGACAACCATGTTCGACGTATAAAAATTAGAACTTTAAAGGTAATTTTCTTTATTTTGTTTCATTTTCTTTTTATTTACATACTTTCAAAGATAATATAACTATATTTCGTGGTATATACCTATACCAAATGTTAATTTTATTTTTGTTGAATTATCATTTAATATGATTATTTTCCTGTTAATAAAATAATATTATTATTTAATTACAAGAAAATAAACATTGAAAAACTAGCAAATATTTTGAATGACACGTTCTTTTGTTCGCAAATATTTATTAGACACAACAATATTAATTTAGTTTTATTTGCTACAAGAGGATCCAAAGAAAGTGAAGATATTCCTCGAGGACCTGCAATAATTGGAGCAATAGCCAGTGAACGTGACCTTTTTTGGAATACATACTTTATTTACAAATAAAATAAATATATCATCAAGGTATATTACCCATTGCTGGATCTGCTAATCTGCTTTGTTTACAGATATCGTTAATGATCCTGACATATTCGTATCGTGTAGGCATTTACCAGCAGTCACCTCACAGATAAAACACTATGTAACTTACAATATACTTTATCTTATTTTATTTATGTATATTTTGTTTAAGCAAATAAATCTTTTATTATATATAATGTATTATTTTTCCTCAATCCCAATAATAAATAATATACTTTTCAAGGAATTTGCAATGACCTCATGTAGGGGTTCATATAAATTACTATAAAGTATTTTTAACAACCTTACAGGCATTTACTGGTAACTTGTGATACGGAAATTTCAAATCACTTTAAAGTATTTCTGTAAACCACTGCGGGCATTTGTATCCCACTGTATGAAGGGTCGTATCGTGTCTACCTGGTAGTGAGGTAGGTTTTATTACTTTAAACAGAGATTGGTGCATCGACCTTTTAAAAAGGAAGGATTGTTCTACCTTGGGGTTGCATATAGTTTCAACCCAAAATGGTAGTTGCAGCTACGTTAAAACTTTACAGTGCAGTAATCTTGCAAGCGACTTAAGTCTGTTTGTAAAGCTTGACAGTCTTCGATGTTTTTTATGGTCTTGTAAAATTTTAAATCATCTGCATATAAAGTAAATTTTGAATGAAGGAAGCATTTGGCAATATCATTTATAAATACATTGAAAAGTATTGGACCCAAGTGAGACCCTTTTGGTACCCCAGATGGAACGGAAAATATGCACGATGTGAAACCCCTGCAAGAAACTAATTGAGATCGATTGGTTAAGTAAGATTCTATCCATCTTAACAAAGATCCATATATTCCTAGAAGTTCAAGTTTAAAAATTAACGTGGGATGGTGAACCCGATCAAATGCCTTGCTAAAATCAGTGTAAATTACGTCGGTTTGTAGTTTCTTATCTATATTGGCACTCAAATCTTCGGTAAAAGGGATTAAATTTGTTAGTACAGACTTTCCGGAACAAAAGCCGTTTTGTTGTTGCACCAAAATGTTTTCAAGTTCAAATTTTAATTCCTTTACCACCAAGGCTTCAAATATTTTACCGAAACATGAAAGTATGGATATTGGCCTATAATTACTAATATCATGAATGTCACCGGATTTGTGAATAGGAATTATATGTGATAATTTCCATTTATCAGGAAATACTCCGGAGCGAAGTGACTGATTAAATAGGATAAATAAAGGTACTGTGAGATAAAGTGCACATGTTTTAATAAACTAATTCGGAATATTATCAGGTCCACTTCCTTTATTGACATCTAGATTCATTAAGTAAATTAGAATAGTTTCTTTATTTAGGAATAATGAATTGATATTTATAGATGCATTGTTATTGTTAATGTTATCATTGATGTGCGCAGGAGATTTATCAACATTTATGTAAACCGACTTAAAATATTCAGCAAAGAGGTTAGAAATATCTATTCCATTATTTGCTTCTACATCACAATATTTCATTTTATTAGGAATACCGTTTTTTTCTTTTAAAGGTCTTAGTATATTTCCAAAAGTGTTTAGCATTATTTCTAATATTCATTTCTGCGTTGTTTATGTAAACATTGAAATCTTCTTTAGTTTTAAGTTTAATTTGAGAACGCAAAAATGAAAACCTAGTATAATCTGTGACATTTCAATATATCTTCCATTTTCTATGTGCTTTACGTTTTTCATTTAAAAGTTTAATTAATTGAAATGAAAACCATATAGGATAATTTGATTTCTTACTTAGAGACGCAGGGACGAATTTAATTATTAAACTAGACAAAATACTGTAAAATATATCAATGTTAACATTTATATTCACATCTAATAATTTATTTTTCCAGTTAATCGCTGACAATACGTATATAAATTCCTCGTACTTACACTTGTTATAGTTAAGAGTAGGAGAAATATTTGAGACTATATCTAGTTTATCACTTATATGGTATTCTATTTCAAGGGGTGGGTGATGGTTATCAATTTTACTTAAAGGAGATGTGCACAGATTAACTTTACATGACGAGTTACTAAGAATTAAATCCAGGATTCTATTATTTACATTAACAACACCGTTATATTGCAATAAGTTACATAAATTGATTGTATTTAAAAATTCAGAATAGATCTCGTTACGTTTAGCATTTAAGGGTTCGAAGTAATTAAATTTAGGTAACCAGTCTTTGTACAAAAATAATATATCTAAATTAATTCTTCTATTTTCCAAAGTTAATATTTGAAATTATTGTAGTCTAGATGTATAATCGACTATTTGAAGATTAAATTTGAAGTTTAAATATCTTAAAAATTTTCTTTGTACATTTTCCAACAAATTAATATTTCGTAAATAACATGGATTCTAAATAGTCGAACCGTATTTCATCTTTGATCTTATAAATAAATTGTATAAGCAAATAATGGAATACGGATTTTTAAAGTATTTACAATATCTGAAAATAAATCCTTGAATTTTGTAGGATTCTTTAATGATAGCATCACAGTGTAAATTAAAATGTAATTTTGTCATATATTATTCCTAAATCCCTAGAATTTTCTTTTGTAGTTAATGTCGTGTTGCATATAGCGTACTTGAAAATTAAATTTGTACGATTTCTTGTGAAGTTAACAAGGTAACACTTAGAGACATTGAGAGATAAATGATTAAGTTCACACACTGTAAAGTTTTGGGGTAGAAAAAGGGAAGATGAATCTCCAATTGAGTTGTTGAATCTTCCTTAAAGTTGATTTAGGGTAGGAAGGTCGAAACATGGTAAGAAAAAGGTAGGAAATTTTGGTAGGGCAGATTCAATTCGCTTACAGGCATCTGTGTTGCACTGTAGGTATATTAGGTAGGCGCTACTACCTTTGTAACATGTTTATACCTTTAGGGTTGATTCGAGCTGAATGTTCTACATTTAATTTGAGGTACAGTTCCTATCATAAAAAAAGACATCTAGATTCATTAAGTAAATTAGAATAGTTTCTTTATTTAGGAATAATGAATTGATATTTATAGATGCATTGTTATTGTTAATGTTATCATTGATGTGCGCAGGAGATTTATCAACATTTATGTAAACCGACTTAAAATATTCAGCAAAGAGGTTAGAAATATCTATTCCATTATTTGCTTCTACATCACAATATTTCATTTTATTAGGAATACCGTTTTTTTCTTTTAAAGGTCTTAGTATATTTCCAAAAGTGTTTAGCATTATTTCTAATATTCATTTCTGCGTTGTTTATGTAAACATTGAAATCTTCTTTAGTTTTAAGTTTAATTTGAGAACGCAAAAATGAAAACCTAGTATAATCTGTGACATTTCAATATATCTTCCATTTTCTATGTGCTTTACGTTTTTCATTTAAAAGTTTAATTAATTGAAATGAAAACCATATAGGATAATTTGATTTCTTACTTAGAGACGCAGGGACGAATTTAATTATTAAACTAGACAAAATACTGTAAAATATATCAATGTTAACATTTATATTCACATCTAATAATTTATTTTTCCAGTTAATCGCTGACAATACGTATATAAATTCCTCGTACTTACACTTGTTATAGTTAAGAGTAGGAGAAATATTTGAGACTATATCTAGTTTATCACTTATATGGTATTCTATTTCAAGGGGTGGGTGATGGTTATCAATTTTACTTAAAGGAGATGTGCACAGATTAACTTTACATGACGAGTTACTAAGAATTAAATCCAGGATTCTATTATTTACATTAACAACACCGTTATATTGCAATAAGTTACATAAATTGATTGTATTTAAAAATTCAGAATAGATCTCGTTACGTTTAGCATTTAAGGGTTCGAAGTAATTAAATTTAGGTAACCAGTCTATAAATGGAAGATTGTAATCGCCAATTATTAAAAAGTAATCGTCTGTGTAATTTGTAATAATATCACTTATCTTATGTAGATGGCTGGTGCAATCGTCACATCTGGATGATGGTGGAATATAAACACAGCAAATGTTTATTTTGCAGTTGACACATGACACTGTCATCCACAAGTCTTCAGCACTGGAGAGCCAGTCCAGTCGTTGCACAGATATAAATTTTTTAGACACTAAAATTAGAATACCGCCGCCAAAAGATTTTGAGCAGTCCGTTCTATCGCGTCGATATACAAAATAGTTTCTGTCACAAATTTCCGAGCTTGATACAGTATTATTCAACCAAGTTTCAGTCAAAATAACCAAATCATAGTCGTTTGTAGCGAGTTCATTATAGATATTTATAATTTTTGGTATCATACCCCTAACATTTTGGTAATATATGTTCAAAATCATTAAAGCAATATGAACTTAGATTTACAGATTTTTTAACGCACTATTTTATTTTATTTAAGTCCATATCTTTATTAATAATAATGATCGGAAATGTATCGTTTTTACGCACAAAGATTTTTGATGATTTAATCCACACGTATTTATAATTATGTTCTTTTGATTTAGATTTTGCTTGGTTTAAGAGCTTTTTATTAGAGGGCGATAGGTGTTCATTGATGTAGATTGAATGAGATTCAACAAAATTTAATTGAGTAGTGTTAAAAATTTTTAATTTACGTGCACTGGCGATAAAATTATCTCTTTTGATTCGAGATGTAAATCTCACTATTATGTTTTTTGGTTTATTAGGAATGTAATTATAGGATATTGTATTTTATTGCCGATGTTGGTAAGAATTTGAACTAAATTTTCCTGTTGTTTTTCTGGAACACCCACAATTTCGATATTATTCGCTCGAGAACGTTGTTCTAAATCAGCTACAGTGATTTTCAAAGCCTCATAATCGGTTTTAAGTTTGTCAATCATGCACACCTTGTCGTTGATGACTTTTAATTTTGTTTCAAAGTCATCAATTTTATTTGAGCAGAATTCTACGCTTCGTTTTAATTCATTCAGGGTATCCATGACATCATTTAAAGTAAAGGATTGTGAATCTTTATTTGGGGGTGATTTACAGGCTAGACATACCCAATTCAAATTACTTGTAGGATGCGAAAGTGAGTAATTAATTTCATCCGATGTTAGGGTTGTACAAGTGTAATGAAAGTAATCTTGACAGCGGCCTCCGCAAGACAACCCAGGGTTGTTTCGATTGACATTGGCCTTGCATTTCGCACATATGTTGACCATTTTGAGAATAGGCACAAGATTGCTCAGATATAATAACAACTATTAAGCTGACTTACTAGAGTCAACGACTTTTTATTTTAAGTTAGAACTCTCAGAATTTGACTTAAGTATAAATATACGATTTGCAAAAATCGACCTTACGGCACTGATATTTAAATTTCACTAGAATATTGGATTATATTCCGAGATCTGAAGCACAATTTGCACAATAAAACTCAAAATTGAATACACTGCACTATACACTATGTGATATATCAATCAAATTTAGTTTAAAATTTGAATATTCTGTTATATTTGACAAAACAGACACTGCTTTGAGATGCACGTACTATCAGCACAATTCAATGCCAAGGTACGATGCATGTGCCTTGGCATAAAAGATGTGTACTTTGAAAATGCAAAATATATATTATTCACTGTTTCGTCACCCATATTCACTACTTTGTAGCACGCAAATGAAAAACAAATCGCCAGAAATGAACACTGTCGGAAATTAGCACCTCCATAAACAAGATGAAACGTATAACAAATGAACAAGTCCATACAAGTCGCTCAAACTCGTCATTTGACAAATAGAACATTAATCGCTCAATGGAACTATTATTTTGCAAATATATTATGAAATTAATTCAAAACAGTTACATATTTGTAATAATTTATTTTTCCTCAGCCCTACACGGTTCAGATATCATTAAAAGAAATCACCGATGCCCTAAAATTGCTGCAGGTGTACAATGCAATTAACATCATTATTACGCAGGTGTTAAAATCAATTAATATAATTTATTACCCCATTATTAATTGACTGGCGCCACTAACGACGGGTTCGAGCTGGGGGCTGCACTTATATACTACTGTAGTAATTATAGATTATTGGATTCTTTCTACGACAGTATATCATAACGCTACATTTATCGTAGTTTATTTATCGTACACCATTCCTGAACGTTGTCAATGTTTTTTTGCAAATTAATACAGTCGTTAACGTTGTTAATTTCATAGCATATTTTAATATCGTTCGCGTACAAAAGTATGTCACAGTTTACGAAATTACAAATATCGTTAATAAACAAAACGAAAAGCATAGGCCCTAAGTTTGAGCCCTGTGGGACGCCAGATTCAGATGTATATGTCGTACTCATAAAACCATTATATACTATAAACAGGTCACGATTATCCAGGTATGAATTAAAAAAAGAAATTAATAAAGAGTTGAAACTAAAGTAATCCATTTTCTGAAGTATATCGTGACTGACCTTATCAAAGGCATTTGAGATGTCAGTGTAAATAACATCTAGTTGGCCATTATTATCTAGTACTCAGTGAATGTACACAAGTTAGTTACCGTGGAACGCATTGTCATAAAGCCATGTTGATGGTGTGATACAAAATTTCGAGTTTGTGGAACTATTTTGTTATATAATATTATTTCGAAAAGCTTAGCTAGATTTGAAATAATAGATATGGGCCTATAATAATTAACTATAATAGGATCACCTGATTTCAAAACAGGACATACTTTTGTTTGCTTCCATAGTGAAGGAAATGAACCAGATTGAATGCATTTATTGTATATGTACAGTAATGATGTAGATAGGGCGTACTTAAATCTTTCACTATAAAACTTAGGATCTGGTCAAGACCAGCAGTGGTAGTATTTTTAAGTTGACGAGTCGCGGAAATCAGGTCATTTTCAGAAATAATATTAACATGAATTTTATGAGAATTTTTTAAGCTATTATTTTGTATGCCAACTGGTGTTGAGTTATCGGTAGACGAGGTAGTAAAAACGCTTGAAAAATGTTCACGAAACAATTCGATAATAGACTGCGGATCATCAGCAACACTGCTATCATATTTCATTAAACCTGGTATTCGAGACCCGCATTTTTTGTTTTGGACATATGACCAAAAATTTTTGGGATCTGTATTGACATTTTTCTCAATGTTGCCTATATATTCTTTATATGAGAGAGTAATTAAATGTTTGGTCATAGAAAGAAATCTTTTGTATTCTGATAGGTCATGTGTAGAATAAGACTTTCTATATTTCCTATAAAGTTTAGATTTTAGTTTTGTTATCAATAATTTGTTTTCATACTGGGAAAGATTTACGAGTTTTTTTTATTTCGCTTAAGTGGGACAAGCTGATCAAAAGCGGAATACAACAACATTCAGTAACTACGGACCAATCATAATTTAATAATGTATTATATAAAAGATGGAAGTTAGCTTTACGGAATTATAAGTTTTAATATCATTATTACATTGAAAATTAGGCAATTAATTATCTGAAAATAGTAACACAATGAATAAAGCAGGGTGAAATATGTCTTCTCTTACAAGTGGTGCCTTATCATGGCCTACATTACATTTTATATTCGTGAATATTAAATCCAAAAACCGATTATTGCAATTCGCTTCAGCATTACATTGAGATAATTGAACATACGTTGCAAAATTTATCATATGTTAACGTAAATGTTTGTTCGACGTTTCTAACTGATAATTTGGAATGTTAAAGTCACCCATAATTAAGATATATTTCTCCGAGATACATTTATATTCTAAAAATGTGGTTAGGACCTAGAGATCTTCAATACGAGGGGTTACAGGAATGTATAAAACAAATATGACAATATTGTAATTTTGAAAGAATACTTTACACCCGATGATGTCAAAAGAGGGTAACAGGTCACGTGTGTTACACACATCAATTTGTTCATACTTAAAGTTATTTTTGACAGCTAGAAGCACACCTCCACCACGGGTGACATTGAGCGCTCGGCAGTCACGGTCTTGACCTAGAACAGAGTAGTACTCAGGGGGAAACAGTTTGGAGTCACTGACATCAGAATGCAACCAGGTCTCCATTCCAAAATGACATTTGATAAAAGCAGTAGATGCATGTATAGTTAGTATGATATATTAATACATGAATATACTCATAAATATACTGGCATGTCGTAGTGACATAAACCTTGTGACGCCACCACCGGGGGCGGTTGCGTCATATTGGCGTTGTTTTCTTTGTCTCAGCGGTTAGTCTGCTCGGGCGCCTATCTAGCGGTAGTAATATCTGAAAAGAAGACGACTGGTTGTCGGGATTGCTCTTTGTGGTCGAAGGGCCAGGGGGTTGCTCAGAAAAGCACGATTAGCTTAACTAATATTTATTGCTAATTAGGTAAAAATATGTACAACAGTAAATATAAAATGGAAAATGTAAAATTGAAAATATAAATTCTGACTATCTGCGACCATCTATCTTTGCGGCGGAGACACGACTGGCCGTGAAGCGGCAAAAGCAGGTAAGAGCAAATGAAACTACTTCAATGATCCTATAGAACGGCGGTTGTCAAGCGGCGAAACGCTATCGCTAAACCTGACTTAGAAACATCGGCGGCGGTTCCTCTCCATCTCTCGGATGAGTACCCTTATGAAGAAGTCAACTCGGAGATAGTACTTTTAGACAAAGAGGAGCCAGCAACTGAACTCTCTCTGGGAGACTGAATTCTCTATGCGATGTACGGGTTTTTATATTGAAATCTGGTGGAAGTGGAAACCGGTGAATTGAGGTCGCCACTATCGTTTTTACAATAAAATTTAATTTAATAAAATATGTGAAAATTATAGATAGTCAGAGTTTTTCTTAAATTACAATATACATACAACAATACAATTTACATTCCACAAATTACAATTTATATTCCACGAATTACACTTTACAATAATAAATCAAGTCGCTGGTGCTACCAGGCGCGATGACATTCACAACTGCAATTGTCAAATTCCATATCTACAAGTCGTAGTACAAAACAAAAGTATTGTTGTTACAAGCAAGTGTTTAAAAAAAACAGTTACATCACGAAACAATGTGTCAAATGTGTGGGTCGACTGACCATAAATTTAGTTACATTTTGGTAAGTTACACAAGACTTTTACATTGCACTTTGCTAACCAAATTATCTTTGCATTTTTTACTATTATGACAATTATTTCCATGTACCCTGAACAACTAAAACACAGGTGAGTACTTCCTTTGTGTTTAACAATAGTACAAATATTATATTTTGCAGATTTTAAATGATACCTGTGCGATTGGATCACTCAGATTATTCGCAGCAGCTTCAAGAGCAGAATATGGCTTTTCAAACGCCAACTGCGGCATTACGGTTTATAAACGGTTTACCCAAGTATTGATACAGGGAACAGGGGTCACTTCGTCACACCCCCCGCTTACTTCGGAGAAAAAAACAAAGGTAAATATTTATTTATATTTTTTTTTTAAATATCCAGAACGGAACTTCTCAGCTTGTTCCACTAACTTGAAGTTGCTGACTGCTCAAACAAGACTCTGATACACATATATTCAAACTTAGAGAAACCAATTTTTTGCTTGAATATTAACAACAAGATTTTAACAAATAATAGTCAATACAGAATGTTCTCCCATGAACATTTTACAACTTTACCCAGACTTAAACTGGTGCGGCGGTTTACGCACTGCACAAAGAATGAAATAAAGACATTCAACTTTGAATGTTAATATTTTAATTTGGAAATGTTAAACCATTTTCAAATTGATTAATCTGTTAAACAAAATAATTTTAAACAAACAACTCAAGTCTGAGTTTTTAAATAAATTTACGGTATAACAAAAAACATTAACCAGAATAATAAATTTAAATCATAGTGCTAAATTCAACCTAGAGTAATAAATTAAACCCAAAATAAAATTTAAACCGTAATAAAAGAAAGATTTAAACCAAAATGACCCGTGTCACAAATTACAGCAGAACATGTAATGGATTGCTGCTTCACCGTCTGATCGACTGCTCTTGGCGCCCTCGTCGTCGGGATCGGCGTCTACGGGGTGGCGCTTTCTGCTGCTTCACCCAAGTTCACATGACCCCACTATTACGAGGATGAATTCTATCCTGAACCAGAAAGCTAAAAGAGAATATACTATCTCAGATTACGAGAAATGCTATTTATTTATTTTAAATAAAAATGACACATATTAATACATTTGATACATTGACGTAAAACAATTTCTCTTCGTCACCTACTTCCAAAAATATAACAAAGTTACAAAAAAACTAAAAACTAATCAAGTAGTTTATTTTGAAGGACAAAGATATGTGAACACTCCCACTATCTTTGTATTTCAAATAAAGTAAACTTATATTTCATTTAATACATTTTATCTATGCCAACTAGACATCTCAGATGCTGAAAGGTTTGTTTCTGTTGTGGTTTTGTGTATATATCCGCTTGCTGATCTTCAGAGGGAATGTACAGTGGTAGACTGTTTCCATTTTCAAATTTGTATCTTACGAAATGCAAACGAACATCTACATGTTTAGTTCTGCTGTGAAATTCTGCATTTTTTATTGATCTAATGGCGCTTTGATTATCAATATAAATTCTTATTGGTATATCGACTTGAACGTCAATATCTTTCAGCAGCTGTTGTAACCACATACCTTCTTTGGTAGCATTTGAAACTGCAACACATTCGGCTTCTGTGGTTGATAATGTTACACTTGTTTGCCTTTTGCTTGCCCATGTAACTGGTTCTCCATTCATTTTGAAAACATACCCAGATGTTGAGCGTCTCGTACTTGAGTCTCCAGCATAATCTGAGTTTGAGAATTCAATTAGAGTAGGATTATCTGTACTTTTAGTAAACTTGATTCCATAATCCATAGTTCCTAGCAGATATTTCATTTTTAACCACATTCCAATGAGATAAACTGTGATTGTTTAAAAATCTACTCACAACTCCCACTGCATATGAAATGTCTGGTCGGCTTACTACTACGACGAACATTAAGGAATTAACTGCTTGACGATAAGTAACTTCTCCGTCAACAAGGTATGGATCTGTGACACTGGACAAACTGCAACCAGGATACATTGGAGTACTTACGGGTTTAGCATTTGTAAGTTCAAATCGTTCAATGATTCGTTTGATGTACGCGGATTGATTAGTGAAGATAGAACTGTATTCTTTGTTTCTTTTTATTTCCAATCCTACATAATAGTCAACGTCACACGTTTTTGTCTATAATTTTTTCTTTAATTCAAAAAGTACAACTTCTATAGCCGCTTCATTTTTTGAAATAAGGAGGCCATCATCAAAATAAATAATAAGTAAAACTTTTTCATTATTTATGTAGCACTTGTAGACACATTTATGTGCTTCTAATTAAATGAAACCAAAATTTTTCAAGAAGTCATTGAAACTTTTATTCCAGCACCTGGATGCTTGCTTTAGTTCGTAAAGCGATTTCTTTAATTTATAAACAATGTTTTTCGGAGTTTTTATTTTTTCTGGAGGATTTAGGTAGATATCATCTTGCAGCTCTCCATAAAGAAACGCAGGTTTGATGTCAAATTACTTCATTTGACAACTTTCTTCAGCTGCGACAGCCAATAAAACTCTTATGGAGTCGAATCTCGTTGTTGGAGAAAAAATCTCATTGTAGTCAATATCCACTGTTTGCCAAAATTCCTTTGCGCATAATTGAGCTTTATAGCGATCTATTTAACCATCTTTCTTCCTTTTAATTCTGAATACCCATTTTGTATTGATTGTCTTCTTATCTGGAGAAAGAGTTGTTTCTCCTCAAGTTTCATTTTTCTTCAAGGCGTTTATTACATCTGAAATAGCTTTTCTCCATTCTTTTGAGTCTTTGCAATTTATGGCTTCTTCGTAAGTCTGTGGGACATCTGCTTCAACTAAATATAATTCATATTCGTTGAACTTAAGTGGCGTTTTAATATTTCTTCTGGATCTCAAATTAAGATTGTTTTCATCTTCAGGATTATTAGCAGGAAATGGGTCATCTTCCTGAACTACGTCTTCTTGAACACCTCCTTCTTGTTGATCTGATGCTCTTATGTCATTATCAACTTCGATTCAACAGTATCTGGTTTGTCTATCCATCCTTGTCTTCCTTCGTTAAATATTATATTTCTATATATTGTTACTTGCTTGGTTTGGGGATCAAATAGTCTGTAGTTAGTAGAATTTTGATCGTATCCTACCAAGAACAATTTCTTACTCTTTGGCTCTAGTTTATATCGTTTTTCGTCAGGTATATGGACAACCGCTTCACTTCCAAATATTTTAACGTGATTTAATGAAGGTTTTTTTGCCAGTCCAAACTTCATATGGTGTTGAATCAGGTGCTTGTATTGTTAAAGTACGATTCAACAGATATATTGCACTATTCACTGCTTCAGCCCATACATATTTAAGAACGTTTGCTCCATAGAGCATAGAACGAGCACTTTCCATTATTGTTCGATTATCTGTTTCTGTTCTACCATTCTGTTGTGGTGTATATGGAGCTGTATTCTCCATTTCAATACCTTCTTGAGGTAGTTTCTTGCACAAATATTAACATTTGTTGCAAAAACATGTGTACACATCTAAAATCACTTCAAATTACGATAAAAAAGTGGAAAAACTTATTATTCTGAAAATATTTTCTATTTATTAATTTATTGCTTATACAAGTTTATATAATCACAAATTCCTTGAAATATTCGTTAATTTTTCAGTGAAACATGCGTGAGAACTAAGAACACATTTTATTAGACAAACCCATCAAATCATCATAAATCCTTGCTTCCGAGCCTTAATTTTGGTTTATTTTATTGAATAGAAGGGTAATGTACTGTGACGACGACCCTGCTACGGGAGTGTCGGGGGTCGACATCAAAATCTCTCTCTTCCTTACTTGCGGGATTTTTATGCTCGGGCGCCGTTCGGTTATCTGAAAGAGAGAGGGTAGGTCGCCTCGGTTAGCGGCAGTGGAGTGAGGTTAGGGTATTCACAATAGAAACACGTGGAGAATATAAATTGTTTAATGTTTTAAAATAAAAAATGTTAATTACAACACCATAAAATAAAGTGGAAAAACCTGACCCTATGACCATATAGACGATCGTGACAATGACCACGGGCCGTGAAGCGACCCAAACTTAACAAAGGTAACAAAATGAAATAAACTCTAACTTGAAAACTAACTCTACGTTTATTCTCAGAGCGGACAGCTGGTGAGACTAAGTGTCGTTCTCGGACGACTACACTCACCAAAAATCTTTCTATCACTCGATAGCGACGAAATGCGGCAGAGACCAAATTCTCTATTTTCTCGGCGGCGGCAGCGGATTAGCTCAGAGACGGGACCCTTGTGCTGAAGTCGGCTCGAGTAGTACTCTAAGACCAGAGAAGTCAGCAGCTGACTAGCCTCTGGGAGACTGATTTGTCTGTGTGATTCGGCGATTTTTATATCCTATTTTGGTGGAGGTGGAAATCCCAAAATTCAAATGGTGGGGCCACTAGTGGGGGTATCTTTTTGTAAAACTTTGATGGCGCTGTGATCGTTTTACAATAAAAGAAAATATTTAATTTAATAAAATGTGCAAAAATAATAGATGGTCATATTTTCCCTACAGTTACAATATTTACACAACCATACAATTTACATTTTAATAAATTACCATTTACAATATTTTACAACATTACTAGTGCTGCCAAACGTGATGACATTTGCAAGCACAATTGTCAAATGTCAAATATACAAGTCGTAATACAAAACAAACATATTGTTATTACATTGTTATCACAAAGTGTCTACAACAACAATTACAATGCTAGGAAACATTGTGCCAAACGTTTGGGCTGACTGCCGCATCGTTTCATTATAATATTGGTAAGTTTACACAAAACATTTTATTGTACTTTGCTAATGACATTTACTTTGCAGGTTAAACTATTACAACAATTGTTTCCTTATCCCCTGAATGACTAAAACACAGGTAAGTACCTTGTTCTTAATTGACGATAGTGCTAATGTTCTACTTTATAGGTTTTACGAGAAAAATGTGTGACTGAATCACTAAAATCATTCGCAACAGCTTTAACAACTGGAGGAAACATTTACGACGGGGTTCGGATTTTCAAGTGTTAACTGTGGCTTGGTGGTTTATAAATAGTTCACCCAAGTATTTCTAGTGGAAACGGGATCACTTCGTCACAGTACCGATATGTAGTTATTTAAATGCATTATGTGTTTGGACTGTATGCTATACTTTAGCCCAGATTACAATTGATTTAAAGCATTATTTACCAGTGTTCATAAAATTGTATGAAAAACTGGAATATTAAATGAAACATAAATGACGATGTGTAGACTTATACAGTTGTTATATAAATAAAGGCAAAACGATATTAGTTATTTGTAAGATTTCGGAAATGAAAAGTGATCGAAAAAGCTTTCGCATTTCTTAGAACTTATTTGTTAGTCAAGCTAGCAACTAGGGCCCGGGCAGCCTTATACGTAACTAAGGGATAGAGTTGATAGTTCAATGATGTAAAACTAGATGGCAACACCATTCAATTTAGCGACATTTTATGTTTTGAAGATCACGTAGGCATAAATAAAAGAATATATATATATATATATATATATATATATATATATATATATATATATATATGTATATATATATATATATATATATATATATATATATATATATATATATATATATATATATTAAAAATATTCTTTCAGTTAATGTCAACGTGATGTTAAAATTTTGTCACAGAACTTATTATTAACAATTATTTGATATAATCTTTTAAATTAAATTATAATAATGAAAGAAATGAAGTACATTGTTCCTGGTTGCAGTAGATCTAATTTAAATAATCCCGCATCCTGTTTTTTTAGCATTCCTACCCGTAATCGCTTTTTTGAATGGTTGGAAACTATGAATCCTTTATTTAATGGAAAACCACTACTGCGCATTATCGAATTTGTGATTTTAATTTTACGGTCGAATGTTTTACACCACATTTACGAATAAAATCAATTCGAAATGAAGGTATATATTTTACATTTACTGTATATTTCTACAATTAAAATATGACATGTGCATACCTGACATCTGATTATCTTATGATAGCCGAGATATCGGCAGTTTTATAAAAAATAGAAATTATATAATACTTTCTAAGAGTTATTATTTTTATCATTTTAATCTAATCATATTCATTTCTTTATATTTTTATCCTTTTTATATATGAGTGAAGAAAATTATGAGAATAGCATATTTCTAAGATATTGTTTGTTTTTTGAGTAGATTCACAAGTCAGAAGTCTTGCAACAGAAGTATGCCCGAAATTTCATTAAGTTTACCCAGAGAGCAGCAAATGCTGAATCCTGTGATATTTTTTCTACATTATCACCACGGCGCGAATTGGAAAAAACATTGGATGCACCAAAATTGTCTGGAAGAAGTCGGAAAAATCAACCTAGCAGTATATTGAAAGGAATGGGCGTGACGAGAGCGAGAGATTTGTCTCTCAAGAAAAGAAAAATATATGGACAATATTTAAAAGCATCACAAAATTAATAACAAATTTAAGAAAAACCGAAGCACGAAATTTATTTAGACACACTAATTTGTCTCAAAATAAAATACTCAAACAAGTCGAAAAAGTTCACATGATGCCTATTGTAATTAAAACTTTTATTAATAGTTTAATAACCAACTATAACAAAAATATCTTGCGCGACCCAATAATATTATTGATTCGTATATATCTAAGTATGGCAAAGTTTCTTTTTGTAGGTAAACATCAGTTTCGATTCCAATCTCCTACAATTCAATAGATTTTTGATTAACACATTGTAATTGTAATTTGTAAACCCTTTAAAACCTTCTGGCGTAAGATGGTAGGCGAGTCGAGTCGCAATATTCTAGTTTTGTCAAACTAAATTAATATAAATATATCATTACGGTTTATTTACCCAGTCTTGAGTTTTCCAACCTGAATTTTATTCGCAGATTTTGGTAATAAAAACATATCTATGTCGTTAAAGGCGCTTACTAGTCGTCATTTTACATGTTCTTAATTTTATGGTGGAGAAAACACCACAGAGCTCACTTTTGTGCTATTTGAAAATTGAAAATAATTTTCAAGTCGATCGGAATCGGACTCGAGCCCTTTCGAATCTGCAAATCATATAATTGTCCCTGCAAACATATTCACCTGTTGCTTGCATGTAGCAATCTAATCAAAAAATGTGTAAAGCTTCACCCTAATTGCTCAACCATATTTATTTATAAATGAATATAAAATTAAAATAAATAATAAATAATATTATATATCGTCAGAGCACTTTGTCTATTGTTGCGAGTACAAATTTTCTTTAAGTTGATATTAATAATAACAAAATATTTGTAATTCTACTTATTTTACAAATAAATAATAATATTTTTTTATAATTTAATAATAAAAAATAAATATTTTAGATTACGTGAGCCATGGTTGCCATGGTTTTTTACTTTTGGTACGATGATGTAAATGTAGATGGCACAAAAGTCTATCTTAAGTCAAATGCATAGGACTGTCCGGTCTCTCTTTAGATATTTGCTCGGTGTTAGCAACTGAAGGCCCTACGAGGTTTTTCCGATGGCCAGCATAACGGTACCGCATTTCTAGGGATTGGAAGAAGAACACAGAGGGATGAAAAATTTGTGTCATTCTGTCATTTGTTATTCTCTAAGTGGATAGACGCAATGAGCATAGTTGAAACTCAGGTAAAATACATTATGTTGCATTTTTAATTATAATAACTAATTTATTTCTATTTTTAGCTCCTCCTTGGTTTAGTGCGATACAAAATAACATACATGTAGATTTGTTGTTACAGTATTTTCTACAAAAAATAAAGAAGATATGCCGATTTTAGAGAAACGCGCATCTTGACAAACTATGATGGGTCCCAAGGGAAAAATGATTGGACAAGCAGTCTACTGATGAAAATTATTTATTTCTAACCGACGTTTCGACTAAAACGTTAGTCTTCTTCAGGGCACTATAATGAAAATTACAAACATTCTTTACAAATGAGGTACAGGTATAAAGACATAAAAAATATTTTGCTTATAAATAATGTACAGATACTTACAGAAGTAAGTATCTGTACATTATTTATAAGCAAAATATTTTTTATGTCTTTATACCTGTACCTCATTTGTAAAGAATGTTTGTAATTTTCATTATAGTGCCCTGAAGAAGACTAACGTTTTAGTCGAAACGTCGGTTAGAAATAAATAATTTTCATCAGTAGACTGCTTGTCCAATCATTTTTCCCTTGGGACCCATCATCCATTCTTCAGTCGATTATCGATCAAATTTCAACAATTGACAAACTATGTTCGACGTATAAAAATCAGAACTTTAATGGTAATTTTCTTTATTTTGTTTCATTTTTTTTTAGTTACACACTTTCAAAAATAATATAACTATATTACGCGGTACATACCTATACCTAATGCTAATTTTTTTATTTTTGTTGAAATATTTATTATGATTATTTTCCTGTTAATTAAATAATATTATTAATTAATTACAAGAAAATAAACATTAAAAAACTAGCAAATATTTTGAATTAAACGTTAAAAAATAACTCGTTTGTTCGCATATATTTATTAGACACAACAATAGTAATTTAGTTTTATCTGCTACAAGAGGATCCAAAGAAAGTGAAGATATTCCTCGAGGACCTGCAAAAATTGGAACAATAGCCAGTGAACGTGACCTTTTTTGAATATATACTTTATTTATTTATAAATAAAATAAATATATTATCACGGTATATTACCCATTGCTGGATGTGCTAGTCTGCTTTGTTCACTTTCTTGTGGTTTGCCCAATTTACCAACCATGTACTTAGATGGTTATACACGTAAGACAAATGGGGATAATTTCCACTCATTACTTGAAAATCTGTCCCGCGCAAAAAATAAAAATCTTTGTAATTTTGTGTATAGATTTATGCGCCTACGCAGTTTCATATTAAACGAATATTTTGTTCCAACTATTTGAGGTTTTCTACGCAATTATTAAATATTATGTATATTATTTTGTTCGTAGAAGGGTTTCGCTACTTGTAATGAACTTTATGATTTATCTCTTAATTGCTATTAATTTAAATGTAATACATTATATCAACTGCTATTAATGAAAAATATGTAATGTTTCAATCTTGATCAAATATTTTGTGTACATAAGAGGGTTTTGCTACTTGTAAAGGTGAACCTTATGGCTTGTTTCCTAATTGTTATTAACTTAAATATAATATATTATATCAACTGTTGCTAATGAAAAAATGTAGTCTTTAATTGTGATAAATATTTTGTCTATATGTACATAGGAGGGTTTTGCTACTTGGAATCATTATAAACTATATACATATTTATGAACCCTATGGTGTATTTGTTAACTGTTACTATTTTAAATGTACTATACTTACTATGTTAACTGGTGTTATTGAAAAAAGGTAAGGTTTACCAATCATCCATTGTAATAAAGCTTCGGGCTTTTTGTACAATTAGTATGAAATAATAATAATAATAATAATAATAATAATAATAATAATATTGATAATACAAAGTAAGTTGACCAAAAAAGTCACAGATTCAATTTTTACGTTTATTGAAAGTTGCCTAACTGCCAAAATGTCAGTGTTTTGACAGCTAGAAAAGGATAACAATAGTAACCTAATATGTAACCGCCCAGTATACCGGGATTACATGTTTGACGTAACCTCAAGTAACTGGTATGTTGAAAAAAATGCGGTTACCATGTATCCAGAGAGCCGGTCTGAATAAAAAAACACCTTAAATACTTTTGAATTGACAAACGATTCTATGTTCATAGCCTACTCCGAATTGGGATTATTTAGAACATATATATCGATAATATTTACTCAAAAATTTAGTTGCCCAAACTAATTATCATAGCTACCATTTAAAAATACATAGCGTAATCACCCCTGATTAAGAATAAATACTACCTGTCACTGTATTTAAAGAATTTTAAATCATAAATGTATACATTAATTGTTATGTTATGCTAATTTTGATAAATATTAATATTTTTCTGTATCAATACATTATTGATAAAATTGATGATTGTATTGTTAAGCATTTTTTTTCATTGTTTTCAACAACACTGGGGTCTGATTTTGTATCTTTGAAATCTACTGTAGATTGAAATCTATCAGATTTTAGATTTCCCTCCCTCTCTATGGCACCATTAGATGCAGATTTAAAATCGACGTCGCTCGCTAAATTCACTGTGTCTTCTTGTTTGTTTATTAATTGAAATCTGACCGATTTCAATCTACAGTAGATTTCAAAGTTAGAAAATCAGACCCCTGATGATTATTAAACTGAAGCATAATAATAGACCGGGCGCCAAGAAACATTCCGTTTAAAAAACCGGTGGATTTATTCTGATTGCTGATTTAAGTTCAGAAAGACCTAAAGAATGAAATTCTGAATATTGCCGGACAAAGTCAGTGGTAATTTTTTTTTATAGGGGGTATAAGAATTATTGACGAAATCGCTGTAATGGTCAAGAAAACGTTGTTTATTACTACTAAAAAGTTGTTTCTGTAAAGTATGAAATTACAAAGATCACGAATATTATAAAATACAAATTTAATATGGTGAGAATTGGTGGTAGGAAAGGCATCCAACTGTAAAATTTTCGCCGAAGTCAAAGACGGAAAGTGTAGGATCGGAAAGTGATATAAGGGCTAGGGTGTTCCTCGCAAGTGCCATGCAGTTGTAGCCTCGCCTGACCTCTGTACCAAGTCGGTTAGAACTACTCCGTCATGGACGATCGGGGTTAGAGAAGCCAGTCCTCAGGATTAGAACTCTCAAGCTCGGGGTATGAGGAAGGGCAAGGAGAAGGAAGAAGAACTGTGACGCAAAAGACTTGAGTGAGAAAGCACAGTGCGAAGAAGATGCGTTGGACAGGAATATTTGGAGAAGAAGAGTAAAGAACAGCGACCTCTAAGAAGAATAAGAAGAAGATTCTACCTTAAAAAATATGTTTTGACAATCGTTATGAACACATATACAGAGACAGATACAGTATAAATCATTTTTTTACAACTGCAAGACATTGTTCTGCAGTTTGAATTACGTTTGGAAGGCTTAGTTAAAGAGTCAGGCAGAAAAGGTTTTATCATTTTCGTCGGGTGTAACTTGGAATTTCGTAATTCATAGCCGAATTGGAGGAAGTTCAGAGATTCGAACAGTGGTTGTAATGATTTTTTCCTTCCATAAATATGTTTGGGCTGCAGCTTTTAAACAATGTAAAAATAAAACATCAGAAGTACAAATAATTTTGATTAAATTTAAATTGAACCCAATATTACTGGTAATCAACTTGTAGCGTAATTTATCCGATGTATTTTTATTTTTTTTTGGCACACAAATAAGTGCAGACTTCTTCAACCTGATGAAAGTGCATCGGAGTTTCTGGGTTAGTTCCAAAAGTAGAGAGAGCATCTTGAACAAATACTTCTGATGCAGCATACAGACATTGTTTCTTAGTTCCTACCCGGCTTGTTGTGTCGCAACAAGTTAGGGCGTGCAACCCAGATAAAATATTACAAATATTCACTTCATTTTACGCAACTGTTTGGAGATTGTAATAAATATTTCTATTTTACATGTTGTTCGTGTGACAATTTATTAAAAATTGAAGCATCTTGGAATATTTCGCAGTTAAATTTGTTAACTCAGCGATCAAAATAAGCTGTCACACTATCTTGTTTGACGTTATGCCAAAATTCTTTTATAACTAAAACGTATAAACCGTGTCGGGTACAATATGGCCCGCTACAACTTTTTGGAGCTGTTATAAACTGCTGCGAAGAGGGAAACAAAGAAAACGACCATCGGCAACAGTGCAGGCGTTTACCAGGCGTCACCTCACAGGCACTTATTGATGTGTGGAGAGCGCACCACAAGGGAAACTTTAGTGCCATTTAAATACAAAATATTTCTTTTTGGCATCGGTCGGGATCGAACCCGGATCTCCAGATTCGCGACCAAACACTAAGGCACGCGGCTTTTTTACCATATTAAATTTGTATTTTATAATATTTGTGATGTTTATAATTTCATAGTCTACAGAAACAACTTTTTAGTAGTAAAAAACAACGTTTTCTTGACCGTTACAGTGATTTAATCAATAATTCTTATGCCCCCTATAAAAAAATTGACCACTGACTTTGTCCGGCAACATTCAGAAATTCATTCTTTAGGTCTTTCTGAACTTTAATCATCAATCAGAATGAATCCACCGGTTTTTTTAAACGGAATGTTTCTTGGCGCCTGCACTATAACGAAAGCATTAAACTGTTTATTTTTGATGATAGCTCTGTGTTTAAAGATTTCTAATTTCAAAATAGCGAAAGCTATTTAAGCTCTGTTTTCACGGATTGATAGGGAAAGGTTTGAATATTTGTGTCAAACATAGTACTTTTAGAACAAACGGTATAAATTTGGATAAGCGGTAAAAAATATAATTTTTATTTAATGAATATTTATTCCGATTACAAATTTTCACCCTATCTCCAATACATTAAAAATTTGTATCAAATTTACTTCTAACATTCCCTTGTCTATTCGTCAAAACGATTTGGAATATCATTCCCCGTTTTTGAGTTATGAAGTTTTTTAACCACCCTCGTCAAAGTAAAAGTTAATATTTTTGTTAGTTATTACAGAAATGTGATTTTCAATGATAGCTCTGTCTTTAAAAATTCATAATTTCAAACTGGGGAAAGTAAAAGTAACAAATAAAGTTGCAGCTACCAATTTTGTGTATGTACATAATTCAACCCATATTGAGGTGAGGTGCTTTTAACCCGATATTTAATCACTTTTATACCCGAAATATACAAAGCAACCCTCTAAAATTAATTTTTGCAAGAATAAACACTCCATTTGCAACAGAAATCGTAATAATGAATCATTTTTTATCTCACATTTTTAGCCGAAACAAGAGTACATGCATTTTTGGGGTTCATAACTTCTGAGTGTTTGAAATATTTTCAAATTAACACAGAAATGGTGATGTATGGAATTGAAATATAAATGAACTGTTATATTGTTGTTGTAATCATCACATGTTTTGTATAAATGCTTATAAATGATTAAACTTGTGATTGTATTGTTAGAAAGCATTATTGAAATCAATACATATTGCATAATAAATATGTAAATAACATTGTTTTTAAATCACAACATTTTAAAGGAAACACTTTAAATGTTGTTAACCTCATGAACTATTTAAATTTTATGCTGCTATTCAGTGATCACTTATCTTTGTTATAGATTCTTTGCAAGCAAGTCTAATACATTTTCGCGCGTTTTTCGTGTCCAGACATTTGGTTATCTGGCACCAGGCTGATTTAAAATAGTTTATTGAAATCACTTATGGTTAAATTTACAGCTTTCTTAACTTAGAAACTAAATTCTACAGACATTATTTATTATATTTTACTAACTTTTGTTATTTACGGCAGAGAATGTAATAATTTATTTATTTATGTTTATTTATTTATTATTGACCTCCTAACAGGATATAATATCCCAATTACAAGGGGGTCATAGATACACGAATTAGCAAAAACCCGAAACACATGTTTGACGTAGACAAAGACAAAATGTGAAACACAATATACATACATAAAAAATAATAAAAAAAAAAAATAATACACAATATAAGGAAAAAAATATATATGCATAAGATTTATTCTATTTATATCAAAATGTACGTAAATTAGAATTTAAAATATTTTTAAAAGCAACGTAGTTTATGTTAAAAATGTCAACCTTAATATCTATTTTCCTAACAATATCATTGTAAATGAAACACAGTCGAGTAATTGGACGTTTTAGAAAATAATTTCTCCTTAGGTGATGAATATAATAGCGTTTTCAGCTTACACGGTGCAAGTGCGCATTGAGTGCAACATATCACGTGACCACACTGAACGAGTTCTGTCTTCACCTGGTGGCAGTGCAGTTTAAGCTGAAAACGATTTTGTTTAGCCGCCATATTTGCACTGACACTTTGCACTTGCCTAGGGAGTCAGTGCACAAAAGTCGCACTGAGCCAGTTCACGGTGCAACTTTTTTTTAAGCTGAAAACGCATCAGCAGACTAAATTTTGCACTCAATGACAAGCTGAAAACGCTCAGTGCAAAAAAGTGCGCACTCGACTTGTAAGCTGAAAACGCTATCAAATGTAATTCTCGTATGTATTCTGGATGAAAAGCGCGGAATATGAATGTAAACATTATTTAAGCCTGCAGTGTCGTCGATTTTGTTTGATAATAATTTGTGTAGATAAAGTCAGGAGTACATCTTACGTCTGGACTTCAATGTAAACATATTGAGATATGGTAGGGCAGCAATATAACTATAGTTCAGGGGATTAAAATTTATTGAAATTTTTCGTGTACAATATCGTACAAATTTTCTTTGCACTCATTCGATGTTATTACTATGCAAGTCGTATATTGGATTCCAAACAATAAGACAGTACTCAAGTCGAGATCGAACAAGCGAGTAATACAGGGATTTAAGAGTTACTTGATTTTTGAAAAATTGCAAGTTGCGTATTATAAAACCCAAGCTTTTATAAAAAGCATTTACAATGTAATTATAATGCAAATCAAACTGTAAATTCGGATCAAATACAACTCCCAAATCCCTATGATTATTCACTCTTTCTAGACACTCGCCCTCCATCCAGTAAGGGCCAATAATCCGACTGTGCTTCATGGCATAAGACATAATTTTACATTTAGAAAAATTGAAAAATACACATGAAGAAGACGACCAAGCTAGAAGATTATTAATATCTTTTTGTAGTTCATGACAAACATTACAAGTATTTATGACATTAAATAATTTCAAATCATCAGCATAAAGGAGACTATTTGAAAACTCCAAACACTTAGTAATATCGTTAATAAATAAAACAAAGAGAAGGGAGCCCAAATTGGAACCCTGAGGAACACCAGAGTGGGTAGTGAAAAAATAGATTTGTGGTTATTGTACTGTACAAATTGTTTACGGTCACTGATACACGAACGTATTAACTTAAGTATGTCTGATGCTTCAATTTAAACAATAGTACATTATGATTTATGGTGTCAAAAGCCTCTGCAAAATCAGTATACACAACATCCACTTGCGAATTTTCGCTGAAAGCATTGATAGTGAAATCAGTAACTTGATTAAGATTAGTCACAGTTGATTTGCCCCTAATAAAGTCATGTTGTGCAGGTGTTAATTCTTTACTGACAGATCGATATATGTTTGTATACAGGATTTTTTCAAAACATTTGGAGATATTAGAAATAATTGAAATCGGCCTATAGCTTTGAATATCAGTAATGTCACCAGATTTAAAAATTGGATGTATTAGAGTTTCTTTTAAAGAAGCAGGGAATTTACTGGTTTTTACAATTAAATTAAATAAAATATGGAGTGGTTTAACAAACATTTCACAGCAACCTTTTAAAATGTAAGAAGGAACACTATCAGGGCCAGGAGAACAAGGCACTTTTAGAGATTTAATAGATTCAAATATGTCGTCTTCTGAAATTTCTTTTATATTTAAAAAGTTATGTGAGGTTACGGGATTATATATTTTAGAGAAGTTACATTGATTTGGGAATAGACATTAGAGAAGTAATCTGCAAAACCTTGGACAGTTGACTGTGTATCATTATAATTGATATCACCCCAATGCATGTTCCCAGGTATTCGTGTACAATTATTTAATTTTGTTAATAAAAGACCAGAATTTTCTTGGTTCAGTTGCAATCATATTTTCAGATCGGTGAACAAAGTTTTTATACTCAGTCTTAATATCGGTTTTGATTTTAGATCTGAGAGTTTTAAATTGCGAAAAATGTCAAGCATCATTAGTTTTTTTTGTATAATTTATGATGTTTATCTTTAAGTTTAAGATCTGAAATAATTTGTTTCGTGAACCAAGGAGGATAGGGAAACAATTTCCTGCGAGTGAGTGGAACACAATCCCTGAAAACATGATCGAGAATATCATAAAATTTGCTAAATGCTTTATCCACATTATCATACTCCCTTAAAGTATTCCAGTCTACATTGTGGAGAAGATTATACATAAGTTCAAAGTTAGCAAGAGGAAAGTTGAAAGAACAAGTATTATTAAATGTGGAATTGGGAAGTAGAGATGGACGAACATTTAAAAATATTGACAATGTAGGATGAAGAGGATCTTCACGTGTTAATATAATGTTACTACGAGAAACAGTACCAGTTTTATTAGATAATACCACATCAAGAATACGTGAGTCACAATTAAGAACATTATTGAGCTGAGAGGCATTAAGAAAATGAGAAAAATTTATAAATCTGGTGATACAAGGATTGAGATATCCATGATTGTAATGATCAATCAATGTACTAATATTCAGATCACCAACTAGAATAAAATCAGACTGCATAACCGAGTGGCAAGATTCGAGATAGTCATAAATCATGATATGTTGGTTAAGTGTAAGCGGAGGAGGAGAATAAATAACAGCAAGAATGAGATTCTCGCCAGACAACAGAGAAACACGAACGCATATAATGTCAGCAAATGAATTTGAATATAAATCTAAATTAATTAAGTTAGATTTATATTTTGTATTAATAGCACATAATACACGCCCTCCCGTTATTTTACCAGTTCTAGAGTTATCACGATTTTTCTATAAATTGTGTATTTGGACTATCCAGAATCTCAGCATTATTGACTGAATTTGAAAGCCAAGTTTCAGATAAAATTATAATATCGAAGTTGTTTATAAATGAATTATTATAAAAATCCGCTGGCTTAGTGTTTAATCCACGAACATTTTGATAATAAATAATCATATAACCTAACCTAATGTAAACGTACAAGCAAAAAATTAGATATAAACAAGTAAATATAAACGCACAAAGATATGTCAAATCTTGCAAATAAATAGTAATATAATTGAATACGTACTCGTGCAGAATAAGCCAACCTCAAGAATATTGATATTTGCAAAATAAGCATATGGTTGAGCTACTCCGTATACAAAGAAATTGCAGTGAAAAAGAAACAGAAAAAGTGTTATAGTGAATCAATATTTGTTGATGCATCAACTTTCTTAATATCGCCATTAATTTTGTAAACGATATTACCATCAACAGTCCATACATTTCTGAATCAAATTTTGTTGGAAATAAGTTTCAAGGTAATAAGTCGCCTCTGGTTAAATCCTCTTTAATATTAATGTTAGTACCTTTGAGTTTATACCTTGATTTTAGCACAACATTACGGGAGTTGTAGGTAGCGAATTTTATAATAATGGGGCGAGGACGTACATCTGTTGGTGGATTTGTGGATACACTTCTCGACATTACACTATTCACAACACCAGGCTTTTACCCACAAGATGACACATAATAAATGAATAGTCATAAAATTTGTGTTTTACTATGAATTATCTCGAATACGGTTACAAATATCATATTTTTGACTTTAAAAATTAATTCTCGACACTATAATTAACCGTTATACTAATTTTTGTTAAAAACTATAGGGTGGTGTACGAAATATTTAAACATTACTTTCACCGCAAATTTGAAATTTTTCCATTTGAAGTTTCATGTTGGTAGAACGAACCCTAGACTAGCACATGTTTTCAAATTGCATCTGCGAAGAAAGTGCATTATATTACGTATCTGTGATACGAGTTTATGAGATCAGTTTTACTAGTTGAAAAGTGCGAATTTGGTATAACGTTTCAACAACTATATATAGAGAAGTAAAAAGGAGAACAACATAAATTCTAACCTCAAAATGTCAGAAGACACTGAAAAATTAAACAATATCCTGCTGAAACTTTAAAAACTTGACACAATTTGCAGTGATATTCAAAATATAAAAGCTGACTTCAGTGCTTTCAAAACAAAGCATAAGTAATTAGATGAAAAATATGAAAACCTACTTCTACAATTCAACAAACAAGAATAAATAATAAACAGATTAGAATTGCAACTAAAAAGTAGAAATGTAATTCTCTGTGGTATGACACCAAGGACAAATCAATCCAGGATATTAAAAATTCTTTTGTTGAAATTTTTTCAGAATATTTAAATATTAATATTAAGGAAGATGATATTGAAGAAATTAGACTGATCGATAAAAAGGATTTTGATAAACGAAGAATAGTAATAACTTTTTAATCCCTCAAAACTATCTTGCCAGAAGAAAATTGAAAGGGACAAATTATTTATATAAATCAAGATTTGACCCATCAGGCCCTAGAACAGAAAAATAAGCTACGAGAAGAAAAAAATCTCAACAAGGAAACGTTCTTCCCCTCAAGACAACGACAAATTCTTACAAATCCGGCCAAAAACGCAACAGAGAAATCAGAAAATCGGATTACTCTCCCAACATACCAAGCCAGCCAAATAAACAAATGCGCTCTACCTCAAGTGGGAATCAAAAACCTCAGGAAGCTGACAACGACTCAACATTCATTTCTGCAGAAAACGAGGCTTTCACATCGGACCACACTAGCGCCATAGACAGCTCCAATTTTTTTCGAAGCTCAACACCAGCCTCACAGAGAAATCTCCGTAGCCATAATGAACAACAGAAGTAATACAACTGACTCTTCGTTAAATAAATTAAGTAACCGCTCCAATTTATCTAATACTAATAACAAATTTACTGATAAGAATTTAGATTGTACTAATATATATTTCTAGAATGTTTCAGGTTTCAATAACTTATATTATTTAGACATTGATTCGGTACAAAAACTTCTTAAAGCAGAAGTACTCTGCTTTTGTCAAACATGGTGCCTAAACCGAGGGGTTCGTCACTCGACGTTTAAGTGTACAAAGATTGTAAATCTTTGAAGATTTACTAGATTCAAGATGATTTATAGGGATTTTATTAGATTGTCAAAGATTTTCAATCAGATTTTTATGTAAGTGTACAAAGATTTCTTGAATTAGTAGCTATGAAATTGCATAGACTTATCTAAGAATATAAGATTGCAAACAAGATTTCCAAGATTTCTGGGATTTTACAAAGATAGTAATGATTTTTGGGATTATAATGTTGATTGGAAAGATTTTCAAGATTTTCAATCGGATTTATATGTAAGTGTACAAAGATTTCTTGAGATAGTTACCATGAACTTGCATAGACTTGTCTAAGAATATGAGATTGCAAGTAAGATTTCCAAGATTTTAAATTTTTTTTATAAAGATTGTAATGATTTTTGGGATTGTAATGTTGATTGCAAAGATTGCAGTATTAAGATAAAGATTTTCAGGATTTTCAATCGGATTTTTATGTAAGTGTACAAGGATTTCTTGAGTGACGGACCCCTCGGCCTAAACCCAATAAACGCCTTCCCAGAATATCTCCATAAATATACACTTAATGTAATCTACAGTTTTGCAAAAAAAGATAAACAAAAAGGACGCCCCAGTGATGGAATCATTCTTATGTTCAAAGAAAAATTCTTTAATGAAATCAAAATTCTGGAGATTACAAACCTTTGGATCATTATAGAGGCAAGTATTAACACAAGTAATTTCATAATAGCCTGCTTTTACCTAAGCCCAAATCTCTGTAATAATAGTTGCCTAAATTTATTTTCTGAAACTATTGAAACTATTATAACTTTTCATTGCGAACCAAAAACCATTTTTATAGGCGATTTTAATTCAAAAATTGGGGATTTAAATTAAATAGAGGAGGAAAATACATTTTCTAACCCAAAAATCTGAGAGCGTAGGGTTTCTTTACATACAAAAATGGACGAAAGAGGGGAAAAATTAGTTGAAATCATGGAATGTTCAGGACTCTATGTTCTCAATGGCAGAGTAAGAGGGGATATACCGGGTAGATTCACATTCGCAACTATATGGGGCAAAGCACCATTGATCTTGCTTGCACAAACCTTGAGCTCGCAGATTTTGTAAATTTTATTCTACCATTAGTTACACAGGACATAATATAATTTACATACATTTCCGCAATATTTTGATAACTCCCCTGCCCCATTATATTTGGAAAATGTTCATAAATTATAATAAACTTCAAGTTTAATCAAAGTAATGCACTAACATTTAGAAATTAATAGCTGAACATGAAGGTATTTATTTTAACTCAAACGATAAAAACGAATTATGCGAAAACTTGCTATCTTAGTATTAAAGAATGTGCGTGTAACACGGGCATGCTCAAAGTTCATAAACATCCGCCGCAAATTAATATTAACGCTAGATCAAATGGTATAGAAACTAAACCCTGGTTTAACTCCGTCTGTAGGTCCCACAAAACCCAAGCATTGAAGGATTTACGATTATATAATAAAAAAAAAAACCCGCAAAGAAAATTTACAGTCATATTTATATATAAAAATGCAACAAAATTTTACAAGAAAGAATATGAAATGGATCTGATTAACTCATTAGCCAATACCAAAAATAATTTTGAATTCTGGACAACAATCAGAAGATTAACGTTTAGAAAGGTAAACTCACATAACATTACAGCGGAGGAATGGGCAGAGTACTACTGCTCTCATTATCTAAATAAAAGTATAATTGAAAACAACATATACAGTGGCTGTCTTCACCCCTTCCTTGATAGCGAAATTACTCTCGAAGAGCTTCAAAATAGCATAATAAATTTTAAATATAACAAAGCTGCCGGTTGTGATCTAATAAACTATGATTTTTATAAAAACCTATCCTAAAATAGGATTTACTATATCCTGAACTTATTTAATAATATTTTTATCGAAGAAAATTTGCCGAGGCAATGGTCAAAATCAAAATGTGCATGTTTTATAAAAAAGGCGACCCAGAATTATCGAAAAATTATCGCGGAATATCCCTAGTTAATAATCTGTGTAAAATTTTCACACAAATCCTTTACAACAAGCTGCAAGAATGGATTGAAACGAACAATTTATTTGCAGAAAATGAGTCGGGATTTGGAAAGGGCAGAGGGACGTCAGATAATATTTTTTGCCTTATCTCACTAGCTCACTTTCATCTTAGACTGAGTAAGGGTAACATGTATGCAGCGTTTGTCGATTTCAAAAGAGCTTTTCACTCTGTTATACAGTAACTCCGCTATTTTTATTAACAGCTCTAATCAACTTAGTAACAACCCTATTCCCATTTGCGAGGGTGTACTCCAAGGAGAAATTTTAAGCCCCATATTATTTTCGATATTTAGCAATGATTTGGAGGAGCATTTAAGAAGTAACAGTCAAAGAGGAATAAACATAGACGGCTTTAACGATATAATGCTAGCATATGCCGACGATATTGTTGTGTTAAGTGACAGCCCTGTATCTCTCAATCAAAAATTAAATCTTTTCGAAGAGTACCTACTGCAATATAAATGACCTAGTAGTACATGTATCAAAAACAAATATTCTACCATTCTTCAGGGGTCGTAAACCACTGTTACCAGTATTTAAATATAAAAACCATGATATTGAAATAGTAAACAAATTCTGTTATTTAGGAGTGCTTTTCTCTTCTTCCGGGAAGTTCCTCGATAATACTCAGCATGCTGAGAAAACGGCAGCAATAGCTATTTCCAAAGTTAGTAATGTACTAATAAAAGGTAAATCTCAGACTTGGAAAGAAAAACGTATTTTACTTGAATCTATAATTAAAGCTACCGTATTATACGCAGCTGAAATTTGGGGTCTTCGGTACGTAAATAAATTAGAAAAATGTCAATTGAAGTATATTAAAGTAGTCTTTAGATGTCTCCGCACCACAACCAGTTATATGCTGAGAGTGGAGACGGGCACACCCCATATTATTTCTCAGATTCGAACAAGGGGGCTAATTTTGCTTAATAAAATTACGAATTTGGAAGATAATAGATATCCAAAACTAGTGCTCTATAGGTCAATGTAATTGGACGGCTTAAATACGAACAAAAGAGAATTTTACTGGTATACCCAACTAAAGGCCTTTCTTACCGAGCATAATCTATCTGAGTATTGGAATGTAAACTTAACTAAATCTAAAATACAAAATATAGTCAAGCAATTCAAAGACACATTTGTTAATTTCGACATGAATCGGGTTAAAAATAGTACCTATAATGATCACTATAAATTAATAAAAAAAAGAATTTATAACAGAGAAATATCTAATTGAAAAAATTTCTATTGTAAAAGTTCGCCTAATAGTCAATTTACGCCTAGGAAATAAAAACATATTCTCAGTGTCCTGGAATAATATTAAATATAGATAGAATACTAAAATAATTTGCACTGTGTGCAATCTTAACACTGAAGAAAGCATTGATCTTTTTTTTTTCTTCTACTGCCGTATAGGGATGTATATCTAGCTCAATACTTGCCTCCAAATGTAACAGATCCAAATATTTATAACCTGCTCGAATCTCTTAATGCTGAAAAAACTAATAATGTCTTTTATTATACAACTAAAAGCCTAGCTTTAAGAAGTTTTTGCATAAATGAATAATATTGCATTATTCTTTTTCTCATGCAATGATTTTCTTTGTTTTTCTAGCAGCGTATAAACCATGTACTATCTCTGCTCTTTTATTATTATTATTATTATTATTATTATTATTATTAAATTACTACTGCCAGCACTGTTATTAATATTAATAATATTATTAATATTTTTAAATGCCATTGTATTGTATATTTTGAACTGAAGTCATAGGGATTTAAAATTATGTATGTGTTTATTCATTATGTTTACTTCTACCAAATATTTATGAATTTATATTGTATCTATTACCGCTTTAAGACATCTTTTCTACTGCTAATTCTTTTGTATGGGACCATGTATCCTTAAACAAAATAAACTGATTGATTGATTTAAAGTTTCAAATTAGTATATCAAATGTGTCACTACGTAGCGTTCTTCGTCTTATATTTCAAGGATGACTAAGGTCTTTTGTTTCAATTTATTGTTTTAATTCTAATTTTCAAAATTTTACATTTTTTTACAAAAATTATGTACATTAAAAATATGACACATGTCTAGGATATTAAGTTGGGTTAGTATCTACAACTCACAGCAATTTTCATTAAAATCGACTAAACCGTTTAAGCTGTAGAGGTGACTAAAATTTTGCGATTGTTTTTATGAATTCAAACAACTATATACAGTGAATATAGCCTTTTAGTATATAGGCCGTAGCGTTCTTCGAACGGACGCAGAGATATTGTGAACTAGTGAGCCATGTGCCGTACTATAAAGAGCCGTTCGTTCATGGCTAATTAAAGTGTGTAGTTCATTAACGACACATCAGTAATGCGCTTATTCCCAAGGATGAAGTTTGCAACAATCGTCACAAAAATTAAAGGTACTAACAATAAGATTGTGACGAAGTGACCCTTGTTCCCAGTATTAATACTTGGGTAAACCGTTTGTAAACAGTTAAGCAGCAGTTTTCGTTTGGAAAGCCAAATTCCGTGTTGAAACTTTCATCCAGCTCCTGAACCTGCGGCGAATGATCTGAGTGATCCAATCGCACATACATCATGTAAAACCGGCAAAATATAGTATTTGTACTATTGGTAAACACGAACGAAGTACTCACCTGTATTTTAATTGTTCAGGGTACATGGAAATAATTGTTGTAATAGTAAACGCTGCAAAGATAGCCTGATTAGCAAAGTGCAATGTAAAAGTTACGTGTAACTTACCAAAATGTAACTATATTTATGGGCAATCGACCCACACGTTTGACACATTATTTCCTGATATTGGAACTATTTTTAAACACTTGCTTGTAACAATAATACTTTTGTTTTTGTACTACGACTTGTAGAATTTGACAGTTGCAGTTGTGAATGTCATCGCGCCTGGCAGCACCAGCGACTTGGTTTATTTTTGTGAACTGTAATTTGTTGAATATAACTTGTATTGTTGTGTGTATATTGTAATTTAAAGAAACTCTGAGTATCAATAATTTTCACATATTTTATTAAATTAGATTAGGCGCCACAAGCCAACCCCGTAGAACGAGTCAATCTTAAAACCCATGCTGGCCCAGTTCTGTCAGGTCAATCAACGTAACTGGCACGCGCTACTGTCGGATTTCGTCTTGGCCATCAATAGCAATAGCTCTACGGGTTACTCGGCAGCGTAACTAAACTTCGGTTGCGAATCACGGCTGCTCACCGGCACTAACGAAGAACCCACTGCCAAGGCCACCACAGACGCCTCTATCTCCGCCAAGTGCTTGGAACGACTGTGGGCCTTAGAAGCCGCACAAGAGCTGGCCAGGGTGAATATAGCGCACGCAGCCACCAAACTAGGTCAGCACTACAACCTGCGCCGGCGAGAGCGCCACTTCTTCCCATGGGACCTGGTAATACGCCGGGAACATCTCCTGTCCTCTGCACACAAAGGGATGCCCTCGGTACTCTGGTCCATGGACGGTGACGAAACGCGATTCCCTGTAACCATGACTTACTCGATGCAAACAATAAACGGCTACAAGTATATATGTAAAAGACCTTAAACCTGCCTTTACAGACGATGAGCAACCGATTCCACCTGTGGAAAAACAAGCCCAGGCCGCCGTTCCATCCGGTGGTGTCCATGGTCGCCAGGCCACGATCGCGCCGTAATCGCCCACACATCCATCAGGTAGGTCGCCTCTGTCAAGAGCTCGCCGACCGGAGGTGTGTCCGCAGCTGCCACTCGCAACGCAGCTGCATCCACGAACGTCCCTCCACACAAATTCGAAGCCGGAGGCGCCCCCTGTACCCTGTAACCCCAACATCAGCTCCAGCCGTCTTCACGGCTAGGAGTCAGCAGAGCCCAACAGAGGAGCCGACGACCTTGCCGTCCGCCGAAGCCGCAGAGCTGCAAGATGCCATTCTGCAACGCTACGGCCCCAACTCGCCAGAAGCGAGTCCGTCTTTTTCAGGGCAAGAAACCGAAAACAATATTGGTTAATGGTTAACCAAAATCGAGAACTTAATTTTTAAAAAGGTTTTTGTTGAAAAACCGGTTTACTGTTTACTTAACCGGTTTTTATATCGGTTAAATAAACCGGTTAGATTAACCGGTTAAATAAACCGGTTAGATTAACCGATTAAATAAACAGGTTAGATTAACCGGTTAAATAAACCGGTTAGATTGTGTGTAATTTGAGTGAAATAAAAAGTATTATATTACTCGTGGGAACTTTATTATTCATGAAATAATAAATATAACTATACTTTTTACTCATATTCCATAAATAACTAACAAAAAACTTAATAGAATTGTACTTGTTATACGTTATGTATTACGAACAAGCACAAACAAGCATGGTCAGGGCAGGCTTCGGCTCGCACCGCATACTTTATGCAGCGCAAGGAAATAGCAACCGGCTAAATCGTGAATTACATTTAAAATTCCATCCTTTTCAGAAACGGTTTAAAAAACCGGTTTTAATTAATTTCGGTTAATAGTTACCGGTTTTTTAGTAATTAAAAATATCGATTTCGGTTAAAAATCAAAATTTTAGACTCAAAATACCGGTTAACCGGTTTTATAAACCGGTTAAAAAAACCGGTTTCTTGCCCTGGTCTTTTTATAGGTCGGCGACTCTCCAGCATCACTGCCAACTACTCCAGATAGACCCGTCACCCCACGGACGCCGAAGTGGGTCTGCCAGGAGCTACTAAACACCCTGTTCGGTTCGTCACCGACGTCCACTCGAGAGCTGCCGAGTCCAGTCCCCAAAGTCACGCCGACGGTTCTGGTGCAACCGCCGACACCGTTTCTAGCACCCGGTCGTAGGGCCTTGCGGGAAAAACCGATATCCCCGCGACGGGCGCAGAGTGTCCACCCGGTTGGTGTTCACGGTCCCTCTACGGTGGGCGTGATGGACAGGATTGTTCCGCTAACGAAGTCATCGTCCTCATGTCCGCCGCCGCAATCGGCACTCAGAGACCGCTGGGTGAAGGCCCTTGAATACTTAAATTAAAGAACGTTAAATTCTTTATTCGATAAATATAAATTCATTATTATATCTTCTATAGATTTAGAGATAAAGAAATGCGTATAAAATAATTTTATGTAAAAAATCTCAGATAAAAGTACTTTAAGGCAAGAAATTCAAATGTTTGTAATTGACACATAAATGTCATTGTCAAAAATATTTGTATGCCACTGTCAAAAATATTTGTACATTATTATGAAGATTATGAAAATAAAAAAAGTCAACAACGCAAAAGAATATACGTAAAAAAGAATATAAAAGGAATTTGCGAAAAAATGAAGAATATAAAGAGAAAAAAAGGAAAGTAGAAAAAAATTCAGGATATTGAATATAAAGAAAATGTACGTATTGTACATAATTTATATTAAAATATCCCATTGCAAGTATATGTAAGAATTATTTTGTAGTGAGACATGAATTATGAAATATTTGTACTTACAAATATTTTTCGTTTTATGCGTACAACCAGGTAAAATATCTGGCGAGAGGTTATGTGCTGGCCACATCGGATTTTTTTAATCTGGGTTGAATTTATTATTATGGTTTACATTTTTTTACCAATATGGTTTAAATTTATTATTCTGGTTAATTTTTTTTTGTTGTACCGCAAATTTATTTGAAAACTCCGAGTTGAGTTGTAAGTTTAAAATTAAAATTATTTGGTTTAACATAATAATTAATTTTAAAATGGTTTAATATTTCCGAATTAAAATATTAACATTCAAAGTTGAATGTGTTTATATTTCATTGTTTGTGCAGTGCATGAACCGCCGCATTAGTTTAAGTCTGGGTAAAGTTTTAAAATGTTCATGAGTGAACATTCTGTCAATGCAGTATTGAATATTTGTTTGTTAAAATCTTGTGAATATTCACTAGTAAAATTGGTTTATCTAAGTATCAATATTTGTATATTAGAGCCTTGTTTGGGTATTTGTTAACTTCAAGTTAGTGTAAAAAGCTTAGAAGTTCCGTTCTGGATATGTTAAAGAAAACAAATAATAAATAAATATTTTCCTTTGTTTTTTTCTCCGAAGTAAGCAGGGGGTGTCACGAGTGTGACCCTTGTTCCTAGTATTAATACTTGGGTAAACCGTTTGTAAACCGTAAAGCCACAGTTTTCGTTAGGAAAGCCAAATTCCGTGTTGAAACCAGCTCCTGAACCTGCGGCGAATGATCTGAGTGATCCAATCGCACATGCATCATGTAAAACCTGCAGAATATAATATTTGTACTAATGAACGAACGAAGTACTCACCTGTGTTTTAATTGTTCAGGGCCCATGGAAACAATTGTGGTAATAGTAAAAGCTGCAAAGATAGCAAATTGCAATGTAAAAGTCTCGTGTAACTTACCAATATATAACTAAATTTATGGTAAATCGACCCACACGTTTGACATATTGTTTCCTGATGTTGTAACTCTTTTTAAACACATGCTTGTAACAATGGGGTAGAATAGTATGGCGTCAGAGTGTAGCACAAAATATGAAGCATTGTCCTAAGCAAAAACGATACTTTCAAAGCAGACTCTATTGACAGAACACAGAATGGTCAGGATTTAAAGGCTTGTAAATTGATGCTGATATTATTGTTATTATGAAAAAGTTGACTTTGAAATATTAATAACATCAAATTGTAAACATTTTTCTATTAGTTCGTAATACAATATATACACACTAACAAACAACAAAGGTTTTATTTCAAATTGAAATCAACTCTGCATATTCTGAACTACAGACAAGGCGTTCGGGTATAGCAATCTTTTTGGTCTTTTCGCTCTAAATGCACTTTGTGTGTTTGGGTATTCAATTTGGAGTGAATAGTAATTTTATAAAAGCGCCCGGGTACTTCGGAGTAGAGCAAAAAGAACTCGCTGCATAAGTCCCACCTCTAAACGAGGGAACACCAGAGCAGACATGCGCAATGTGAATTTTGTCTTGTTGCACATGACATTCGCTGTTGCTGAACCTCAGATCACGGCTTCAGATATTAAATTTGTGTGCAAAATAGACAAAAATATTAAAAAAGAAACACATGTATATTTTACAAATATGTAAATTATTTTAAAAGATAACGGTTATAACTCAAACTGTCAAATGAACAGATCGTTCGAACGTTCGTTCGGGTATTCTTGTTTATTCGAGAGCGGCAGAGCGCTCCGATGTCACGTGACAAAAATCTACTCCAACTCATTTCGTACCCAGTGCGTAAAGCCGAATGCACCAAGAATAACAGGTTTTCGCAGCTTCAAGCATATCCGAGAGTTTACCGACTGAGATTTTGTTTGTTAGCGTTTTTGAGGATTTTCAAATCATTTCTTTTTAGAACTTTTGATTTATTCTTTTTAAGTTTAAGGTAAGTAAATAACTCTGTCTATCCACATTAATATATTAATAATATGTCGTGTTCTTAAGGTATTGTAACCTAAAAATGGTTCGCTGTCTTTCAAACGGGCCCTTCCGGCTGCTTCACGCGATGTTTCATGAACATCTTCGAGATTGAACGAACAAGTAGTTCCATGCAAAGTTTTTTAAAACTTAAATAGAATAATTGTTATTATAAATTAGGGTAATATATTTTGTTTAATTGAAAGGGTAATATTCAAACTTAACTGAATGATAGCTTAAATAGCTAACTTTTCTTAATTAAGATATTGGCGACGAAATGAAGTGCTTAAAATTATAGTTCTTATTTTCTGTATAATAAGGTTCACTTTGAAAAATGTGTTTACCGGTAGGACAATAGTTTAAATGAAGCGCGCCGCATATGACGTAATTACTGAACTACCCTATAATACTTTAGTTTTTGTACTACGACTTGTAGATATGCAATTTGACAATTGCAGCGACGATTTATTTTTGTAAACTGTAATTTGTTGAATATAACTTATATTTTTGGACTAACGATGATCGACTGGGAAAATGATGCAGGAAAAAACAAGAAGAAAAATTCTCGGAAATGCAGTCAAGATAATATGTTTATTTGATTATACTGACGTTTCAATCATACTATGATCATATTCAGGGTTACTACAATATAATAAGACAGAAAAATATTTTTACAATCAAGTCAGGTAAAACTAAGAAATATTTGTACATAATATTGTAATAAAGAGCAATATGTTTTATAATATGGATATTATTAACTGAACAGACAGAATGAAACATTTTTTTTGTGAAACTACTGTATTTTTCGGTATGTGTACTTAATATAAGTAAGGTCAATAAACGTTACTACCAATCACAGCCCGACACATGTAAAATTATAATTCAGTGTCATAATAAATAGGCAATCAGTTATCCTTATATGTAAATGTTTTGTTATAATATACGAGAAACATAGTAATATTTGTTAAATTATAGGGAATAATTCAAAAATATTTAATATATTATTTATTATTTATTTTGTAATTTATTGTGTTGTGGTAAATTGTACTGAAATTGTCTATGTCCGTTTGCGCGTTGATAGCATTTTTGTCTCTCTTAATATGTAACATTTATAATGTGAGTCTTTTTTGTAGTATCGGTTCTTGTACGATTTTTGTACTTCCGAAATCCATTTCATGTTGATATGTTTTTACGTGATCGACTAAGGCACATTTAACATTTGCCCTTGTTTTCGGCAAGTCAAAAGGAAAATCCTTTGGTTTTTTGCTTTCGTAAGTTTGTTATTGGTATTAGTAGTAATTGATGCAAATTAGTGGGTACACCCTCGGGGCTAATTGCTTCTTAATTACCTTAATTACCCGGAATTTGGTAATTAGTGGCTTGTGACGTACGTGTTACTAATTAGTGGAATGTGACGTATGTGATGCAAATTAGTGGATTGTGACGTATGTGCGGGTAATTAGTGGTGTGGAATAATTAGTGAGTTTGTTTTGATAATTTATTTATATCAACCTTAATTTGGGTTTTTTACTTTCTAATATTTATTGTTATTTTCCACTATATTTTTAACGCAGGCTAATTGTCCGAAACATTTTGGGGTATTTTTACTTTGTTCATTTTCGTATAAATGCGGAACTATGAAGAGCTGTAGTTACAAGTGTTTTGCTACTTACTTCTGAAGAGGTCCTCCAAGTATTCATTTCTACAACGCTGTCATGGTAAGTGTAATAACAATTATTAGTTATAACAGTGAAATAACATAATTTTTATAAAATATGTGTATGTGTGATTATAGAACCGTGTACAATCGGCTTTAGCTGAAGCTACCCTAAAGAAATTCCGCACTCAGGAGTCATCTACTATGCACTCAGCCCACCAGAACGACGGTTTCTACGCGGAGAGCAGCTACAATTACGATGACTCCCGCGACGAGCTTGACCAGCCACCGATTAAGCAGCTGACCGAGTCACAATATGACCAAGAAATGGACGAAGAAACAGATACCTTATTGACGCAGGCTGTAGAGAAGTATGAAAAACACGAAGAAACAAAATTAAATAGAGCGATATTAAATGAAAAACATCGTCTGTTGGATGTTATGGAATTTCCGTTAACAAAAACAGCTAAAAAATTTTTAACAGTTGGCGTTAAACCTTTGGAAGGATTTCAAACAATTTTAAGATTGGGGAATTTAGAATTGACTGCATGTGCTTGGTTTCATTACGACGAAGTAAAAGAACTTTTTAATGTTATAAAAAATATTTTAAATAGCACCCTTCGCGTAAACACGGATACAGTAGTTGGATGTTTGAAAAATTATGTAGTAACCATGCACAACACTCATACTATAAGTTTTTCCACTCGAAGAGCTGATGACGTGTACAAACCGATTTATCTAGCTCTAGATACTCTTAAAACAGTTATACAGCTTGAATGCGTTGTAATGGAACTGATGACGAGTAGGCAAATAAAGAAGCGTTTCCCTGATTATGAACAATTTATCACCGATGTAGCAGTTCGACTCATGGATTCACCAGTACCCATAACGTACAATGATGCCCTATTTATTGTATTGAAGGAATCAGAAAGTAATTTGTATTTGTATGAAATAGTATTAAAATTACCGTATAATGTTAAACATGATGTGGATATGAAATTAGAATCTTATAGAAATTGTAATCAGTGGTAGTTTGTAAACTTATAATAATTAAATAAAATTTATAAATATTAACCGTTGTTCATCATTTTGTAAGTAGCAGTCACACTGTCGACATGGAGTATTGTTTTAGAGCACCGTTTACAGCTATTATTGCTGGACCCACGGCTTCTGGAAAGTCATATTTCGTAAAAAGGATACTGCGCAGTTTGAATTCTATGTGTGATACTACATTCAACAAAATAGTGTGGTGTTACGACGAGTGGCAACCTATGTATGATGAAAAAACTAGCGAAAACATAGAATATTTTCGGGGATTACCCGATATGAACTCTTTCGACGGTGTAGAATCAACGTTAATTATATTAGATGATTTTATGAGAGAGACAAATCAAAATGTTGTTGATATTTTTACTAAAGGCAGTCATCACCGCAAAATCAGTGTTTTTTATATAACGCAAAATATATTCCATCAAGGTAAAGGACAGCGTGATATCTCCCTTAATGCACATTACGTTATTTATTTTAAAAACCCCAGAGATCGTGCTCAGATAAAGCACTTAGCTCGCCAAATATATCCCGATAATGTTAAATTTATTCAAGAATCTTACACGGATGCAACAACTAGACCCCACGGTTATTTATTTATAGATATGAAACAAGATACACCAGAAAATTGGCGAATTCGTACGAATGTTTTACCTGATGAAAAGCCTACATACGTTTATGTTCCCAAGAAAGGGTATAAATAAAACATATCGTTTCTAAACAATTTATTTGTGCGCAACATGTCGAGAGCGATAGTTGACAACGCGCATGTTTTGAAATTTCTTCAAAAGACTAAACCCGAATATCGTAAGGCTGTATTAAAATCTGCCGATAAGCAATTAATACATTGTATTTGTGAGTGTATTCATAATACTTTAATTGGTAAAGTTCCTTTAACTAAAATACAGAAAGAGAAATTAGCACAGCATAAAAAAGTACTTAGACGTATAGTTAAAAATAAATCATCTGCGGGTCAAAAGAAAAAACTAATTATTCAAAAGGGTGGCGCATTTCTTCCGCTTTTACTAGCCCCGATTATATCAGGTGTGTTAGGCGGATTATTAAATAAATAGAAAATTTAAGTTATGGAGCACACCAAGAAAATGATGTTAATAGAACCTCGCGTTTTTGACCATTTTCAAAAATTCCAACATATCCAACCCGACACTTTGTCACAGCTAGATCGTGAAATGCAAATTATTTTAAACAAGAAAAATGTTAGTGATAATGAAAAATGGGACCTGTATAACCAAATTTTGCAAAAATATTTAAATATATTGAATAACGTTCGTAAACCCATTACAATATCGACGGTTTCCGAAACAAGCGAAGAACAGAAACTACCAGAAGCGGATGCTGAAAAACAACTTTCCGATATTGATCAGTATAATTTTGAAGATATATTAAAAGTGGTACCTAGACAAAATATTAAGAAAGCGACTCTGCTACTTCAGATACTTAAAGATGGTGGAGTAACGTGGAATGAACACGGCGTTGTGACTTACGGCGGACATAAACTTGAAGGCAGTAATATAATCGATCTTGTTTGCGATGTCATAAAGAGTAATAAAGAAGGTGTTGATCCGGAAGGTTGGCGTTATTTTGCTGACATTTTACACAAAGTTAATATACCACGAGTTCTACTTGTTAACAAAAGAAGATTAGATTATGTTAATAGTAAATTAAAGAAAGAAGAAGAGACTAAAAGTGAAATAGTTGAAGAAATTCCGTTTATTGATAGTACACCTTCTAAGTCACCCGAGTCAAAACAAAAAGGAAGAAAAAAAAGGAAAATTAATTGGTCGCCTTACGAATTATTAAAATGAACACTTTAAGTAAGCGGTATTATTCACCTTCAGATCCTATTAGCTTTTCGCATGTAGACAAAATTTATAAATCAACAAATATTTCCACAAAGCAAATTGAAAATTGGCTAGAAAGTCAAGACACGTATACTTTAAACAAGCAAGTTCGTCGCAAGTTTAAAAGAAATAAGTACTATGTTACAACAATGAATGAGTTATTTCAATGTGATTTAATTGATTTAAGAAATTTGGTTAAGTACAACGACAATGTTAAATATTTACTGACCGTTATTGATGTCTTCTCAAAATATGCTATGGTAAAACCACTATATACTAAAACAGGAAGCGAAGTTGCAAGATCTTTTGAAGAAATTTTTAAGGAACGCGTTCCTATTAATTTACAAACAGACAAAGGCAAGGAATTTTTAGCTTCTAAAGTACAATTATTATTTAAAAAGTGTGATATAAATTTTTATGTTGCAAAAAATCATGATGTTAAAGCAGCTGTAGTAGAACGTTTTAATAAAACCTTAAAAACAAAAATGTTTAAGTATTTTTCATTTGCTAATACCTATAGGTATATTGACGTGTTGCCTGACTTAGTAAATAGTTATAATAATTCATACCACAGAACAATTAAAATGGCACCAAATGAAGTATGTGAAGATAACATTTTAACAGTATATAATAATATTAACGGCGATAAATCTCCCAATAAACCAAAAAATAAAAATAAATTATATAAAGTTGGTGATTTTGTACGTATTGCTAAATATAAACATGCCTTTGAAAAAGGTTATGTTAATAACTGGAGTGGTGAAATATTTAAAATTACTGACGTTATCTTGAGAGACCCCGTTGTATATAAAATATGTGATTTATTAAACGAACCCGTAGATGGCGTATTTTATCAACCGGAAATTCAGCGTGTAACATATAACCCTGAAAATTATTTTCAAATTGATAAAATTTTAAAGAAACGCTATAAAAGCGGCCGCAGCGAAATTTTAGTTCAGTGGAAAAATTACCCGTCAAAGTTTAACTCGTGGATTCCGAGTAACTCTTTTACCCGAATATGAATTCTAATAAATTGTCTGATTTTTATTTAACTCTACTATCAAACAGTTCGAAAAATTATTTTCCTACAAATACATCAGCTAATTATTTCACGCAGCTGCCAAAAAGTATACATCTAACGGGTGAATGGTGTGTAGGATTAACTGAAATACAATACCCCTGCTCATTTTCATCAGTTACGGAAGACGATAATACTGTTTATTGCACTTACAATGTAACTTTAAAAGATGAAATGGACGCCACACAAATTAAAAACTTGTTTACTGATGTTAGATTATCTATGTGGCTTAAAAATATAATGCGACATAAAAAATATAAATCCGTTGACGATGTTGTTAATTTATACCTTGAGAAGAAAAATACTATCTTGTACGTAGATTACAAAACTAAAATAGATTCAGGTAATTACCAGACTGTAGAATCAATAGTGACAGCCCTAAATTCAAATAAAATATTGCAAAAGGACAAAGTTGAATTTAGAATAAACGGGGGTAGCAAGAAAGTGTCATGTAATTCTATTACTCCATTTATATCATCATTGAAATTATCACCACGGTTAAGTTTACAACTTGGCTTTGAACCAGGTACTGATATACTTAATCAATCTTCAATATATCCGTCTAATGTATTACTAGGATTACCATCACAGTTGTTTGTGTACAGTGATATTATAGAATCGCAAATGATAGGTGATATTTTCGCTAATGTTATTAGAATTGTGGCAATTGATAACAGTCGTTACATTTATGGTACCCAAAAAGTACAGTTTTTTACACAACCTCATTATATCCCAGTATTGAAAAGGGAATTTGAAAATATTGAAATAGATATAAGAACAAGCACAGGTGAAAAAGCACCATTCCAGTACGGTACAGTGAGTGTAAAACTTCACTTTAAGAAGTTAACACAATGAACTCGTGTCATTACCACGACTATTATGTAAATCAGGCCGGGGGCGGGGTCGGTGCAATTTACAGAGGTAATGCTTACCAGAAGGGGCATGGTTTTGGAAGTTTCCTAAAAGGATTATTGAGAAGTGTAATGCCCTTTGTTAAAAGCGGATTAAAAACTGTTGGAAAAGAAGCTATTCGTTCGGGCACATATTTTATTAATGATGTAGTTAATGATACACCTGTAAAGGAGGCGCTCAACTCGCGATTAAATGAATCAGTTAACAACTTAAAACGTAAAGCTAAAACTAAAATTGATAGTTTGATGGGTTCTGGTTTACTTATAAAAAGACAACGTTTAACAAATAAAACTCATAACTCGAGTGCCCGTCGTCACTTAAAGACATCCAAAATTAAAAGTCGACGTGTGCAGTCACCAGATATTTTTGATAAAAAATAAAAATGGCTTTTTTACACCCTAGAAGTTGTGAATGCGCAAAATCTGAATTGGATCTTTTTACCGTCCCCGCTACACAAACAAGCATTGAAAATGGGCGCTGGGTACATTATAAAACTCTATCAAGTATATCAGACGACGCGCCGCTGGAATTTGTTATAAATGGTGGTGAAGATTATATCGATTTAGCACATACTTTAATTTCTGTAAATATAAAATTAACTAAAGATGATGGAAGTGATTTTGAAGAAAATAATAATGCAAAAATTGCACCCGTTAATAATATTTTACATTCGATGTTTAGTCAAGTTGAAGTTTATTTAAATCAAAAACTTATTTCGACACCAAATAATACTTACGCTTACAAATGTTATCTGGATACACTTTTAAATTACGGGCCATCTGCTAAAAAGTCACATTTAACCTGCGGATTATGGTATCCCGATACAAGCGGTAAAATGGATACAACGACTACTGAGAATGAAGGATTTAATAAACGATATAATTTTACAAAAAATAGTAAAGAAGTTGAACTTATTGGTCATTTAAATTGCGATATATTCAATCAAGAGAAATTTTTGATGAACGGTGTAGAAGTTCGTGTTAAATTTGTTCGGTCTAGAAACAGTTTTTCACTTATGGGTGACAGTGTGTCAGGAAAATTAAAAATTATGGATGCAAGTTTATTAATTCGACGGCAGCAGATAAATCCAAGTGTTATGATAGCACACGCGAAAGCGTTGGAAATGACAACAGCGAAATACCCTATTACCAGAAGCGAAATAAAAGTTTTAACTATTCCGCAAACAATTCAAAGCAAATCTTTGGACAATATATTTCTTGGTCAGTTACCAAAACGATGTACCATCTGCTTCGTGTCAAATAAGGCATTTAATGGTGACTTAAAATTAAATCCGTATGATTTTAAACACTGCGATTTAAATTATTTATCATTATTTGTTGATGGTCAACAAATTCCAAGTAAACCTCTACAGCCAAATTTTACAGATGATAAATTCGTAAATTCTTATCACACCTTATTCTCGGGCATGGGAATTCATTTTCTTAACGAAGGAAATGACATATCGCGGGAAGATTATAGCAACGGTTACTGCATTACCGTTTTTGATTTAACTGCAGACTTATCGTCGGGTACGCAGTCCCATTGGAATCTTATAAGAAATGGAAGTTTGCGTTTAGAAATCGGGTTTAATTCACCACTTGCAGAAACTATAAACTGTTTGATATACGCTGAATTTGACAGTATGATTGAAATAGATAAAAAAAGAAATGTTATTGTTGATTATAGCAGCTAAAATATATAATTGCAGTCGCTTATACGCTGATTATTTAGTTTGCATCTAGCTTTTGAAGCAATGACTGCGTTCGTTGATTTTCAAGGATTTCTTGTTGAAGACAAAGTTTTTGTCATTAAGGAGTTAGCAGTTCTTACATGCACAGAACAATTATCCCAAAAATATTATTTATTTAAATCACCAAAAGAATGCGCTTCACTTACGCATCGAAGCAAAGTCCAAGTAAAATGGTTAACAAGAAATTGTCACGGTATTAAGTGGACTACTGGAAGCACAGAATATGAAAACTTGGACCATATTTTACAAACTTCGTTAAAATTAATTGAGTGCGTTTACGTAAAAGGTTTAGAGAAGAAAAATTATCTTGATAAAAAAATTTCAAAAATACGCGTTATAAACATTGAAAATTTAGGCTGTCCTCGGTTAAAATATTTGAGTAACACATTTAAAACTTCACAGTGCGGTAATCATATTATTATGAACGCTAGGTGTTCTTTGGAAAACGCAAACAACTTACAGACGTGGTACAATGAATACTATTCAGCTGGACGGATGCCTCAAGAAAATGAATCACATAGAGAGAGCATATTTTGCTCTTGTTTCTGCAAATAATACATTACCGCATTATGTGTCTAAGCCGAGTCTAATTATTGTGAATCATGATCCCGCTTATATGTCCGGTAGTCATTGGATGGCAATTTTCATTGATAGCCATAATTTTGCATACTTTTTTGATAGTTTTGGAAGGAAACCATATGGTAAAATTTTGAATTTTATCAAAAGGAACAGTACTATGTGTAGTTATAACAACAAACAAATTCAAAATTTGAATTCAACTGTTTGTGGACAGTATTGTGTTTTATTTCTTTTAAATTATGTATTAGGTAATAATGTTGATAGTTTTTTAAGTGTATTTGATAATAATTATGACAACAATGACTCTCTTTGTAAAATGTTATTTTCATATTATTTTAAATAAAAGAATGTAATACAAATATATATTTTTTTATTACTTTACCTCAGGGGCGTTACGTAATTACTTTTTTAATAATAAAGGCATGTGATATTTTTCAATTTTAACACGAATCCTAGTATACATATTAGGTTTCACCAATTTAAACTTTAAAACGGGTGCGACTATATTTCTCTTTTTCCCGGAATTCAAGTTTTTGAAAACTCATTGAAATCTCATTGGGCCCATTAGCCCCATGCTTTGTGTAAAATAGAAATTTCAGGTAATGATACACTAATGTTAGTAAAATTTTGTATAGTAATTAAGCTGTCTTTAGGAATAGGGCGAGCCTGATTTTACAGTCCATAGTTGTGTTTTGTTTGCATCGGTTTGGTCCTCAAGTCATCCACTGCGAAGATGTGTGGTGATGGAGCCCAAGTGTTAGGTGAAGGCATCAGCCAAGATATATCGGTAAAGCAACTATACACTTATATGTAACTCATGTGTCTAAATGTGTAAATTAATTGCAGGTTATCGCTAAATTTAGATGTCGAAATTGCGACGATACTATCGAATTCAGACTAAGCATTCGAATTTCTAAGTATTCAATAAAATACCCCTGCATGGAGTGTGGAGAAACAGAGGTACTCATGGAAAGTCTACACGTCTACAATGGTGATTGCACGGCTATTGAGTGTGTAGTGGGTGTAGTACGACCTGTACTACGACCTCCAGCTGACGATGACACCGATGATACAGACCCTGATACAGACGACACGGAATCTGATACCGGTGATGATGTGGACCCTTGAGAAGTGTAGTAGCGTTGATCGTTTTGAAAATGATGAATTTGTAAGGTACATGTTTTATTATTATTTCAATAAAAGTCACTATTTGTTAAAGAAAATTTTATTTTGTAAATATAACAATAAATAAATAAATAAATAAATAAATAAATAAATATAACAATAAATAAATATATTTTGTACACGAACAGAGAAAATATACAACATACCTGCATATTTAAAGAAAAAAAAAAAATTATATTTTAAAACCATACGGAACAGTATCGAAACCATCAGGTAAACGACGGCGTTTTGTGTATTTGTACATGTATTTCTTTGTACTATTTTTCGTAAATACACCATACCGGGAATTACGAACTATGACTCTGTCGGAAAGTGTGATTGATGTTTCTCGCTCGTCACCGCAAATCATACTTTTGATAATGTCAAAATTAACTTTCTCGCTATTGTCATAATGCAACGTTAGTCCCTTCACTTTACACACGGTATCGAAACAGTTTTTATTTTTATTCCAGAATTTAATTGCGTAATTTTTTGGTCCACCGCTGACAAATTCTGAAATAAAGCTACCATCACCATATTCCTGCATCTCGTCGGTCATATCACCAAGATAATCACCTATGGGAGGTAACCACTGCCCGTCTTTGTGTTTAAAAATTACACTGTCGGTGTCATAATATAACACGCGTTCATCCAATTTTTCTAAATATTTATATAGCTCCAAACGTGCCCCAGCGGTCGTGTAGGCGGCGATAACCACATTAACCGTTTTGAGCGTTTCAAGATCATCTTGTACACGCTCGTACGTTACTATTACCGTTTCAGGGTTAACGATTGTAACGTCTTGTATATTTATTCCGGGATTATTTAAAAGTTCAAAAAGTTCATATGGCTGAGAAACTATTTTGGTCTGTGTAGAATTTTCTTTTTGTCCGAATTTCCCCCAAAAAGAATTTAGCATTATTTTTGAAATTAACCTCATTCCGGAATTTTTTACAATGTTTGATTTATTTAACACAACACCCTCACGTTCTTTATATTCGGAAATGTACTGATTTTTACGGTCTTCATCGCTACACCACGACGGCCAACCACTACACTCCTGCTTAATTGTCAAAAATTTGTTTACATACTCAGAAAATAGACCACCAGATTTAGTTTCTCGGTCATATGTAACAATATCATACTCCCATACTTCGTAAACTTCAATCAATTTATACTTACATTCTAAAGCTTTACGTAATTCATCGGCAACGTAAGTCCCGATAAATTGACGTTCTGCATCTGAATGAAAGCATTCTGATTCGAACATTGTCTCTACGCACGCTTTGCATAAAGGAAAAGTAAGTTTGCCGTTACATCTGTATGGAAGTACAGGGTGGTATAAATTTTGGGGTGGAAGGGTTAAACATTTAATCAACCCTTCAATTTTAAAAATATCTAATTTGGAGCACTGTTCTTTGCCAATATAAATATTTTTAGGGTGGCCTACAGGGTATTTACCGTATTTATTTATGAAGGGGTACAGCGAACACACATCATAATATTTTATTGATTCATCAGACTCGCAACTGTAGTATAATTTTGACGCGTTTGTACGACCTCCAAAGAAAGCATCGCGAGGGTTTAATGGTAAAATTTTGTCTTCAAAATGTAGACTGTTTACAAAATCACGCATATCTAAATTAAACTTAAGTTTTCGCGTAAATGCGCACTCCCACATAGTAACTAAATTATATCCACCAGCCTTAATTCGCTCCTCCTTATAAATTGTATTTTCGAATCTAGTGAACATAGCATCGTTTTTGTTTGCCAATTCCTCCGTTTGATTTAAATAACAACGTCGACACCCATGCCAAAAGCATCCGTAAAACTCGAAAACTGTGTTTGTCTCACAACAAAAACCATCAACTAATAGATTTTCAATTAATCGTACCTCACGTCCATTACCGGCATGTTTAATGATAATGTTGCGGTTGTGAGACTCCCACTCAAGCCATTTTAAAGCCTCGACCGAACAATTATCAGCCATCCTGTAACCTTTCCTAGGTAAAATACCTATAGATTCAGGTTTCAAAAAATTTCGTCGAAAAGTTAAATTGCAGGCCGAGGCTATGGTTATACATTCTTGCAAAGGGTCAACGTTGTTAGCTTCTTTAAAACATTTTCGGAATTGCAAACAACTGCGACGTAATATATCCACATCCATTACACAATATCTTTCAATTTCGTCGCGCATGTTAAAAATGTAATTTTCTGATATTTTGGAATCATACCATTTTAAAAAATCAGTTCTGGCATCGATTTTCATAGTATTGTAACCATAAAAACTCCTGCCAGGTAACGGACCAATATAATTTTTATTTTTCCGAATATTGAAAAAGTGTGGAAAATACCCTTTTGCAGTATTAATACTAAAAGCTTTTGGAAAAGCGGCTAAAGGCAGTTGAATAAAATTTAAACTATCTATGAAGCGGATGGACTCACCACATTTTATTAACATTATTTTGGAACCTGTTCTTATTATATTTGGTTTCCAACGCCCAACATCGTTCATCATTTCACGTAACACAAAGCAACCGTCAAATGCTTTAAAATTATGCGCTACAACAGTTACTTTAAATTTCATCGACATTTCTGATACGTAATTTAAAAATTGACGAGCTACATCTCCGTAATCATCAGTAAATATGCGTTGACGAACACCGCAGCGTGTACAACTACTCTGTATAGCATCATTTGTGATACAGTTAATGCACACGTGCTGAGTGACACACATATTAACTTCGTGCTCATATAAAAAATTTGTAACTTTCTTCTCCTGCATCGTCTCAAAATCAAAGAAAATAAAAAGAAACGTTGAATTAGCGCTAACTTTATTCTCGGACAATTTATTTACGCTCATGAAACAATGATGAGATGACGGCTTAATAGCACAGCATACTGCACAATACTCAAATCCGCATGTGTGCTTATTTTTTTGATTATTCCAAATATTTTTGTTGCATATATTACAGCGTTTTAATTTTGAGCATAATTTATTTTGTAAGTGATTTTGCAAACAATCTACACCGCGAAATTTTCTATTGCAAACTGAGCATGTAACGAGGATTGGGATGTTCGCGCAAGGTTTTTGCGTATGGCAACACGGACATAAGTAAGGGCAGTTTTTATGACTCATACTATTATTATACCCGTATAAACAAAATTCGCAAAAATAACTTGCGGCAAAAACAGCGGTTAAACTTAATATTAAATTATAATGATTATTTTCCATGATCAAGTTTAATCGTGGCTTTGAAAGAGTACGGTCGCCGTGAAAATAAACATCTTTTCCAGTTCTACTAGAATATACTACAATTGCGTGTCTGGATAAATAGTTTTGAAACTTTTCTAAGTGTTCGTATGTACCCCCGCCAGATAAAACGACGTTGGCATTATGACATAATTCGAGAGCTTTTTTATGCAGCAAATTTTGCCCAGCCTTAAACGAGAATTTCTTTTTCAAATCTTTTTTACTAAACTTTAAATTTTCGTATTCTAACGCCGCTGCTAGGGCGTAAGCCAAACAAAGATTGTTTTTATTTTCTACAACAAAAATGCTTGATTTCGCGGTACAAAAAACATCAAATGATACACACTTCCCGTCAGTATACGAGTAGCCTTTACCACTCGGTAACCTAACCGAATCTACTTTTGCAGTTAAACTACTGTTAGTGAAAAATGTGGCGTTACTCTGAAACACTGCACTAAACTTATCTAGGATTACCGTTGCGGTCAGCTGGGAGAATTTTCGCCACGGGACATATACGGGCTGTAGGGGGTATTCCTCACTCTCCAACTGAACACCTATGAAGTCGTCGGCTAGAACACCAGGCGTGACGTGCGATAATAGCTCCTTAATGGCGTTCTGAAATTAATTTCATTAAGAATTTATCTTATATTCTTTCGTAATAAATTAAAATAATATGCAACGTACCTCCAGCCATTTTAAAGGATGTTCGTTCAGCATTGTTTTAAAGGAGAATGTTAAACGCCGCGACGACAATCCAAACTTCTTTATAAATGCTGAAGTTTCACCCACGACGTCGATGTACTTTAACACTGTATCTAAAATCATAAATATTCTATTATATTCTGCTATATACACATATTATAAATATTATATACCTGAATTAGTAGCGAGAGATGATGACGCTTCACTACCTCCCGACTGAACGCGTAACGTGGATCCAGAAGCCATAGGCACGTCAGCATTATCCCCATCTTAAAACATATTTTATTTACTTATTTGAAAATAATTTTAAGGTAGTGAAATTACTTACCATTTCTCGATATTTCGGCCATCATTTTCTCGTAATGCGTGATCTCCCACTGGTTAGAAAAGTTTTCACCTTCAAATATAATTTTGTTGTTGATATAATTCGCTGCATCTTTAACGTGCTCGAGCGTTGGAAACAACTCCCCAGCATACATCATTAACACATCGGATACGGATAAACCACGTACAAAATCCATTTTAAAATAAATATTACGATACGGACAGTACGAACGCAACTATAATACTGTGAAATCAAACTCGGAACATATATATACAATTGGTTGTTAATTACAAAATTTTCCATATTATTATATTTCACATTTCTAGCTGTATGCCCAGTTGATTATTAATGACCAAAATTTTCCGTGTTTATTATTGTATTTTCACTTTCACTTATTTTTGTACTTACCTGATATCATAACATTTATATTTCTTAATGAGCTTACAAAAATTTGAATTCCCTTTTTCACTTTCACTTATTTTGTACTTACTTGTTATCATAACATTCATATTTCTTAATGAGCTTTCAAAAATTTGAATTCCCTGAAAGGAAAAATATACTCGCTTTGATTTTAAAGTAGAAATTAATGAAAGCTAGTATGTATACTCCGATTCATTTTAAAATTGAAATTGAAAATTTGGATAAGTTTGCTTTTCACATTTGTTTAATTTACTTCAGGTGCAGTTTGTTAATAAAGTATACTAATATAAACATTTTTATATATTTTATTAAACCGTACGTAACTTAATAATTTTGTTACAAATTGAACACGTAATTATTAATAAGACTAATGATATAAACATTATTTAAAAATATTTATTTATCTTTGCGTATATTCCACGGATATAAACTTCTTCCTAGCTTCACTTCTACGCATGTTTTTATTTGTAAACAGATGTAGCCTAATAAGCTATGCCAATTTCTCGTTTTCCGCCAGTCATTGTGAAATTTATTTATTGCTTTTTGATCGGCAATAATAATGTCGCTAAAATTTTTAGATTTAGAATAATCTATGTCATGCTCTTCCGATATTTCATCATCACGGTCAATCGGGACGCCGTTGTTTAATTTATTTCCAGGACCGAGGTAAGAGTGCTTGGGAAAATTCATATTTTGTAACGAATACCTTCGCTGCTTAATTACAAGTAAGTATCAAATCAATAACTTAAAAATATATACCACCCCAAATTTATTATCTTATAGTTCCGCATTTATACGAAAATGAACAAAGTAAAAATACCCCAAAATGTTTCGGACAATTAGCCTGCGTTAAAAATATAGTGGAAAATAACAATAAATATTAGAAAGTAAAAAACCCTAATTAAGGTTGATATAAATAAATTATCAAAACAAACTCACTAATTATTCCACACCACTAATTACCCGCACATACGTCACAATCCACTAATTTGCATCACATACGTCACATTCCACTAATTAGTAACACGTACGTCACAAGCCACTAATTACCAAATTCCGGGTAATTAAGGTAATTAAGAAGCAATTAGCCCCGAGGGTGTACCCACTAATTTGCATCAATTACTACTGGTATTAAATAGTTGTTTTACGTGATGTTTCATTCTTCTGTCGTACGTCAGGTCGATAAGATGGATGGTGTCCATTTTGGTTCCAATGGTGAAACTCTTGGAGTAACGATGATCGACTGGGAAAATGATGCAGGAAAAAACAAGAAGAAAAATTCTCGGAAATGCAGTCAAGATAATATGTTTATTTGATTATGCTGACGTTTCGATCATACTATGATCATCCTCAGGGTTACTACAATATAATAAGACAGAAAAAGATATTTTTAATAAGTAATAACAATTAATACAATATAGTATAACTTACAATCAGGTCAGGTGAAACTAAGAAATATTTGTACATAATATTGTAATATGTAATATGTTTATTTGATTATGCCGACGTTTCGATCATACTATGATCATCCTCAGGGTTACTACAATATAATAAGATAGAAAAATATTTTTTTAATAAGTAATAACAATTAATACAATATAGTATAACTTACAATCAAGTCAGGTGAAACTAAGAAATATTTGTACATAATATTGTAATAAAGAACAACCAAAAATAAAAAAAAACTAATAAAAAATAAACTAGATATGAATGTAGCTTTCAAACAATATAAAAATATAAATAAATTATTCACTAACACAAAAGATAAAACTAAACAGGAACAAAGATCATATTTAATATATAAAATTTCTTGTAAAAACTGTAACAAAAATTATTTCGGCCAGACCAAACGTTATTTAAAAATAAGAATAAACGAACATAAAAGGAACTCCACAAACCAGAATAAAAATGTTAAATGTGCCTTAGTCGATCGTCGATCACGTAAAAACATATCAACATAAAATGGATTTCGAAAATACAAAAATCGTACATCAAGAACCGATACTACAAAAAAGACTCACATTAGAAATGTTACACATTAAAAGAGACAAAAATGCTATCAACGCGCAGACGGACATAGACAATCTCAGTACAAATTACCACAACATAATAAATTACAAAATAAATAATAAATAACATATTAAATATTTTTTAATTATTCTCTGTAATTTAACAAATATTACTATGTATCTCGTAACATTTACATATAAGAATAACTGATTGCCTATTTATTTTGACACTAAATTATAATTTTACATGTGTCGGACTGTGATTGGTAGTAACGTTTATTGACTTTATATTAAGTACACCTACCGAAAAATACAGTAGTTTCACAAAAAAATTGTTTCATTCTGTCTGTCCAGTTAATAATATCCATTGTTCTTTATTACAATATTATGTACAAATATTTCTTAGTTTCACCTGACTTGATTGTAAGTTATACTATATTGTATTAATTGTTATTACTTATTAAAAAAATATTTTTCTGTCTTATTATATTGTAGTAACCCTGAAGATGATCATAGTATGATCGAAACGTCGGCATAATCAAATAAACATATTATCTTCACTGCATTTCCGAGAATTTTTCTTCTTGTTTTTTCCTGCATAACTTGTATTGTTGTGCGTATATTGTAATTTAAGGAAAACTCTGACCATCTATAATTTTCTTATATTTTATTAAATTAGATTTTATTGTAAAACGATAATACGAAGATATCCTTACTATTTAAAATTCACTGGCTTCCACTTCCACCAGATTTCAGTATAAAAGACCGTCCATCGCATAGATACTCTCCCAGAAAGAGTTCTTCTTGGCCTTAGAGTACTATCTCCGAGCTGACTTCTTCGTAAGGGTCCTCAACTAAAAGATATTCAACCGCCGCCGAAAGATATAAGAGTTTTGGTGAGTGTAGTCGGCCGAATACGACACCCAGACTCATCAGCCGCCCGTCCTAAAGTTTGTAAAGTTTATTTTTAAATTTAACAGTTATATTTCATTGTTTCTACCTTTGTTACGTCCGGGTCGCTTCGCAACCAGTCGTCGTCTCCGCAACAACGTATATATGGTCATAGTAGTCCGGTTTTCCTATTCCACATTTTCTACTTTTACATTTTCTATTATATATATATATATATATATATATATATATATATATATATATATATATATATATATATATATATGTATAATAAGTACATTAAATTTAACCAGTAATATAACTTGTCGAGAGCAACAATATTTCTTAATAACTTTTTCTCGAAATCAAATATTTTTTGCATTTTTACAACCCCGTAAGTTGACGAGTCGTTCAAAGTATTCTTCTAATATTTGAATGCAGTAGCAATATCTCCGCAAAATTTTCTTTTAGCAATTGACAACCCTGTCAGTTTTGCAATTGAATTTTGACATTAGTAATAATCTTGTTTATAAGGTAAAATTCTGTCAAAATGCTTACGTTTACAAATAGCGAGTACACAGCCATTGTAATTACTTACCTGCGGTTTATTTATTTATTCATATCTTTACTACATTTTAATTTGTGGTTGATATAAAGACAGTGTTATAAGGTTGCCAACGCATTTAGACGGAGCTTTTCCAAATCATACGTTCCTAATATTCGCACATTGTTAATCTTGTACATCTTTATCACAATGCGGAGTATCACATATGACAATTTTAAAAAGCCAACAGTTTTATCCATACCTTGTGCAAAAAGTTCATTGTTTTCAGCACATAACAGACTTCAATTTTGGAAATAGCTCATAATGTTCATTAATGAGATTGAATTTACTTGTGCAGGTGTATTTATTATGCACAATACACATCTCGACTAACGAAAATGCTGTAAAAATTTTCATTAAAAAATGTTTGGCCGGGAACAATAAATGAACGACTAATTATTGGTACTCCTGTACCTAGTTTAAATGGACAAAAGTTAGTACTTACATTTTTTGAATAACGTATTTAAACTATTATGTTTTGTCGACGATAAATAATCATCTCATAACCTAATAACTACGCTTTTGCTCTTTCTCGTTACCTCGTTCCTCCGTGTCTTGCTTTATTCACAGGTGATTAAAAACCTGGTTTAATACATAATTTTATAATTTCGTTATCTAAAATTTAAACTTGTAAAATTGTACTATTAGGAATTAATAAATAATGAATGTTATTTCCGTTCATTCGTTTATTAATTACTGTGACTGCAAGTGTAACCGATAACCGACAATTTTTGAGCTGGTTGTATCCCACTTGAATACGGCAGCAGGCATTTGTTCTCTATGGGCGGGTAACGAAATATGCAGCAAATTTTTAAAGAATTTTAAATCTAAAAGACTTAACAATATATATATATATATATATATATATATATATATATATATATATATATATATATATATATATATATATATATATATCATACAGTCTATAATATCCACGTGTTTCTGTATGAGTACCCTAACCTCACTCCACTGCAGTCACCCGACGCAAGATACCCTCTCTTTTAGGTATCCGAACGGCACCCGAAATAAACCCCCGCTAGAAAGGAAGAGAGAGCCTTATTATGTCGCCCCACGGTACACCCCCAGGAGGGTCGATGTTACAAGATATAAAATAATTTGTTTGACTAGGTCGCAGTTGAAATTGGCGCTTATTGCAGTGGGGTCACCGAGGTCACTACTACAGTTGAAAAGGCTGAATTGGTCGAGGTGGCGGAAAGCAACGTTGATGATGGTGTGTTACTATTTAGTTTTCCTCTTCTTGTATTGGCGGAAAGTTTCAGTGGAACTGCTGCGTCGCTACCACTGTGCTTGAGCCATTGTGACAAATGCGGTGACTAGGAGATCCTTAAGGGTCCCGTCTCTTAAACAAAATGTTGCGTGATTAGAGGTGCCGCATTTTCTATTTCACGAGTTACATATTGATCTTAAAAAAAATATGCAAAACGGTTTCTTAAAGAACAAATCTAAGCTCTACACTTGATAAATTTTAAAAAAAATGTTTACAATCAATTTTAAAAAATAACAAAAATACACTTTAGCAAAATTTAACATAATATTCTAATGATATAAGTAATTATTAGAAAATATAGCAAACGAGAAGCATACTATCACTTATTTTCTGTAAGTTCGTTTTTGAAATTTAGTTCTATGTTTAAAATTATGCATGTAAATCACAAATTTCTAAACCGCTTTTACGGAAATTTAAGGAAGCTGAATTCATTTATCATAGTCCGGGTGCGTCGGAGTTCGAGTAGAGAGGCATAGAAGTGGGGATAATGTTCTCAACCAAGACTATGTCAGTGCGTAGGGCGGGGAATCTTTTGTTGTAAAATCCTGGCTATACTCGTGTGTAGGTACTTCTGTAGTCCTACAACATTGCAATAATGAATCCCAATATTTGAGATAGGCGCCGTGACAAAAAAAAACTAGTTTACGATTATCTGCTTCCAGAAAACAAAAAGACAGCGTTTAATAAAGTATCGAAGAAAAAGGTGCAGTTTATAAAACATATCTTAAAATATCGGTTTTTAGATACTTTATAACAAATAGTGAAGAATATATCGTTTCTACAGATCTTTCATATGAATTTTTTACTAGGAGTAGGTATATGAATACTTTAATTTTCTGTGCTATAATAGTTATTTGTATATCAAAGCAGCGAAATCACGCTAAATTTTAGCGTGATTTCGCAAAAACAATATAGGGAGTTATTGCAATTTCTAAGATGAAAGAACGTGAACGCTAACGTTATGTAAAAATCACCTTATTTTAAAATTAACGGACTGTCAATTTCAGTGTTTACCGCATGCGTATTCACGTTAACCTTAGCGCCAAAAGCAATCTTTACCTTCATTTACTGCAAGTAGCAATGTGTGAAAATTTAAAATGCAATGACGTAGAAGATGCTTTCCTGTATGATTGTCAGGAAAAATCCTATTATTAAGAGAGAATAACAATATGGACGACTATCGTTAGAAGAGGAAGCTAGACACTACTTTCGGCTTGACAAAGAAGATTTACAATTGTTAGCAAGAGCATTAAAAATGCCTAATCCAATTATAACAAAATATGGACATAGAGCTAGTGGTAAATACTGAGTCACATGTCCGAATTAGTAATTTTGAGACATGTAACAACAATTCACTTTATTTATAGATGTCGAAGGGTTATGTATAGCACTCCGACGTTTAGTGTATCCCAATGGACTAATAGATTTGGAGCCACTTTTTTGACTATCTACAGTCTCTTTCATGTATTGCAAACCAAGTATTTACAATAATCCATGAGAACACTAGCCATCTCCGGTCTAATTTACGAAACCTACAATGTCTAAATGAAAAGAAATTAAAACAATATGCACAGGTAATAATATGGTTTCTGTAGTATAGTACCATATTAGTAAAGTTCAATCTACGTTTATCTATAAGCTGTTGTAACCAAAGGGGCACTGTTAGAAAACTGTTGGGGATTTATCGATGGGACCGCTCGGGCGGTATGCGCCCAGTAAATCAACAAGGGTACTTTTTCGGCCACAAAAGATTCCATTGTGTCAAGTACCAGGCAGTTGCTGCTCCAGATAGAATTATTGTAAGCCTAAAAGGACCATATCCCGGCAGAAGGCATGATGCTGGTATGTTTAGAGAGTCGGGCTTTTACCGCGAATTGCAACAATGTACAGATGGGGACAATTATGTGTTATATGGTGAACAAGCACATGGAATAAGCGATCGATTGCTCTGTCCTTATGGCAGTCGAAATCTTGCACAACGACAGCAGTTGTTTAACAATGCAATGAAATCGGTACGCTAATGTGTTGAATGGGAATTTGGTAAACTGATTCAAGAATTTGCTTTTCTGGATAAAAAAAATCAAAAATTACTATTGCAAGATATTACCCAGATGTATACTTCAGCCACCATCTTGAACAACTGCCACACCTGCTTGTATGGCAACCAAACAGCAAAATATTTTCACATTACGTTCCCAACTCTAGAAGAATACTTATGTTTATAATTGTTAAATACTGTATTGTGCAAGAAAAAATAAAAATGTAATTTCTTGGAAAAATACAAAAGGTTATTCGTAACAATTTACAATAATCATCGTCTAATATAACTGATACCCACACATCTTCAGCATTACTATTCCAGTCAGCCCTTTCTATTACATTTAAATTGTTACGCACTGCAATTAGTGCACCACCGCCTTCATTTTTATTTGAACAAGTATTAGATCTATCACGTCGTACTACGCAATAATTAGTAGAAAATAATTCGTTATCATTTACAGATGAATTTAAAAAAGTCTCTGTTAAGCATATAATATCATGAGTACTTACATATGAATTAATCCTAAACGTTTCAGTTTTTGTACGTAGACCTCTAACATTTTGATAGTATACTGAAATACCCATAAAAAGAAAACAGTAATATTATTAATGCTAGTTGAAAAAAAAAAACAAACAATAATTATAAAAGTTTAGTTATTTCATCTAGATTTTTTAAATGATAAATTTTTGAGGTTTCGTTTTTCCTAGCATACACTTTACAGTTTTTGCTCCAAATAAACTTATAACTAGGTCTATATATATATATATATATATATATATATATATATATATATATATATATATATATATATATATTGTGACGTCGACCCTGCTGGGGGAGTGGAAGCCGATAAATTTAAATAGTGGGGATGTCTTGTAAAAGTTTGAGGTCGCCACTATCGTTTTGTAATAAAAATTTAATTTAATAAAATGTGTGATATTAATAGATGGTCAAAGTTTCCTTAAATTACAATATATACACAACAATACAATTTACATTCCATAAATTACAATTTATAATAATACATTCAGTCGCTGGTGCTGCCAGGCGCGATGACATTCACAACTGCAATTGTCAAATTCCATCTCTACAAGTCGTAGTACAAAACAAAAGTATTATTGTTACATTGTTACAAGCAAGTTTTTACAAAAACAGTTACATCAGGAAACATTGTATCAACCGTGTGGGTCGACTGCCCATAGATTTAGTTACATTTAGGTAAGTTACACAAAACTTTTCATTGTACTTTGCTAACGAGGTTATCTTTACAGATTTTACTATTACAACAATTGTTTCCATGTACCCTGAACAACTAAAACACAGGTGAGTACTTCGTTCGTGTTTACCAATAGTACAAATATTATATTTTGCAGATTTTACATGATATATATGCGAATGGATCACTCAGATCATTCGCGGCAACTTCAGGAGCTGAATGAAAGATTCAACGCATGACAACTGCGGCTTTATGGTTAACCCCAGTATTTATACTGGAAAAAAGGATCACTTCTCTTCAATATATATATATATATATATATATATATATATATATATATATATATATATATATATATATATATATATATATATATATTAATTTATTCAAGCATTACACATTACAGTTTAAGCCAGGTCAAAAAATACAGAGAAAAAAATAATGAGAAAAAGGCAAATACCTACATATAAAAAGATATGTATTCATTTATGCTGTAAAAAGCATTATTTAACAACAATCTTTTAACAGATACTTTAAATTGTTTCACATTTAATGTTTTTATATTCCCGGGTAGTTTATTAAATAATTGTATTCCGATAAAATTGGAAGATAATTATGATTTCTTCAATCAAATTTTAGGTAGTAAAAGTTTGTTGTTATTTCGAGTATTGTATGTACATTGTTAATTTCTTTATACTCGTGGTAACATTTTTTTACGTACAATAAGTTTTCAAAAATTCAGGAATAAGGGAAAGTTAATATTTGTTGTTGAATAAAAGTTTCTCTGCAGTGTTCATTAAAATTTAAATTGAACATTATTCTCAATATATAAACGAAGACGGATTTGTGAAAAATTCACGGACCCCAGCGGGATTCGAACCCACGGCCTCCCAATTTCTAGTCGGGCGCTCTGCCAACTGAGCTACAGGATCCCACTGAAGTTCGTGAATTTTTCACATGTCACATGCACGTTGGATACGAGAACGGTCTCCCACATGGAGTAACGTTACCCGCACAACATCGAGACATCACCCGTGGTAGTGAATTGGCACTACAGTATTATGTATGAGAGAAGACTGTTTTGGTGTAATTCAACAGTGAAATTTCTATAACTTAAAGTTACCATCAAATATATTAAATATATAAACGAAGACGGATTTGTGAAAAATTCACGGACCCCAGCGGGATTCGAACCCACGGCCTCCCAATTTCTAGTCGTTAGAATGAAAAGTTCTGAAGTATAAAGTTCGTAAAATATGTAAGCTAACACTTGTTTTCATACACTTAAGTAAGTAAAGTACTTTGCTTAATTCTTTACCAAGAAGTTCAATGTTTTCACGCCAATATAATTTGTATTGTATAGTTAATCCAAGCAGCTTAACTTTGGGTTAGCCAAAGGTATAAGATTCCTTTTTCAAGGTAACCAAAATGTTTTGATTTTTGTCTTCATTGACTTTTAATTTGTTAGCAGCAAACCATTCATTGGCTAACATAATGGAATCGTTATTTTTAATAAGTAGTGATTCTGTATTGTTACTAGTATTTACTATAGTAGTATCATCTGCGTAAAGAATACTTTCCGCATTTTTTAAAGTATATGGTAAGTCATTTATATATATATATATATATATATATATATATATATATATATATATATATATATATATATATTATTAAGAATAATGTTGGCCCTAAATGAGAACCATGAGGAACTCCATATTTATTTATTTTACTGGCGCTGTGTGATCCCTTGTAAACTACTATTTGTTGCATGTTATCTAGAAGTTTTAAGGGTATGCCTCTAATTCCGTAGTATTGTAGTTTGCTTAGTAAAATCTCATGAAATACGCAATCGAATGCCTTACTAAGGTTACATAATATTGCTGAAACTGAATTATTATTTTCAAAATTATTTAGTATAAAGTTATTAAGGTGTAATAAAGCATTAGTCGTAGACTTATTATCCCTAAATCCATATTGATTTTGGTGAAAAAATTTATTGTGTTCAAAATAATGTACAATTCGTTTATTTATGAAAATTTCAAATATCTTAGATAAAACAGGAATCAGTGAGATTGGTCGAAAATGTTTAAATTTACAATATTTGGTTTTTTAAGTACAGAGAAAACTTTACTTGTTTTTAGTTTATGTGGGAAATAGCCATGCAAAAAGCATAAATTTATAATATATGTGAGGGGTACAAATATTATATCTGCAGCTGCTTTAATGACATACGGGCATATACCAAAAATATTAGAACATTTAGAATTAGCTAAATGTATTAAGCTATTGAATACTTCCCTCTCAACAACTGGTGTTAAAAAGAATGATTTATTAGGTAAAGTGACAACGGTTTTTAAATAAGTATCATGAGTTAAATTTGATTCCGGTATTTTTTTAATTAGTCTACCAGGTGTGCAGGTAGCTTTTGATTTATTCTTCGAATTATTTACATAATTTGAATTAGCCTCAATATAAGGCGTCCGTATAATTACCATTTCCTATCAATAGAGCGTCCGTATACGGACGCTCTATTGAACACCCATTTTTAGTGGTACCGTGGCACCCCCTAAGTTTGATTTCAGAAAATTGCTATGGACGCTTTAATGATAGTGGAGTGTCATAAAGTGTATATTTCGCGTACATTTTTAGTTCAGGCATTTAACGCTAGGAGCGCTGCTGCATCAGACGTATATTGCGTACCGTGTATAATTTTTTTTCACTCTACTATCATTAGAGCGTCCATCATATGGCAACGTTTTATTTGTATATTCTGCGTACATTCGCTGTGTATGGCGTCCAGTAACTTGTTGGTGGCAACATGAACGTTAACAGATACAGTCGCCTGTTTTTATTGAAATGAAAAATAAGCTGCACTACATTTATATTATTGTTTTTAGTATAAAAGATAAAATTTGTGTGCGCATGTCATTTTTACAAGAACAATGTCACGTTGACAGTACCAATGTTTTGACTTATTTTAATTTTGAACTGCTTTAATGTTATTGTTTTACAATTTTTAGGCAGTAAAACATATGAAATTAAAAATAATAACATTTTAGCAGTTAAAAATCAAAATAAACCAAAACATTGGTCTTGTCAACGTGATATTGTTCTTGTCAAAATGACATGCGCACACAAATCAGCTGATTCCAAGTACGTCAATGTCGCTCGTCACATTTATATTCTTATGGCGTCTAATGTGGGGCCCCCCCTTTTTTAATTTTGTCATTTTTGCGCAGTTAAATTTTTTTGTTGATCGTGGTGTCGCTGCATCAAATCCTATTTTCTTGCTCTACTGCCCTTCTTTTCTCTTCTGTTTTATTCTACTTAAATATTATTTTTTTGAACTTTGGTTTAATAATTTTTTTATTATGTCACTTCCCGTGGAGAACCTCAAGTACCTGCGACCTGACGAGATCAGCTACGAGCTAAAAATCCGTCTTGGCAACTATACTGGATCAATTGAGGAAAACATCAACGTTTTAAGAGGACTATAGGAAATGGAAAGTCTGGGATGTTCCACAGTAGACCCGGCGTGCTGTCCTGATCCGATCGACGACGCTCAGGCAGGTTTGGACAAGTTGATGGAGATGTCGGGTATGATATTGCATTTTCGTAGTACTAATCCGCAACATTTAGAGCAATTTCAAATAGAACTAAATGCTCGGTTGTTAGCTTTGCAAATTCGTATATCTCGACTTCCCCAAGAGTGGGACTAACACACAACCATCAGTTAATTTAATCGATTTCGACGATGTCCCTTTTAGTCCGATTGCCCCAAATACAAATCTTTTTCCCTCATCAAACACGACTCTTTTACTTCGTTCCTTTGAAGAAAGCAGCGTAATTTTCCTGAAAAAAATCCGTAGACTTCGGTTTAATAACTTGGAACCAACAAATAACAATCTTCCCGTACCTAGTGTCGGAAATAACTGTCGTTCTGTATTCTCACCGCGTCTCCCTAACAGTACTTTGTTGCCTCGGTCGGTTCCTTGTGACCATAAAGTCCTGGTGGACAAATGGAATATAAAATTTGACGGTAACTCCGGTCTCAATCAATTTCTTGATAATATAAAAAGACTCGCGTATTCACGTGGCGTGTTGCATGAAAAATTATGCCACCAAGCTGGCGATCTTCTTACCGGTCACGCTCTTGTGTGGTACCGTATGATTTACCCTTCGGTGTCATCATGGTCGGAACTTGTTGCCAAACTTCGTCATACTTTTCTCCCTGCAAACTATGACATTGCTTTAATGGATGAAATTAGAAATCGTACCCAAGCTCCCATGGAAAAAGTCGAGATATTTATTGCTATTATGGAAAATTTATTTTTGCGTCTGAGTCAACCTCCTAACGAAAAAACTCGAGTTTCTTATATCATGCGAAACCTACAGCCACATTTCCAAAGATTGTGTGCATTGCAAGATATCGGCACTATATCATCTTTAATATCGGTCTGTAAACGCCTTGAAGATACGGGACAACAAGTCTCCCAATTTAAAAACCCGCCAAATCGTTCTTCGTATACCTTAGAACCAGATTTAACTGCCCCTAGTGGCGCGAAATCTGCGACTCGCACAGATAAATATATTTATCGGCCTACTGTATCCTCTTTGAATCCTGTCAATCAGGGTAATCCGAAAGTTTGTTGGAATTGTAATAGCCCGTACTACTTGTACCCAAAATGTCCTATTCCTCTCAATCGGTTCTTTTTTTCGTGTGGGCGCAAAAATGTCATCAGGCCTCAGTGCCCAAAATGTTCAAAAAACGTGTATGGCGTCTCGGTTTCGTCAGCAAACGAGACACCCGCCGTCCCAGAGCTGATATGTTCGCGGGAAAACTCCACCGCGATGAATGGTCTAAGTGGTTAAATGTTCTATCTCGTTTTTTTATCAGGGTAATATTTCTCCCGTTTTTCACAACTGTGGCAGTGACGATAGACCTTACGTCACGATGTCAGTCAAAAATACTCATATTTCTGCCCTTATCGACTCCGGGGCAAATATCTCTGTTGTAGGCGGTCGCGGTTATGACTTACTAAAACATTTGAACCTTAACGTCCAGCCCAGTTCCTTGGCGACCATATCCACTGCTGGCGGAAAAACTCACCCCATTCTAGGTGATGTTTTGCTCCCCGTTTGTTTCGGAAAAACTGAAAAACACTTTTCTTTTGTTGTCGTGCCTTCGGTCATACACCCTATCATTCTCGGGGTAGACTATTGCCGCAGCTTTCAAGTCCAATTGGATTTTTCTAAAAATTCTTGGTCCACGCCTCATAACATTTCTTGCTTATCTGCAGTTCATAGTCGAGAACAATTACCTGCGTCGCAGTAAGCTATCCTAAATACCGTTATAGCGGACTATGAGAAGCTAAGTTCTTCCGGGCTCGGTTGCACTACAAGGGTTGAGCATGAAACGAACAACGTCAGTATCCTCTCTCACCCATTCTAATGGAATCTGTCAACCAAGAGCTTGACGAAATGTTACGTCTGGGAGTTGTAAAAGCATCCACAAGCCCTTGGTCTAGCCCCATACTTCTTGTCAAGAAGCGCTCCGGAAAGTACCGACTTTACTTTGATGGACGCAAACTTAATTCGGTTACGCGTAAAGACAGTTACCCTTTACCTCGTGTGGACTACATTATCAGCAAATTAGGGAACGCCAAATACTTATCGTCTGTAGATTTGAAAATTGCCTTTTGGCAGATCCCACTTTCGCCCTCCTCCCGAGAGAAAACTGCCTTCTCTGTTCCGGGTCGCGGCTTTTTTGAGTTCGTCCGAATGCCTTTTGGTCTTTGCAACGCCCCTCAGACTCTGCAAAGACTGATGGACGAAGTTTTCGGACTTGAATTGGATCCCAATGTTTTCGTCTACCTTGACGATTTAACCATCGTGACCTCCACATTCAAAGAACATATCGCCATTCTTTATAAAGTTCTAGATCACCTAAAGGTAGCCGGCTTCACCGGTAACGTCGACAAATGTGAATTTGGTTATCATCTCTTAAATATCTTGGTTTTGTTATTGATCGGCATGGTCTGCGTACTGACCCCGAAAAAGTTTCCTCCATTTCTAATCTCCCTCGGCCCAGTACTGTTACTGAAGTCCGGAGAGCACTAGGTCTATTTTCGTGGTACAGGAGATTCGTTCCCAACTTCGCCTCCATGTCAGCTGTCATAACTGACCTCATTAAAGGTAAAACCAAGAAGTCCGTCATTGCATGGACCACCGCGGCTAAAGATGCATTTCATCAACGGCTCCTATCCTTGCTAGCCCTCATTATCGTCGGCCTATAAAACCTTTTAAAATCTATACTGACGCCTCCAATTACGGTCTCGGAGCTGTAATTACACAAATCGGTGATGATGACGAGGAGCACCCCATCGCTTATGCGAGCCGGACTCTTAATAAAGCCGAAAAAACTACTCAGTCACTGAGAAAGAATGTTTGGCTGTACTCTTTGCCATCCTAAAATTTCGCTCATACATTGAAGGTCTTCATTTCGAAGTCATTACTGACCACTACTCCCTGCTGTGGCTACTTCGCATGCAGGACCCGCACGGTAAGCTTGTTCGTTAATCAGTTCACCTTCAACAGTTTAATTTTACTATTTCCCACCGGCCTGGTAAATTTCACGAGCTCCCTGATGCTCTCTCTAGATGCCCTCTCGAAGTTTCTATCATAAATCGCAATAATTTCGCTAATACTCACGAGAACTGGTACTGTCGTATGCGGGAAGATGTCACCCTGAACCTTACCGACTATCCCGATTGGCGAGTTGACAATAACCTTCTCTATAAAAATTTAACTACTCCATATTCGTTGCCGCTCAATTTAAGTTCCTGGAAGTTAGTGGTACCGCGAGAATTTCGTAAAGACATTTTATGTCATGATGACGTCACGGCAGCCCATTTAGGAATTTTTAAAACCCTCAATCGCGTTGCGTCCGAATACTATTGGCCAAAAATACATCAATTTGTTGCCGGATATGTCAAACGCTGTAAGGTGTGTTTAGCACAAAAGGTTCCCCAATTATTTCCTCCTGGTCTCATGGGTAGAGAAAAGATCATTCGATTTCCCTGGTAGGCCATCTCAATAGACATCATGGGACCCTTTCCACCCTCCTCTTCGGGAAACCGTTACCTCTTGGTGGTAACCGACTGGTTTTCCAAATTTGTACTCGCACAACCTATGAAAGAGGCTACCGGGCCTCGTATCTGTAAATTTCTAGAAGAAAATGTTTTCCTTCTGTTTGGCGTCCCCCAGATCGTTTTGTGCGATAACGGTACTCCGTTCATCTCTAAACTTTTCACCGATCTCATAAAGAAATATGATATTCCCAAGTTATGGTACAATGCCAAGTTCCACCCGCAAGTAAATTTTGTCGAGCGTACCAATCGAATCATAAAAACTGCTATCCGTTCTTATCTCGAAAATAACCACCGCGCGTGGGACAAAAATCTCCAAGCCATAGCCCAAGCCATACGGACTAGCGTGCACGAAGTCACCAGATTTTCCCCAGCCTTCTTAATTTCGGCAGACATGTACCGCTTTCGGGCACATTCTATAACACTCTGCCTGCCAATATTTGTTCTGACAACCATACTGATTATGTCCATTCTCTCACCGATTTAAGTCAATTCTTCCTTACTGTTCAAGACCGTATTCACTACGCGTACAACCGAAACGCAAAATATTACAATAAACATCGCCGCCAGCTCGAATTTCAAGGTGCCGTCGTTTATCGTAGAAATCGAGTCCTCTCGGTCGAATCACGATGCTTATTCATCAGCTCTTGCTCCACGTTATGTCTCTAGTTTAGTTTTCAAGAAATTTTCCCCGTTAGCTTACCATCTGCACGACCTCATTTGAAATAATGCTGGAGTCTATCATGTCAAGGACTTGAAGCCTGCTCCCGCTGATCCCGATTTCTCCCTTAATCTTTCTGATGACTCACTCCTCACCTAAGTATCCTTTTTTGGAGAGGGGCAGTAAAACGATTTTGGTTTCGTTTCGTGGTTTTATTTTAAAATTTTTTTTGTTTAATTGTATTTTATGCCCGATGTCTCTGTGAGCGCGTCCGTCTCCTGTGCCGCCGTGTTGGATGTTGAAGAGACGTATTTCACACTCGACAGCGGTCGGACGTTTGTTGTTCTTGTGTAAAAAACTAACATTTTTTTGCCATTTTTTTGTTATCCATGTTAATCTAAATTTTGCGTACTGCTATATGCTTTGTGCGTTAATTGTGAGCTGGTCAGTGATCTTCCTGGATGAGTTGTAATAATATTTTTTGATTTTTATTGAAAATATATTGTTAACCTTGCTCTGGATGCATCACGCCCCAGTTTACGAGTGTGAAGCACTTCTCTGGGAGTTGTAGTTTTTAATTTTTCAACTCATACAATTCTCTTATTCAAAATTTACTGTTTTTGCTTGTCTATTTTTGGTGGGTTTTGTTTTAAATTCACATGTATTTGTCTTTTACACCCACGTTGGCTGTAATTTGGGGTTCGGTTTAGTCGTTTCCCATTTTTTTGGGTTTGTTAATGATTTGTATGGCGAAATTTATGACTAGCTCTTAGCTGATCTGAAGTCATGCGTAAGTAGTAGGTTATTTTTTTATTATTATTTTTTTGTGGAAGCCAAGACAGTTTTTTTGAGATACTTTTTTTGGGTTGTTGGCATCCACCAGTGTAACCCACTTACAAAATTCTCGCATTGAAATAATTTCATTATTTTACAAACCAATTATTCTCTACCTTCCTTACTCTATTTATTTGTGTCTAATTTCACTTCTAGCTTGGCCAGGTATTTTCTTCCATTATTTGTTTATACTTTTTTTATCAAAAGTGCACTATAAATTCTAGTTTTTAGTAAATTTGTTTTGTAGTTCATTTGATTGTAAAGAACTGTAAGTAATTTTAATTGAAAGGTTTTTGTTGACTTGTTTTTTTTGTAGATTTATTATTATATATTACATTTTTCTTTAGTGATTTTATTTGGGGGTCTAAGTGCCCTATTTGTACATTTAACTTCGATTGTTGGTTTAACCTTTTATTGCCTATTTTGTTATACGTTCCCGACTCTGGGTTGATTGTGCTGTGAGAGTGGGGGAATCTACCGTCTAGTCAAGCTACGAGACGTCGACGCCTACCACTAGGGCCTCCTGCCGCTCACGACGCTACCGAGCTCCAGGTCAACTAAAGGAACGTGGAGCGCTGTGCGACACTACAGCGCCCCTGGCCTCTACCCAAAGGAACCGGCTACCTGCCGACGGCGCCGGCCTCCTACGACGACATCGCGACGCCATAGGAGCGTGGCGGTGTACCTGATCGTTGCCCACAAATACCCACAATTGGTAGGGTACTAGACAGCCTTGGCGTCCGTCCGTCTGCCCCGCTGTTTTGACGGAGCTCTGACGATTGTTACTCCGCCTCCAGGTTCCCCGCTCTCCGGCCTGATCGGCCTAGGACCCATCAAGATTGTAACCCCCCTCAACAAGCTCTGTAAAGGCATAAAAGTTACCATTTTTTTAGAAAAAATATTTAGCACTGTAATAAAATTTTGTCTATAACTTTCTTTGAGTGTTTATGTCCACTCCCTTTCCTGACATCACTGGCGCCCATTTTTTTATTCTTGTGTCTAGTGAACCACAACCCAACCTGAGCAGCCGCGGTAAGTGTGTGACAGTAATATTCCCTTCGGAAAATTACTTCCAAAATTTGTTCTACTTCACATTATTATTGATACCATTACGTCACAATATATATACATCCCACTATCATTGCTGCGTCCTTTCGTGGCTAGGACATTGTGGTAACCATCGAAAGGAATGGAGATAGGTTTCGATATTATGAAGTATATCGACTAATTTTTCCCCTGATTATGAATTTCGGTTCAAATTTAAATAAAGTGGATTTACAACGATATACATCTACGTATATTTAACGACATTATGAGCTCCTCCACACTGAGTGGATCCGACGTCCACCGTATATACTTCATGCATATCCAGTACTTGTGACGTCCAATTTGTATATTTTTATTCATACTACCATCACAGTGACGTTCAGCAACGTTGCCAATATTAAATACATTATTCTAATGTAGAAACCAAAGCGTAATTTTTATAATTATATGTACATGCACATCCACTTGTGAACATCAGAGATTTTTTACGATATTTGGTAATGATAATTAACACATGAATGTTAATTATTTGATTTGGTTTAATTCAATGCCTGAAGGTTTAAAGCAGGATAGCATACTTTATTTTATTCATAATTTTTTAATAACGAACTAGCGAAAATTGATAATATCCCTTCCCGTAAATCTAGTAATAAAAACCTGACGATATTTTACAGAAATGTGTAATGTTTTGTGATTTATTTTTTATAAGAAAGGAAATTTAACATAAATTTAGTCTAAGAATACTATACACGTGTATCTATAATGAAATTTGAAAATTGTTATGCCCGTAAAAATCACCTTATCTGTTTGAAAACGCTACAGTATAGACGGACGCTACCTGAAATAACAATAACTCAATATTACAAATTCTTTGTTACATATAAATATATGAATTTAAATTTTTATACCGGGTTCCTTTTTTATTTTTATTATACCGGGTGTCTTTTGTTTTCAGGGTGTACATAAGAAATTAATTTGGTAAATCACTATTTTGTAGACTGTTGTCCCCCGTTTTAATTGAAAACAATGGGTGTGACAAAAATATAAATATAAAAAATTGCATCAAATGTCACCAAATATATGTAAATTATGTAATATTTTACTCCCATAAATTAATAAATTTGAACAAAAAGATAAACAAATATTTGATTTTTTATCTGTCAGAATTCATTATAACCTATAACTTGTGCAAATATTGTTATGATATAATTTTATTAAATTAATTTTTTCCAAGCAATGTCTATCAATGTTATAAATTTAAAAAGAAATGGGTGGATTTTGTTCACATCTGTAAGTCTAATGGCCACTTGCACCCACGAAACAAATATTAAACTTGGCTTAATTTGATAATATTGCATCGAAATGAAATGTCACATGAATTGTATTATTTATTATATTACTATCAAAAAATTTATTTGCATTTTTTGTTTAAACTTTTCATAAAATTTAAGTATTGTTGATGCAACTGGGCACTAGAGATCTGTAGCCACTCTTATGTATAACTTTAAATTAATCTACAAGAATATATGTGTTTTTTCACTTTCTAAATTTACACATCTGTAAGACTTACAGTACTGAACAGAATTCACCAGGGCTGGACTGGGAATATGTTTAGTACCGGGAAATCCGGATGGAGTCGGGCCAGGCCAGTCATTTGAACCGATTTTTTTTAATTTTAATCATTATAATATTTTGTTTAATAATTTACTTTTTACCTCCCGTTACCCTTGGTAAAGAAGGTATAGGGATCGTGCTAAAAATCGCATATCGAGATTTTGGTAAATGAACACGTTTTAAGGACCTTAGAATCCAATTTTAATATTTTCACGATGATGTCTGTGTGTTTGTGTGTACGGATCCTCCATTCTAACTCAAATAAAATCATTCAGAAAATTTTGAAACACTTTATTGCTACCTTATTCTCTAATATAAAATGAGCCATTAGATTTTGGTGTAAATCAGATAACCGGAAATGGCACTTTATAGATATGGAATTTCTTCGAAAAATACCTTTAAATGTTATTTTTCGCAATTTATATTATGAAAATTAAAGATTATTGAATTTTCTATAGGTTTGCACTGATACTTTTTATATATATATTTAATGGATAAATTTATAAAATAATGTACAATTTAAATCCAGGAGCCTACAATTAAAACAAAACTCCTCTTAAACGTATGTAACTGTCAGATAACTGTCACTGTCAAAATACTAGTCATTTCAAATTAATAGTGGTAACGATTTGAAAAGAAAATAGTAAACTGAACATTAGTTATATGGAAAAGAACTAAATTAAGTTTCCAACATGAGTAAATATGTAAGTACCTATGTATTTGAATTAATAAAAATTAAATGGCGGGAGGTATTGTGTTTGCTACATTAAATTTTTTCTTTCAAAACGTCTATGATTTGCTCATTTTTGATATTCTTTGTGTTGATAACAATGTAACAATAAATTTGTACATTGAAAGAAGCTTTATGCCATAAGGTCAAGTAATTCGTGACGAAGCTTACCGAGTCACGAAAATTATTGACTGATTATCAACCGTATATATATATATATATATATATATATATATATATATATATATATATATATATATATATATATTTGTCAATTTTTTTATTGAGTAAATCAATTATTATTAATGAGTGCCCGTGAGGTAATGCCTGGTAAACGCCCGCACGGTGCAAATATGTCATCATCATTACCGAAATATGCGTATAAAGCAGATTGTCATACTCAGAATGGGTAATTTGCCGTGATGATATATTTATTTTATTTATTTATATTAAATCAATTATAATATGAAAAGGTGTGGCAGGTATGTTATTATTTATAATTGGATAAAAGTTATTTGGATCTAAATAAAATACATCCTTATATAAATGATCATTTCATAATAATACAAAAAATAAGTATGTATTGCGAATTTATGACAATTGGTTGTCAAAAAGAAAAATAGCTATAAATATTGGCGCACATTCAAGAGTAGTAGGGAATTATTTCAAAATCAAAAATTTATATTATTTTTGTATCGATTTATTTATTTTTTCAACTTTAAATTTTTATAATTTATTTCGTCAGGCCACGAGCCGTCACGGGCCACTGGGAAATTCCCGGTATCCCGCCGGGCCAGTCCAGCCCTGGAATTCACCCATAAAACTAAAAAATCATATTTAACGAATTTTGGGCTCTATTCTGTAACTCGGTGGTTAATTTTTAACCACTGATTAAAATTTTTATCCAATAGATATTGATTTGACAACTAAAAATCTTCTTTTTGTTCTATGTCAACATACTTGATTGGTTAAAAAAATTAACCAATGGTTAAAAATTGACCACTGAGTTACAGAATAGACCACTTTGACAGATAAGAAGTTGAAAATTTCAAACATTTGTTTATCGTTTTGTTCAAATGCCATGACTATCGCTATTTATAGAAAAATAAATAAACTTAATAATTAATTTATAGGACTAAAATATTACATAATTTACAAGTATTTGGTCTCACTTGATGCAGAATTTTTCCTCTTTCTATTGTTATTACAACCATTGTTTTCAAGTAAAACGGGGGGCAAAAATCTGCAAAAAACTGATTTAGTATGTTAATCTCCTGATGATTCTAACACCCGGCATAAGAAATCAAAGGTAAAATTTTCACTTGGCTTATAAATATTTCTCTATTTTACCTTGTATATATTTTCTATAGTATATGAATGATTCAAGCAACTTATTGCTCCATTTTTAGTTAATGAATAATCTAATTTGCCCTTATAATAACTAATTTATCACCAAATTGTTTCAGTACCTACGAACAACTGTTAATGTATTACTGTCATCAGTAAAACTAATCAAACATTAAAAATTATTCTTTGAAACTAAAAGTATATTTTTTTAACATCAAATATCTGTATTCACTTAAAAGATCTAGTCATAAAAAACACTCTAATCCAGCTGGAAACCAATCACTCCTCTTCGCTCCGTGTTTGCTCCCAATGACGCTTAATGTAAACTCTCCAACTTTTCATGTACCACAAGAACACCATTAACCGTGCTTTTAACTAGGATGAAGGAAGGGCTGAAATTTAATGTTAGACAAAAACTATTTCTGTTGGATTTTTACACAAGATATTATATCTCTTCGATTAGAGTCCAATAATATATTGGATTCATATGATTTTCACGTTTACGTGTTCTTTTCATATATTAGCGTTGACCCCACCCCTTGCAAATCATTCTCCGGTGCATTTTTCAATGAATTTCCTAGTCGAAGCTGTAAAATTAGCAACACTTTCAATTGTTTTGGTTACTAAGTAATTTAATTGTTGCTATTATAATTGGAAAAAAGGGTGTTCAATAATTATTTATTGAGGGAATGGATTGCTGTTAATTTAAAGACAGTTTAGTTAATCTGAGACAAAAATAAATATCTGGGATTAAGTGAATTATCCCGGAGCTTGCGTTTGGAAACAAATACGTATTTTGGTGAGAAATTCTTATTTCTATAATAATGATATAGAAGACTCCCGGTTCTTCTCATTTTCTTTATAATTGTACTAATAAAAACAGATCCAGTACAGTAAAACAAAATGTATTGTACTAACTCAACCCGTCACTGATACAAAATAAACGAAGAATAAACTTATTAAATGTATATATTTATATCGCAGCCAAATACAGATAATTATTTTATAGTGAACACTAAACATGTAATATGAGCAGAATTAATAATGGATTTTTTTTTTGCAAAATTAGCCTCCATTTCTTTTGAATTATATTATATGAATATTATATTTTTGCGAAATTCATTTATTAATTTTAATTAATTTTTTTTTTCGTATAAAATTACTAAATTGAATACCTAGTTATTTTTCTCTGTTATTTAATGGGGTCTCATGTCCATGTACCAGAATGTCTGGTCGCGAATCTGGGGACCCGGGTTCAATCCTGACCGACGCCAAAACTTATTTTACATTTTAATTGGCACAAAAGTGAGCCCGCCGCCAGCAGAGTGCCCATGAGGTCACGTCTGGTAAACGGCCACACGGTGCGAATTTGATATCATCAACCAATATCTGCGTATAAAGCAGATTGGCACACCCTAATTCAATTATTATTCTTAATTTTACTTCATGTTATTAGAATAAATTTATTATTTAAATAAAACGCATTATTATCATTAATAAATGTATAGTTATTTTGTAAGTTACGAACAAGGATATTATATATGAGTATTTCCAAATTTGGAAGTTATTTGACAATAACTGTTTTGAAATTATCGTTGTTTATTTTAAAAGTTACCTACTAATAGTTATTTTTTTCAGGTTAATATTTAAAAGTATTCCGCAGTGATGTATGATGTTGCATAAATTGTCAGTAAGTGATCATATATATATATATATATATATATATATATATATATATATATATATATATATATATATATATATATATATATATATATATATATATATATATATATATATATATATATATATATATATATATATATATATATATATATATATATATATATATATATATATATATATATATATATATATATATATATATATATATATATATATATATATATATATATATATATATATATATATATATATATATATATATATATATATATATATATATATATATATATATATATATATATATATATATATATATATATATATATATTCTAAACAACTAATTTCTTCGATTATAAAATTTTCATATGACATATTGAATCTTCTGCGTTTTGCAAATTTAGCTGTGAATCACGTTTTTAACATAGCTCAGCTACCCCTGCGACTTTTTAAGTTCTTTCTGTGCAAAGAAATAAGAAAGCAAATGATTTAAATGCATGAAATACTATTATGGACAATTGTCCTGTTTATTTTCAGAAAGAATATTTTAAAAATCACATAAATTTGTTATTGTTGCCCATAAACAAATTACTTTTAATTACTTTTCCGCGTTTTTCTATGTAGCGAAGGTTGTACTAAAAATTTTAAAAGCCATTATTTTTGAAAAATTTTCTGTTACATATAGCATATTCTTCAAACTATATAAGGATAAAAATAAAAAGCAAATATGTGCATATTTTTACACAAAATAATCTTTTTATAGGTAGGTACTTATAGGTATGATATGTAAACAAAATCTATTTAAGCTTGTGCTAACTAAATACCTCGGTAAGTAGAGGGGAATCTTGTTATCCTTATATTGGCATTTATTAACAATTTGCACAATATTTTGCAATTAATAATTCAGATTTATGAATTTTAAATAATTAACTTTTTAATTTTTTTACGTTTGCAAACAATTTATTTTGACTTCATGGTTATGGATTTTGTATTTACTAAGATGATTTTACAAATACAAAACAAAAGTTTGATTATAAATTTTAATTTTATATATTATTATCAGTACACAATACAGCTTTAAATACGATTAAAAGAGTTGCGCGCTAATGTAGTGTCCACTGTTGCCAAGAATACGGAGTATGAAACTTGAGTATATACAGTGTATATACGCCGAACGACACTAGCGCCGCAAGTGGAATTTTTTTGAACTTCAAAAAATATACATTTTCCACTTTGCTATCATTTTGACGTCCATAACAAATTTTGCTATTCGATACTAGAGGCCCCCCTGATACCAGAAAAAAAATTACAAGGAATTTTAAACTGACGTCACATGCACAAGGACGTCACTTCGAATGTAGAAAATAACACAGGGGACGTCACAATGGTAGTGGGATGTATATATATATATATATATATATATATATATATATATATATATATATATATGTATATATATATATATATATATGTATATATATATATATATATATATATATATATATATATATATATATATATGTATATATATATGTATATATATATATATATATATATATATATATATATATATATATATATACTCTGCTGTCAGTTCTGATAACAATTGTAAAAAAAAAATATTGCAATTAAACTAAACAATGTCAAACGAATATTTATTCGTTTTTTACATTTTAATTTCTGAATCAACATGTCAGATCTTTTTTTTATTATTAATAAAAGCCGAGTTTTTATGCTATTGCTTTGAATTGTTTTAAGCAAAACACTAATTATTTAGAAAAAAATATGTTAAAATTTTATAAAAGAATGTGGATATACCAATATTTTGTTCTTGCTTTATTCATAGTGATATTAGATTTCAATGAAATTAAGTACCTACATATTTCTAATAACGTTAAACTATCATTATTATTACACTAAATAATTTATAAAAAATAATGAAAACTTTTTCTAATAAGTCATTCGGTTTCAAACTCAACTGAGGAGTAATTCTGAATCCGATATCCGACAGCAATGCATTTCGCCCAACTTATTCATAAATATCCACCCCACCACACTTCGATATAATGTTCTATAGACCAGCGCCTTTCTTCAGTGTCTCCCACACAATACAAGTGTTCAACTACAAATGGGCCGGCCTAAAGATCTCCGTACAGCACTACACTTCTCGAACAGAAAAGCAGATTCGAAGTTGAGCCACGCGGAGTCGAGACCCTTAAAGTCCTTGAGAATTATCTGGTCGCCGACTTGTGCTAGTTCATTTGGCATTACCCAGCGTGTACCATGAGGAGGCGAGCTAGCTCCACACCCAAGATAAATATAATGTTTCACATCAACTTGCAATAATGAATATTTATGTCTATATAGGTAGAGAGAAAAGTAAATTCAGAAGTCAAACGAAAGCGAAAATTATAACCCCATGAAGAATTTTTCTCAAGACAACTTGGCTTGAAATGTAAAATACATTTATTATTATTATTGATTACAACACATAACCAAAAATGCATTAACATTTTTATGTGATAACTTTTGACAGTTTCCAAGTTACTCATTTGTTAGATATTGTTGCAAATTCTGAGTAGGTCAAGGTCTCACTATAACTAGAGTTCAAATGTGCAGACAAGATAACACCTTATATAGGGTTCGTAGAAACACTCTCAAATATTTAAACGAATTTTAACAAATTGGATATGGTGTTTTAAATGCTGTAAAATGTTACAATTCTGTGAAAGAACATTTCATATTTTAGTGTATTTGTGCTTAAACTATCAAAATTTTATTTGTATTTTAGTTGTAATAAGTGTATTATTCTCTAAAATTAATAATAAATGCCAGAAAAGAGAATGTTGCACGTATAATCTGGAAGAGAAATAATATAATAGTTATTTATGCAACAAGTGTGTAAAGTAGTACTTTTTGGTCAAGTGCGGTGTTTTACGCATGAGGCGCAGGTAAATGCGTAAATTATAGCACGAGACAAAAACACTATTTTACACACATGTTGCATACAATATTTTTCCTACACCCGAAAATTTAGTGCTGTGTCTAATAATACTGTGTGTACATGCATCTTTAAATACTGCTAGTGGTCCTTCTCATAATACTATATAAAATGTAACGTGAACAATCAACAGAAACTCAGAGACTAGTAGACTAGTCTTCCAGAATTGTACAAATTGTAGATTTAATATTATTATTAAAAATTAGGTTAGATTCGAACTTATTGTCAAAAAAATGATATATCTTAAGAATTAGATTAATTTTTAATCTATTAACAAAAATTATTACACTTGTATTTCTTATTTAGCGTATTCTTAAAAAAATATATTAATTTTATTATTATTTACTGTCTAATGGTTGACACGTAAATTGACCGATTGTGTATGTTGCCTAGTAACGTCTATTTACTTTTCACGCACTAGCGCTTGAAAAGTGACTTTACACACTATAGAGAGTGCATAAACTTGTACTTTACGCACGGTTGTAGGAAAAATAGTTTTAAACGAATAGTCTTATCTTACAGTTGCGAAATTTTCCATGGATAAAACAATGAATCCCCCTACAGTAAGTTCTATCTTCTTTCGAGAGCGTAGTATAATCATTGCCAGAGCCATTTTTATTTTGCGACCTTCTCCATGGATATCAGACCAGTTGCACTGATAAGCTGCTTCGCCCACTTGCAAACCCTGTATTAAATGGAACTTCTGATGTTTTATGATCAGGGTAGTATAGCTTGTCAACCCTAGTTCTGCACTTGAGATGCGGAAAGATAACATGAATGCATAATTTCCCTTCACTTTACTACAGCGCACTCGACCTTGAAGTGCAGTGCTAAGGTTGACAAGATGTCTTATGTTTTACCTCGTCTTGAATATACTGCCCTGCCCAACAGTACGCAAACAACTGGATTATAATGGCCAGGAAAGTGAGAAGATGTGTTAATTTTCCACTCCTGAAATAAATAATTGAAAATAACAGTTTTATTCAAGAAATATTGCAGAACTGCGAAAAGTGATTATAAAATAGTTATTTGCACAACTACCATCCGGTCCTGTACAACCCCACTAGTTACGAAGCCTTCAACAGAGCCTCGGACTGGACGGATAAAACAAAGACGACTTTGCAAACGAACTAAGGAATGCGAATTAAAAGTACAAACGTGGAATGTAAGAAGCCTATACCAACCAGGCATATTAAATATCCTTTTAATTGAACTAGACAATTATAATGCCGATATTACAGCAATACAAGAAGTAAGATGAATAGGGCATGGAATAATAGAAAAAAGAACACACACAATATTTCACAGTTGCCATAAAAAAACATCCTGAATTAGGAACGGCCTTCGTGGTAAGGAAAAAATGAAACACGCTATTATTACATTCAAAACAATAAATGAACGTTTATGCAAGATCAGTATAAGAGGAAATTACTTCAACTTCACAATTATAAACGTACATGCCCCGACAGAAGATAAGTCAGAAGAAGAAAAAGATGAATATTACGCTATATTAGAAAAAGCAATCGAACTAAGTCCAAAACATGACTTGAAAATTGTCATAGGGGACTTAAATGCTCAAGTAGGAAGAGAAACAATTTACTATCTCACAATAGGTAAAAATAGTCTACATCAAAAATGCAACGATAACGGCCTCAGAATAGTGAATTTTGAAACATCCATGAATATGATTATCGCTAGCACATGTTTTCAAGCAACGTGGATATCTCCTGATGGCAATACCCGTAACGCTATAGACCATGTATTAATTGATCATCGTCATTTTAGGAATATAATGGATGTAAGATCTTATCGAGGCGCGAATATAGACTCGACCATTTCCTAGTTGGTCTGAGATTAAGGGCAAGAATATCTAAACAAAGAAGTACTAAGAATAACACAAAAAAGGCTTGACATAAATAAATTTAAAAATCCTGATATAGCAAGTAAATTCATAGATGAAATAATTTAGGGCATATCTATAAACGAAAGAGAAGAAACCCAAAAAAAAAAACATCAATGAAGGATAGGAGGCACTTCAAAATATAATTAAGGAGACTGCAGAAAACGTGTTAGGGCACCAAGAAAGCAATAGAGGAAATACTTGGTTTGACACTGAATGTCAACAAGTCACAGAAGCTAAAAACGCTGCATACAAAAATATGTTACAAAAACTTAATACAAGAAAATGGCGGGAAAAATACAAAGACAAAAGACGAGAAGCATAGAGAATTGATAAGCGAAAGAAAAAACAGCATTTCGAGGATGAACTGAAAGTATTAGAAGAATGTAGTAAACACACTAACAGCAAAAAATTTTATGAAAAAGTAAATAAGCAACGGAAGGATTTCAAACCAAGAATAACAATGTGCGCTGATAAAGAAGGTAAGTTAATAGCCGAAAAAGACAAAATACTTCAAAGGTGGCAGGAACACTTTAAAGAGCTACTAAACCTCCTGAAAGATATCGCCCCCATTGTAGAAAACTCGGAGGCAACACCAAGAGTATAACACGAAAACCTAGAAGATACCCCAGAAATATGGAAATATGGAGGAGATAAGTTAAAAGACAAAATCCGGGAAATAATCACTCATATATAAACGCAAGGATATATACGAAAGAAATGGAACGAGGGATTAATATGCCCAATCCATAAAAATGGTGAATAACTTTCCTGCACAAATTATAGAGGGGTCACTCTATTAAATACGGCATATAAAGTATACTCAAATATAGTTTTTGACCGAATGATTCCACTGGGAGAACAAGTAATTGGTAATTATCAATGCGGGTTTAGGCCAGGAAAATCTACAACCAATCATATCTTTGCACTGAGACAAATCGAGAAAATATTAGAATACAATCAAGAAGTGCACATGATGTTTATAGTTTTAAGAATGCGTATGACACAATAAGCAGACCAAACTTGTATAAAGCTATGAGAGTATTAAATTTCCCGGAACAGCTAATAAAAATGGTACAAATAACAATGGAACAAGTAAATTGCCGAGTAAAAGTAGGAGGGCACGTATCTGAGGCGTTTGGTACACAAAAGGGCTTAAGACAGGGAGATACACTGTTCTGCATCCTTTTTAATATAACACTAGAAAAAATCATAAGAGAAACGGAAATAGATATCCGAGGATGCATAATCAACAAACACAAATATTAGCCTACGCCGATGATATTGTACTGATCAGACGAATGCAACAGCAGCTAAAAGACGCGTTCATATCCCTGGAACAATCGGCACGTAAAATGGGATTAAATATTAACGAGGAAAAAACCAAATATATGCACGTAAAACAAAATACACAAAACGACTTAAGAAAATTTGTAGCAGGCACATGCAACATTGAGGAAGTTACAGAATTCGTACATCTAGGATCATTAATAAGGAAAGACGGTGATATATCACCAGAAATAAAATGGAGAATTAGCCTAGACAATAGAGCCTATTTTGGACTACGTAAACATCTTACATCCCATAGAATCTCCAGAACAACAAAATTTAGATTATACTCCACATTAATGAAGCTCGTTCTCATGTATGGTTCTGAAGCATGGACCCTGAAGCAAATAGATATCAACTTGCTAGGCACATTTGAAAAAAAAAGTATTAAGAACAATTTGTGGAGGGGTAAAAAAAGATTATTTATGACGCAGGCGGTATAAATTTAAATTGTATGAACTCTATCGAGACAAAGATGTAATAAAAACTATAAAACTAGAACGTTTAAGATGGCTGGGTCACGTAGAAGGATTAGAAGATACAGATCCAACTAAATTAGTGTTTAGAATAAACCCATTCGGCCGAAGAAATGTAGGAAGGCCGAAGAAAAGATATATGAATGACGTAAAAAATGACCTAAAAAAACTGAAATTAACAAAGAGAAAGCAAAGGACAGGATAGTTTGGAAGACACTGTTGAAGGAGACCATGGCTCACCAAGGGCTGTAATGCCACAGATGATGATATATATATATATATATATATATCGCAAAGTTTGTTGTAAAAGATTCCATACTACATTCTCTGTTTTCCTGTAAAATTATAACTCAAAACAAATTGTCAATTGCACTTGACATTGACATTTGTAAAGTAGAACTTTCTTAATATAGTATATGTTTCCATGGTTACAACACAGCTGGCTGCTTTACGAAATTTATTAGCTTCAATATTTTTTAACTCTATATCTATTAATCGTATAGAGATTAAAATATTCTTTAAATTTTATAATCACATTAAATGTAAAAAAATATATTTAGCAGAGTTTTTTCAAGAATAACTAATAAAATTTTCAAATTACGGTACTTCCGGTCGACCACTTATAAGCAAAACTTAATCCGCTCTTCATAAGGATGGATGTATGAATGGATGTATAGATGAATGTATGCATGGATGTACGGATCTATTCCATCCATACATTCATCCATACATCCATGCATACATCCATCCATACATCCACCGATACATCCATCCATCCACCCATACATTTATCTATATATCCATCCCTACATCTATTCATACATCCATCCATCCATCCATCCATACATCCATCCATCCATCCATACATCCATCCATACATCCATCCATACATCCATCCATACATCCATCCATACATCCATCCATACATCCATCCATACATCCATCCATACATCCATCCATACATCCATCCATACATCCATCCATACATCCATCCATACATCCATCCATACATCCATACATCCATCCATACATCCATCCATACATCCATCCATACATCCATCCATACATCCATCCATACATCCACCCATACATCCATCCATACATCCACCCATACATCCATCCATACATCCATCCATACATCCATCCATACATCCATCCATACATCCATCCACACATCTATCCATACATCTATCCATACATCCATCTATACATTCATTTATTCATCCATACATACATACATTCATACATCTATCCATACATCCATCCATACATCCATCCATACATCCATCCATACATCTATCCATACATCCATCCATATATACATCCATATATACTTCCATACATCCACACATCCATCTATCCATACATCCATCTATACATTTATCTATACATCCACCCATCCGTACATCCAATCATACATCCATCCATGCATGCATCCATACATCCATCCATACATCCATCTATACATCCATCCATCCATACATCCAACCAACTATCCATTCATCCATACATACGTCCATCTATCTATACATCCATCCATACATGCATCCATACATCCATCCATACATCCATTCATATATACATCCATTCATACATACATACATCCATCCATACATCCATCCATACAATCATCCATACATCCATCCATTCATACATCCATCCATACATCCATCCATATATCCATCCATACATCCAATCATACATCCATTAATATATCCATAAATACATTCATCCATGCATTTATCCATAAATCCATCTATCCATCCGGGCATCCATCCATACATCCATCCATACATTTATTTAAACATTCATTTATTCATCCATCCATACATACATACATCAAACAATACATCTATCCATACATCCATCCATACATCCATTCACACTTCTATCTATTCATATATATATATATATATATATATATATATATATATATATATATATATATATATATATACCGGGTGTCTTAAGCCGACCGACACATGGGCGATTAACATGTAAAATTAGTTAATTGTGAATAGTATCTCCCCAGTGCAAGATATTAAGATGAAATTTTGCATGCTTATCCGGGGATACTATTCCTATGGATTTCAATTCAAATCAGTCAATTTACAAGTGTAATATTAGAATAAATTAAGAAAAATTGTAGAAGTACCATGAATGTTATTCATATCTTGAAAATAATAGTAACTAAGCAACAGCTCTGATAGAGTAGGGGTAACGTGCGCGCTTCACAATTTAGAGAGTCGGATTCGAAACCAACCGACAGCAATATTTATTTTTTAATTTTTTCTTTTCAAAATAATTTTTATTATTAATATGTTTTTAATCTTTTATGAATATTTAATTTAATAAAGTGGATACATTGTACGTAACAAGATTTATTTATTTAAAAAAATATTAAATCGTACCTACTAATTACAACATTAAAATTTAAAAATTATAATAAATATTCAAAATGGCCGCCGTTTTGCGCTAAGCAAAATCCGAGACGATCGTAACATTGCTGTCTCACGTTGCTTAGCTGTCGATTAGAAATAAGCCTACATTAATTCCTTATTGCCGCTTTCAGGTCTTCTAAAGTGGTCAATTCATAATGGCCTTAAATTTTTGATTTTAAATGACCCCAAAGAAAAAAATCTAAGGGGCTTAGATCAGGAGACCTTGCCGGCCAATTAATTGGTCCATTTAAACCAATCCAAGAATCTGGAAATGAATTGTCCAAATATTCTTTGACAATTTGCACGTTATGCGCTGGACACCCATCCTGTTGAAACCATATCCTCTCCATATTTAATTCTGTAAGTCTAGGCCCAACTACTGTTTCCAATAAATCTAAATATTTTGGACCGTTCAATGTCCCTTCAATAAAATATGGTCCAATAATGTGTGATCCCAAAATTCCCGCCCAAACATTAACCTTCTGGGGATATTGTGTTCTTGATAAATTTTGAAGAGTTGGTTTATCTTTTGACCAGTGGCGAAAGTTTTGCACATTCGGTTCGTTATGAAGAGTAAATGTGCATTCATCGGTATAACAGAGGGAATACAAAAAGTTTCTGTTTTCATTGGCTTTATCCATAATTGTTTCACAATAAGTTGCTCTTCTTTCTTCGTCGCCGTCTCGCAATTCTTGATGGTTACCTACTTTGTAACTTCTAAATCCATTTTTCTTAAGTATTCTAGCAATTTTTGTTCTACTTATTCCACATTCCATTTGTAAACTTCTTAAACTAATAGTAGACTCCACTTCAACCCGCGCAATTATTATTTCTTCAAATTCATTTTCAATTGGTTGTATTTCCTGCTTTGTGTGAATAGCAACACACCCAGTTTCTTCAAATCTGTTAATAATACGCCTTACACGGGATTTATTAACTACTTTTTCTGGATTTTCGGCAGAAAATACATCAGCAGTTTGCTGTAGGCTATTACCAATGTGAAATAATTTCACAATACGAATTTTATCTTTTGTAGTTAAATCCATATTATTTAAATAACACTAGCAACAAATAAAGATAGTACAATACAAATCTGCATTTGACGTTTGATTATTCAAATCAAATGTTCTCTTTTTTTTGTTTTCGTCAGGGATAACTATAATTTGAAGAAATTTAATTTATAATAAACCAATAAAGCAAATAATAAAATATTTTTTAAATAAATAAATCTTGTTACGTACAATGTATCCACTTTATTAAATTAAATATTAATAAAAGATTAAAAACATATTAATAATAAAAATTATTTTGAAAAGAAAAAATTAAAAAATAAATATTGCTGTCGGTTGGTTTCGAACCCGACTCTCTAAATTGTGAAGCGCGCACGTTACCCCTACTCTATCAGAGCTGTTGCTTAGATACTATTATTTTCAAGATATGAATAACATTCATGGTACTTCTACAATTTTTCTTAATTTATTCTAATATTACACTTGTAAATTGACTGATTTGAATTGAAATCCATAGAAATAGTATCCCCGGATAAGCATGCAAAATTTTATCTTAATATCTTGCACTGGGGAGATACTATTCACAATTAACTAATTTTACATGTTAATCGCCCATGTGTCGGTCGGCCTAAGACACCCGGTATGTATATATATATATATATATATATATATATATATATATATATATATATATATCCATACATCCATCCATACATGTATCCATACATCCATCCATACATCTATACATACATCCATCCATACATCCATTCATACATCCATACATACATCCATCCATCCATACATCCATCCATACATCCATCCATACATCCATCAATATACCCATACATACGTACATACATACATACATACATACATACATTTATCTATTCATCCATCCATACATCCATCTATCCATCCAGGCATCCATCCATACATCCATCCATCCACCCATATATCCAATCATACATCTATCCATACATGCATCCATACATCCATACATCCATCCATCTATCCATTGATCCATCCATCCACCCATACATCCATCCATACATGCATCTATACATCCATCCATACTTCCATCCATACATCCATCCATACATCCATCCATACATCCATTCGTACATTTATCCATTCATACATCCATCCATACATCCATCCATATATCCATCCAAACATCCATACATACATCCATCCATCCATACATCCATCAATAAAGCCATCCCTACAACCATCCATACATCCATTAATACATCCATCCATACATCCATCGAATTAATACATCCATCCATACTTTCATTCATCCGATCATCCATACATCTGTACATACATCCATCCATACATTTATCCATAGATCCATCCTTACAATCAACCATACATCCATCCATAAATATATCCATATATCCATCCATATATACATCCATATATACATCCATATATACATCCATACATCTGTCCATACATCCGCACATCCATCTATCCATACGTCCATCCATACATCTATCTATACATCCATCCATACTTCCACCCATATATCTATCCATACATCCATACATACATTCATTCATACATCCATCCATATATCTATCCATACATCCATCCATACATCTATCTATACATCTGTACATACATCCATCCATACATTTATCCATAGATCCATCCTTACAATCAACCATACATCCATCCATAAATATATCCATATATCCATCCATATATACATCCATATATACATCCATATATACATCCATACATCTGTCCATACATCCGCACATCCATCTATCCATACGTCCATCCATACATCTATCCATACATCCATACATACATCCATCCATACATCCATCCATACATCCATCTATACATCCATCCATCCATCCATACATCCATTCATACATCCATCCATACATCTATCTATACATGTATCCAAACAACCATCCATACATCTATCCATACATCCATCCATACATATATCCATCCATCCATCCATACATCCATCCATAGATCTATCGATACATCCATCCACACATCCATCTATACATCCATCCATACATCCATCTATTCATACATCCATCCAAATATCCATCCATACATTTATGTATCCATACATCCATCCTGGCATCCATCCATACATCCATCCATCTATACATCCATTTATTCATTTATACATATATCCATCCCTACATCCATACATCCATCCATACATCCATCCATACATCCATTCATACATCCATCCATACATCCATCCATACATCCATCCATACATCCAATCATACATCTATCCATACATGCATCCATACATCCATCCATACATCCATTTATACATCCATCCATACATCCATTTGTATATCCATCAATACATCCATTCATACATCAATCTATACATCAATCCATCCATACATGCATCTATACATCCACCTATACTTCCATACATACATCCATTCATACATCCATCCATTCATACATCCATCCATTCGTACATCCATCCATTCGTACATCCATCCATCCATACATCCTTCCATACATCCATCCATACATCCATCCATACATCCATTCATACATCCATCCATACATCCATCAATACATCCATCCATACATCCATCCATACATCCAATCATACATCTATCCATACATGCATCCATACATCCATCCATACATCCATCCATACATCCATCCATATATCCATCCATACATCCATCCCTACAACCATCCATACATCTATCAATACATCCATCCATATATCCATCCATACATCTATCCATACATCCATCCACACATCCATCCATACATCTATCCATACATCTATCCTTACATACATCTATGCATACATCTATCCATACATGCATCCATACATCCGTCCATACATTCATCCATACATCCGTCCATCTGTCCATCCATCCATACTTTCATCTATACATTGATCCATATATCCATCCATACATCCATCCATACTTCTATCCATACATCCATCCTTTTATACATCCATTCATACATCCATCCATACAACCATCCATACATCCATCCATCCATCCAGCCATACATACATCTATCAATACATCCATCCATACATCCATCCATACATCCATCCATACATCCATCCATACATCCATCCATACATCCATCCATGCATCCATCCATACATCTATCCATACATCCATTCATACATCCATTCATACATCCATCCATACATCCATCAATACATCTATGCATACATCCATCCACACATCCATCCATACATTCATCCATACATTCATCCATACATCCATCCATACAACTATCAATACATCTATCCATACATCCGTACATACATCCATCCATACATACATCCATACAGGCATCCATCTATCTATTCATATATATATATATATATATATATATATATATATATATATATATATATATATATATATACATCTATCCATACATCCATCCATACATGTGTCCATACATGCATCCATCCATACATCCATCAATATATCCAAACATACATACATACATACATTTATCTATTCATCCATCCAAACATCCATCTATCCATCTAGGCATCCATCCATACATCCATCTATCCACGCATACATCCAATCATACATCTATCCATACATGCATCCATACATCCATCCATCCATACATCCATCCATCTATCCATTGATCCATCCATACATCCATCCACCCATACATCCATCTATACATGCATCTATACATCCATCCATACTTCCATCCATACATCCATCCATACATCCATCCATACATCCATTCGTACATTTATCCATTCATACATCCATCCATACATCCATCCATACATCTATCCATTCATCCATCCATACATCCATCCAAACATCCATACATCCATCCATCCATACATCCATCAATACAGCCAACCCTACAACCATCCATACATCCATTAATACATCCATCCATACATCCATCCATTAATACATCCATCCATACTTTCATTCATCCGATCATCCATACATCTGTACATACATCTATCCATACATCCATCCATACATTCATCCATAGATCCATCCTTACAATCAACCATACATCCATCCATAAATATATCCATATATCCATCCATATATACATCCATATATACATCCATACATCTGTCCATACATCCGCACATCCATCTATCCATACGTCCATCCATACATCTATCTATACATCCATCCATACTTCCACCCATACATCTATCAATACATCCATACATACATTCATTCATACATCCATCCATATATCTATCCATACATCCATCCATACATCTATCTATACATCCGTCCATACATCCATCCATACATCCATCCATACATCCATCCATACATCCATCTATACATCCATCCATCCATCCATTCATACATCCATCCATACATCCATCCAAACGTCCATCCATACATCCCTCCATACATCCATCCGTACATCCATCCATACATCCGTACATACATCCATCCATACATACATACATCCATACTTCCATCCATACATTCATCCATACATTCATCCATACAATCATCCATACATCCATCCATTCATACATCCATCCATATATCCATCCATACATTTATGTATCCATACATCCATCTATCCATCCAGGCATCCATCCATCCATCTATACATCCATTTATCCATCCCTACATCCATACATCCATCCATACATCTATTCATACATTCTTCCATCCATCTATTCATCCATACTTCTATCCATACATCTAACGATACATCCATCCATACATCCATCCATACATCCAACCATACATCCATTCATACATCCATCAATACATCCATCCATACATCCATCCATACATCCAATCATACATCTATCCATACATGCATCCATACATCCATCCATACATCCATTTATACATCCATCCATACATCCATCAATACATCCAATCATACATCAATCTATACATCAATTCATCCATACATCCATCCATCCATACATGCATCTATACATCCATCCATACATCCATTCATACATCCATCCATTCATACAACCATCCATTCTTACATCCATCCATACATCCATCCATACATCCTTCCATACATCCATCCATACATTTATCCATACATCCATCCATATATCCATCCATACATCCATTCCTACAACCATCCATACATCTATCAATACATCCATCCATATATCCATCCATACATCCATCCATACATCCATCCACACATCCATCCATACATCTATCCTTACATACATCTATTCATACATCTATCCATACATGCATCCATACATCCGTCCATACATTTATCCATACATCCGTCCATCCATCCATACATTCATCTATACATTGATCCATATATCCATCCATACATCCATCCATACTTCTATCCATACATCCATCCTTTTATACATCCATTCATACATCCATCCATCCATCCATACATACATCTATCAATACATCCATCCATACATCCATCCATACATCCATCCATGCATCCATCCATACATCTATCCATACATCCATTCATACATCCATTCATACATCCATCTATACATCTATCCATACATCTATTTATCCATCCATACATCCATCCATACATCCATCCATACATTTATCCATACATCCGTCCATCCATCCATACATTCATCTATACATTGATCCATATATCAATCCATACATCCATCCATACATCTATCCATACATCCGTCCATCCATCCATACATTCATCTATACATTGATCCATATATCCATCCATACATCCATCCATACTTCTATCCATACATCCATCCTTTTATACATCCATCCACACATCCATCCATACATTCATCCATACATCCACTCACACATCCATCCATACATCCATTCATACATCCATCCATACATCTATCCATCCATCCATACATACATCCATACATCCATCCATACATCTATCCATACATCCATTCATACATCCATTCATACATCCAACCATACATCCATCAATACATCTATGCATACATCCATCCACACATCCATCCATAGATCTATCCATACATTCATCCATACATTCATTCATACATCCATCCATACATCCATCCATAAATATATCCATACATCTATTCATATATACATCCATATATACATCCATACATCTGTCCATACATCCACACATCCATCTATCCATACATCCATCCATACATCTATCTATACATTTATGCATACATCCATCTATACATCCATCCATACATCCATCCATCCATACATTCATCCATACAACTATCAATACATCTATCCATACATCCGTACATACATCCATCCATACATCCATCCATACATCCATCAATATATCCATACATACATACATACATACATACATGTATCTATTCATCCATCCATACATCCATCTATCCATCCAGGCATCCATCCATCCACGCATACATCCAATCATACATCTATCCATACATGCATCCATACATCCATCTATCTATCCATTGATCCATCCATACATCCATCCACCCATACATCCATCCATACATGCATCTATACATCCATCCATACTTCCATCCATACATTTATCCATACATCCATCCATACATCCATTCGTACATTTATCCATTCATACATCCATCCATACATCCATCCATACATCTATCCATACATCCATCCATACATCCATCCAAACAACTATACATACATCCATCCATACATCCATCAATACAGCCATCCCTACAACCATCCATACATCTATTAATACATCCATCCATACATCCATCCATACATCCATTAATACATCCATCCATACTTTCATTCATCCGATCAGCCATACATCTGTCCATACATTCATCCATAGATCCATCCTTACAATTAACCATACATCCATCCATAAATATATCCATACATCCATCCATATATACATCCATACATCTGTCCATAGATCCGCACATCCATCTATCCATACGTCCATCCATACATCTATCTATACATCCATCCATACATCCACCCATACATCTATCCATACATCCATACATACAGTCATTCATACATCCATCCATATATCTATCCATACATCCATCCATACATCTATCTATACATCCATTTATACATCCATCTATACATCCATCCATACATCCATCTATACATCCATCCATCCATCCATCCATACATCCATTTATACATCCATCCATACATCTATCTATACATGTATCCAAACTTCCATCCATACATCTATCCATACGTTTATCCATACATCCGTACATAACTCCATCCATACATCTAACCATATATACATCCATATATACATCCATCCATACATCCATCCATACATCCATCCAAACATCCATCCATACATCCATCCATACATCTATCCGTACATTCATCCATACATACATCCTTCCATACATACATCCATACTACACATCCGTCTATCCATACATCTATCTATACATTTATGCATACATCCATCCATACATCCATCCATCCATACATTCATCCATACATCCATCCATACAACTATCAATACATCTATCCATACATCCATACATGCATCCATACATAAATACATCCATACAGGCATCCATACATCCGTCCATACATCCATCCATACATCCATCCATTTATCAATCCATACATCCATCTATTCATTCATCCATCCAAACATACATCCATTTTACATCCATCAATATATCCATACATACATCCATTCATACATTTATCCATAAATCCATCAATCTATCTGGGCATCCATCCATACATCCGTCCATACATTCATCCATCCCTACATCCAACCATACATCCATCTATACATCCAACTATACATCCATCCATACATCCACCCATACATCCATTCATACATTCATCCATACATCCATCCATACATCCATCCATACATCTATCCATACATGTATCGATATATCCATCCATACATCCATCTACACATCCATCCATACATCCATCCATGCCTCTATCCATACACTAATCCACATATACTTCCATACATCTTTCCATACATTCACACATCCATCTATCCATACATCCAATCATACATCTATCCATACATGCATCCATACATCCATCCATACATCCGTTTATACATCCATCCATACATCCATTCATACATCCATCTATACATCCATCCATCTATCCATTCATCCATCCATACATCCATCCATCCATATATCCATCCATACATGCATCTATACATCCATCTATACTTCCATCCATACATCCATTCGTACATCCATCCATACATCCATTTACACATCCTTCCATACATCCATCCATACATCCATCCAAACATCCATCCATCCATCTATCCATCCATCCATCCATACATCTATCAATACATCCATCCATACATCCATCCATACATCCATCCATACATCCATCCATCCATGGATCCATCCATACATCTATCCATACATCTATCCATACATCCATTCATACATCCATCCATACATCCATCAATACATCTATGCATACATCCATACACACATCTATCTATACATTCATCCATACATCCATTTACATATCCATCCATACATCCATCCATACATCCATCCATACATCTATCCATTTACCCATACATCCATCCATACATCCATCCATACATCCATCCATACATCTATCCATACATCCATTCATACATCTATTCTTACATCCATCAATACATCTAAGCATACATCCATCCACACATCCATCTATACATTCATCCATACATTTATTCATACATCCATCCATACATCCGTCTGTACATCCATTCATAAATATATCCGTACATCCAGCCATAAATACATCCATATATACATCCATACATCTGTCCATACATCCACACATCCATCTATCTATACATCCATCCATATATCTATCTATACATTTAGGCATACATCCATCCATCCATACATCCATCCATACATTCATCCATACATCCATCCATACATTCATCCATACCTCCGTCCATCCATACATTCATCCATACATCCATCCAAACAACTATCAATACATGTATCCATACATCCATCCATACAGGCATTCATACATCTGTCCATACATCCATCCATCCATCCATACATCCATTCATACATCCATCAATATATCCATACATACATCCATTCATACATTTATCCATAAATCCATCAATCTATCCAGGTATCCATTTATACATCCATCCATCCATCTATCCAACTATACATCTATTTATCCATACATACATACATCTATCCATACATCCATTCATACATCTATCTATTCATCTATCCTTACATCTATCCATACATCCATCCATACAACCATCCATACATCTATCCATACATGTATCCAATACATCCATCCATACATTTATCTACACATCCATCCATACATCCATCCATCCATACATCCATCAATATATCCATCCATCCATACATCTGTCCATATATTTATCCATACATTCATCCATACATCTATCCATACATGTATTCATACATCTATCTATGCATCCATCCATACATCCATCCCTACACTTATCCATCTATGCATCCATCAATATATCCATCCATACATACATCCATCCATACATTTATCCATTCATCCATCTATCCATCTAGGCATCCATCCATAAACCATCTATACATATATTTATTCATCTATCCTTACATCTATCCATATATATATATATATATATATATATATATATATATATATATATATATATATATATATATATATACATTTTTCCAAACCTTCATCTATATATCCAGCCATACATCGATCCATACATCTATCCAAACATCCATTCATTCATACATCCATCTATATGTCTATCCATACATCCATCCATACATCCGTCCATAGATCTATCGATACATCCATCCATACATCCATCAATACATTCATACATCCAGCCATACATCCATCCATACATTCATCCATCCATAAATCCATTCATACATCCATCCATATATACATCCATACATCTGTCCATACTCCACACATCTATCTATCCATACATCCATCCATACATCCATCTATACATTTATCTATACATCCATCTATACATCCATCCATACATCCATCCATACATCCATCTATACATCCATCGATACATCCATTTATACATCTATCCATACATCCATTCATACATACATTCATCCATACATCCATCCATACATCCATTCATACATCCATCCATACTTTTATCCACACATCTATCCATACAACTATCCATACATCCATCCATACATCTCCATACATCCATCCATCCACACGTACATCCATTCATACAGCCATCAATATATCCATACATACATCCATCCATACATTTATCCATAAATCCATCTATCTATCCAGGCATCTATCCATACATCCATCCATACATCCATTTATACATTCATTAATTTATACATCCATCCATACAGCCATCCATACATCTATCCATACATCCATTCATACATCCATCCATACATCTATCCGTACATCAATCCATACATCCATCCATACATACATCCATCCATACATCCATCCATACATCCATCCATACATCCATCCATCCATCCATACATCCATCTATACATCCATCCATACATCCACTTATACATCCATCCGTACACCCATCCATACATCCATCCATACGTCCATCCATACATCTATCCATACATCCATTCATACATCTATTCTTACATCCATCAATACATCTATGCATACATCCATCCACACATCCATCCATAAATTCATCCATACATTTATTCATACATCCATCCATACATCCGTCTGTACATCCATTCATAAATATATCCGTACATCCAGCCATAAATACATCCATATATACATCCATACATCTGTCCATACATCCACACATCCATCTATCTATACAACCATCCATATATCTATCTATACATTTATGCATACATCCATCCATACATCCATCCATCCATACATCCATCCATACATCCATCGATACATTCATCCATACATCCATCCATACATCCATCCATACAGCCATCCATGCATCCATCCATACAACTTTCAATACATCTATCCATACATCCGTACATTCATCCATACATACATACATCCATTTATCAATCCATACATCCATCTATTCATCCATCCATCCAAACATACATCCATCAATATATCCATACATACATCCATTCATACATTTATCCATAAATCCATCAATCTATCTGGGCATCCATCCATACATCCATCCATCCCTACATCCATCCATACATCCATCTATACATCCAACCATACATCCATCCATACAGCCACCCATACATCCGTACATACACCTATCCATACATACATACCCCCATACTTCCGTTCATACATCCATCCATACATCTATCCATATATCTAGTCATACATCGATCTTTACATCTAGCCATACATCCATCCATCCGTACATGTATGCGTACAACCATCCATACATCCACCCTTAAATCCATCCATACATCCATCCATCCATTCATACATCCATCAATATATCCATATATACATCCATCCATACATTTATCCATCCATCCATCCATACATCCATCTATTTATCCAGGCATCCATCCATACATCCATCCATTTATACATCCATTTATTCATCCATACATACATCCATTCATCTATTCATACATCCTTCCATACATCTATTTATCCATACTTCTATCCATACATATATCCATATATCCATCCATACATCTATCCATACATCCATCGATACATCCATCCACACATCCATCCATACCTCTATCCATACATTAATCCACATATACCTCCATACATCTTTCCATACATTCACACATCCATCTATCCATACATCCATCCACACATCTATCTATACATCCATCTATCCACACATCCAATCATACATCTATCCATACATGCATCCATACATCCATCCATACATCCATTTATACATCCATTCATACATCCATCTATACATCCATCCATTCATCCATCTATACATCCATCCATCCATACATGCATCTATACATCCATCTATACTTCCATCCATACATCCATTCGTACATCCATCCATACATCCATCCAAACATCCATATATCCATCCATACATCCATTCCTACAACCATCCATACATCTATCAATACATACATCCATATATCCATCCATACATCCATCCATACATCCATTCACACATCCATCCATACATCCACCCATACATCTATCCATACATACATCCATCTATACATCCATCCATACATGCATCCATACATCCGTCTATACATCCATCCATACATCCATCCATCTATCCATACATTTATCTATACATTGTTCCATATATCCATCCATTCAGCCATCCATACATCCATCCATACTTCTATCCATACATGCATCCTTTTATACATCCATCCATACATCCATCCATACATCCATCCATCCATACATCTATCCATACATCAATCCATATATCCATACATCCATCCATATATCCATCCATACATCCATCCATACATCCATCCATACAGCCATCCATACATCCATCTATACATCCATATATACATCCATCCATACATCCATCTATACATCCATCCAAACATCCATTCATACATCTATCCACACATCCATTCATACATCCATCCATACATCCATTCATACATCTAAGCATACATCCATCCATACATCCATCTATACACTCATCCATACATCCATCCATACATCCATTCATATATCCATCCATACATCTATCCATACATCCATCCATACATCTCCATACATCCATCCATACATCCATCCATCCATACATACATCCAAACATCCAGCCATCAATATATACATACATACATCCATCCATATATCTATCCATAAATCCATCTATCCATCCAGGCATTCATCCATCCATCCATACATACATACATCTATCCATACATCCATCCATACATCTATCTATTCATCTGTCCATACATCTATCCATACATCCATTCATACATCCATTCATACATCCATCAATACATCTATCTATACATGTATCCATACATTCATCCATACTTCTATCCACACATCCACCCATACATCCATCCATACATCCATCCATACATACATCCATTCATAAATCCATCAATATATCCATACATTTATCCATAAATCTATCTATCTATCCAGGCATCCATCCATACATCCATCTATGCATCCATCAATATATCCATCCATACATACATCCATCTATCCATCCATACATTTATCCATTCATCCATCTATCCATCCAGGCATCCATCCATACTTCCATCTATACATCTATTTATTCATCTATCCTTACATCTATCCATACATATATCCATACATTCATCCAAACCTCCATCTATATATCCATCCATACATCCATCCATACATCTATCCATACATCCAGCCATACATCCATCTATACATTCTTCCATACATCCATCCATGCATCCATCTATACAACCATCCATACACCCATCTATACATCTATCCATACATCCATCCATACATTCATTCATACATCCATCATATCTATTCATACATTTATCCATACATCCATCCATACATTCATCTATACTTCCATCCATACATCCATCCATACATTCATCCTTACATTCATACATACTTCCATCCATCCGTTCATCCATACATCTGTCCATTCATCCATACATGCATCCATCCATACATCCTTCCATACATCTATCGATACATCCATCCATACATCTTTCCATACATCCATCCATACATGCATACATCCATCCATACATCCACACATCCATCCATATATTCTCCATACATCCATCCATAAATTCATCCATACATCCATCCGTATATACATCCATACATCTTTTATACATCTACAGATCCATCTATCCATACATCCATCCATACATCCATACATCCATCCATCCATACATCTATCAATACACCCATCCATACATCCATCCATACATCCATCCATACATACATCCATCCATACATGCATCCATACATATAACCATCCATACATCCGTCCATCCATCCATCCATTCATACATTCATCTATACATATATCTATACATCCATCCATACATCCATCCATACATCCATCTATACACCCATACATACAGCCATCCATACATCCATTCATACATCCATACATACATCCATCCATACATCCATCCATACATTTATCTATACATCCATACATCCATCCATACATCCATCCATACATCCTTCCATTCATCCATCCATACATTCATTCACACATCCATCCGTACATCCATCCATACATCCATCCATACATCCATCTATACATCCATCCATACATCCGTCCATACATCCATATATACATCCATACATGTGTCCATGCATCCACGCATCCATCTATCCATACATCCATCCATACATCTATCTATACATCCATTCATACATCCATCCATACATACATACATCCGTCCATACATCCATCTATACATACATCCATACATTTGTCCATACATACATCCATCCATCCATACATCCATCTATACATTGATCCATACATCCATCCATACATCCATCCATACTTCCATCCATACATCCATCCATTCATACATCTATCCATACATCCATACATACATCCATTGATACATCCATACATCCATCCATACATCAATCTATACATTCATCCATACATCCAACTATACATCCATCCATACATCCATCCATACATACATTCATACATCCATCCATACATTTATCAATACAACCATCCATACATCCATCCATACATCCATCCATACATCCATCCATACATCCATCCATACATCCATCCATACATCCATCCATACATCCATCCATACATTTATCCATACATCCATCCATACATCCATCCATACATACATCCATCCATACATACATCTATCCATATATCCATCCATACATCCATCTATATTCCTAGTCATACATCTATCCATACATCCATCCATCCATACATGTATGCATACTACCATCCATCCATCCATACATCCATTCTTACATCCATCAATAAATCTATACATACATCCATCCATACATTTATCCATTCATCCATCCATACATCCATCTATCCATCCAGGCATCCATCCATACATCCATTCATACATCCATCTATACATCCATTTATTCATCCATGCATACATACATCCTTACATCTATCCATACATCTATCTATTCATCTATCCATACATCTATCCATACATCCATCCATACGTCTATCCATACATCCATCCACAAATCCATCCATGCATCTATCCATACATCCATCCATACATCCATCCATACATCCATTCATACATCCATGCATACATCCATCCATACATCCATCCATACATCCATCCATACATCCATCCGTACATCCATCCATACATCCATCTATACATCCATCCATACATCCATCCATACATTTATCCATCCATCCATACATCCATCCATCCATATATACATTCATACATCCATCTGTACATTCAACCATATATACATACGTACATACGGACATCAACGTAAAATTTGTAAAATCGTGTTGTAGGGACCCTAGAACGTGCTTATCTATTAAAAACTCATCATCGAATTTTTCACCAAAGACAATACCTTCCTTACCTAAAGGTGACGGAAAGTAAAAAGGTTTAAAAAATTTGGGGGCATATACATTGCGATGTGCTAATTCTCAATTAAAAATAATTTCTCTAAAATTTGGGAAATTATTTTTTATTTTTCATTAATTTTTTTTACTGTTCCTTTGCCAACATGAAAATTTTTTAAAAAATAATTAATTGAACATGAAATATTTACGAGTTAATTTATCTCCTGTTGAACATCTGCTGTTACAGAATAGATAAATAAGACTACCCGTGTTAAACTGTCTATCATAGATTCTTTATTTATAACGCAATTAGTTCATACGATACTAATACAGAATATAACAAACATATATTAAATCAATTCATAAAATTTCATAAATATTATGTCACAAAAATGTCACAAATCCAAATATAAAAAACAAAAACTTTTTTTTAATATCTAGAACTCTTTTTCTAATATCACTAGATATCAGCAAATGTGGCGCTACATCCTCCCACCTTGAGGAACGTTGTAAAATGAGAGACTCAACTAAAAAATTAAGACACGTGCGGATATCTAATGGACTTTTTTATTCTATGTCCACTACGCGTGATTAGAACACCTTCACTCTCATCACTAGAGCCCGGATTATCTGCAAATGCATATCTTCATATGCATAGCATATATGGCATTGTTTTTACTTTTTTACATATTCTGCATATTATGTCGAAGTTGCATATTTTTTTAAAAATTTGGTATTAAAAATGATTGTATATAGATATCTGATACATTGCAATTGATGTCAATAATAGCGTATGCGGCTTATGAGCTAAGAAATAATGTTTTATTGTACGCTAAAACGCCGCGCCTGCATGTGAGAACTGAACTAATTGGGTGGGGGTGGTCGAAGTAGTGGTGGCGTCTCGGGCGGGGGCGGGGAAAATGCATCCTCGCAAAGTTTTGAAGAACCCTGGCTATGAAGCATTTTGCCAGACAAATGACTTTACTAATGGTGCGGGAGAAATCTTGCCTGATTTAATTTCGCCTATAATAACACCTAATTTTAAATACTGCTCAGTAATATCTGTGGACATGGAATGCTCCTTTTCTGTGTATAGGCTGATTTTGAAAGATAGAAGACACAAGTTTACAATAGAGAATTTGAAATAATGTATTATAGTATATTGTCATAAAAACAACACAGATTGTTACAATTTAATTTCTTATTGTTAATTTTGTCATATGTATATTTAATATAGCAATATGTGAAAATGCTAATTTTTGTTGGTTTATAATGCATATTTTTATCTTTTAATTGCATATTTTGGATTATTTTCATACGTATTTGCATGCATATATTAGTTATTTTATAAAGCATATAATCCGTTCTCTACTCATCACTTTCACGAACACTGGATTCAGGATCACGAACGTTGACGTGCTGTTTACCACCCGGAACTCTGGATATCGAGACCTTGTCGAATTCATCATCAGTGGTGCTCTCTAAAGGGTAGAAACGAACTGCTCCATCCTTACCAGGAATCAGCTTCTCAATTAGTCCTAATATCCAGTCGAGCCGCTTAGTGTTGTCGCTCCTTTCTAACACTACTTCACCCATGGTTAGTGAATATTTGTTTTTCTGTCTGGAACTATTGTAAGCTAGTTGTCCCAAATACTCGCTCCGGAAACGGGAACGTAGATCTTCCAGCAGTCTCCGACGATATCTTAATTTTTTATTGAGATCAGAATAGCTAACGGCGTCGTATTCATGTCCCCCAAATTTCTTGTTGTTCCCTAAGAAACAAAGAAACAAGTTAATGGTCGAGCGTTGACAACTGTTTTGCAGTCACACAGGATGGATGTAAACTCTTCGTAGTTCAGGCAGGCTCGTCCCATCACTCTTCTCAGCAATTGTTTTAGGAGACGGAACAATCGCTTCCACCAGCCGCCCCACCACGCAGCAGTTAGGGGATTAATCTTCCATTGAATTTTGTGTACAGAACTATATGTTTCGATTTCATTCCAATTCAGACTGTCGAAAGCGTTCGCAGTACCGACTAAATTAGTTCCGTTATCACTGTGCACTACGACATTTGGACGGCCACGTCTAGCAATAAACCGACGGAAAGCTTGTATAAAACTCACAGTGGACATTGATGTAATCAGTTCAAAATGTACTCAACGATAAACACCTAATGTAAATACTAAAATCCAAGCCTTTTGATTGTTTCTTAAGAAAACAGTGCCACCTAGATCAACTCCTGTTATCTCAGAAACTATGGCTTCTCTTACTCGGTCGCTTGGCAACAGCGGTGTCAATGTTTCCAAATTTCTTACGTTTCGTCTTCTACAAATTATGCATTTAGTCAAAAATTTTCTTATTGTTTTTCGGCCATCTAAAATCCAGAATCGTTGACGCAAGATACTTATTAAACCTTGAAATCTGACGTGGCATGCTTGAACATGTTTTTGTTGTATTAATTTTGTAATTACTAGATGTTGCTCAGGTAAAACGATTTGATGTCGAAAGTCTCTAATATCTGGTTTGTTGGATATTCCGCATCGTAGTCGAATTAATACATATACGTCTATAAATGGTCTTAATGGAGTAATTTGTTTATCTTCTATGCTTTCAAATGTTTCTCCTTCAATTATTTTTAGAAGAAGTTTCTCAGCTTCATCCACTTCCTGGACCATTAGTTCATTTTTCTTATAAGGATACCTCTTCCTGCAATTATTTACAAACCGTAGTATCCACCCTCCAAGTCTTACTATTTGTTGGTATTTAGAAAAGTAGCGATTATACCAAGGCTCATCTTAAGTGATTGTTAGAGCTGAAATTACACCTTTCATTTTCTCCATATTTACCTCTACTTCATTTACATTTTCTTTAGTTTTAGGCCAGCATTGAATGGCTTGTATAACCACAAAGGCCCATTCCACAATCTGAATTCCAAAAGTTGTTTTGGCATGCATCCTCGAGACTCGAGATGGCAGATCTACTGGGTTAAACTCTCGTGGTATATATTACCAGACTTTCATATTAGATAGCAATTTTATTTCTCGAGTGCGATTCCATACAAATGTTGACCATTTATCTTCTCTTTTGATCCAAGAGATGACTGTACTAGTATCACTCCAAAAGTGACTTTCGATATCTGCATCATTGAAATTTTCTTTGATTGAAGAATAAATTCGAGCAGCATTTGTTGCCGCTAGTAATACAAGACGGGGATTAGACATCCTTTTTAATGAAGCTACTCTCGTTTTTGCTTTTATTAAATGTACGTATACTGCACCTTCTCTTTCAATTCTTACAAAGATAACTGCAGCATAAGCATCCTGACTAGCGTCACTGAACGTGTACAGACTTCATGCATTCTTTTCTTTAGAATTGCAGTGAATTGTTGCGACACATATACTGGTATCCAGTGATATTAGAAAAAGAGTTCTAGATATTGAAAAAAAGTTTTTGTTTTTTAGATTTTCATTTGTGATATTTTTGTGATATAATTTTTATGAAATTGTATGAATCGATTTTATTTGTTTATTATATCCTGTATTTGTTTCGCATGAACTGACCGCGTTATAAATAAAGAACCTGTGATAGACAGTTTAAGACGGGTATTTTTATTTGTCTATTCTGTGGCGACCGTGACAGCACGTGGTTGGTTTTTTCTGCGCGATATAATAAGAATAAATTGTGGTAATTTGCCGTTGACATTTCGTGAGAACTATATTTAAAGAAATAGTGCGTAGTCGACGCGTATTTTAGCTACAGATACAGCAAAACGATCGAGACCAGCTTTGAGACCAGTGTTTACGGAAGTTAGATGAACTGTTGTCAACTGAGCTAGCAGATTTATAATAGATTCGGTCGCCATGGCAAATTTTTCAACTGAAAGAAGATTCAATACTGGAATCAGACGAAGATATATAATAATTCTCATGATGCATATTATTGTGTTAGTACACCGACTGTTAATTCCCAAGGAGGTGCCACAAAACGTAGCTGCAAGCTGCCGAACATAGAGTTTAAGACGATCGGGGAATATATGCCACTGGCTGTCCTTTTGGGGCCAGTTTATAAGAAGATGAGGATTTAGACGAAGAAGATAAATTCCAGTATTTGATGCAGGCCATCATACCTGACACACGAGCACGACAATTAGTGGATAGTTTTCCATCTATTAAGGAAAATCATCAGAAACTTATACACAGCTTACAGGCCAGGTTTTGACGCGAAGATCTATTGCTCTATGTTCGTGAACTTTTAAAGTTCGTAATAAGCGATACAAGAAAAGTAGAAATTTCTACACTTTATGACCGTATTGAAACAACTAAACGCTCTCTTGGGTGACAACAGACAAATGTGCATCTATGTTGTATCCGTTAGTAGAATCCTGTCTGCCCGAAGAATTACTACGAGTCTTGCAGCGATATGCGAGTTTTTGTCCAGGAACTGATGTTACTAGAGTTGTGCAAGTTATTTACATCGAGTAATTCACTTAGTTTTTTACATGTAGAAAACTCTTGTAAAAAAACTCAAATTTCGTATAAAGTTATTAACCTCTATCGGTAAGCACTTATTTTTATGAAGCTGCTAAAACATAAAACTGACAGTGACAGTACAGCAATGATAACGATAGAGTTACATTGTGTAAACCAAGCGGAAGTGCAGTTGGAGTTTTTTTACGTTTTTTTACATTTTTTACATAAATTGCAATTATTTACATCAATTTTGTATAAAACTAAACAAATTCGTAAAAAACACAACTCTGAATGTTACTACTTCAACTGACAATTGGTTAAATTGTTTGATGTAGTTCTTAAAGCTAGAAGTAGAAAACGAGGAAAGAATTTCGCTAGCTAGAGAATGATTTGATTTGATTAAAATCACCGAAGAAACGGTTTGAGAGGAATGCTCCTACTGCTTTTGTATTAATAAACAGTAGTACCACGCAATGCGTATTTTGCGATGGCCCAAACAGACGCAATGATTATTTCAATGCGCAGAAGCCAACTTTGACTATTGACACATAAGCAAAAGATGTGAAAGTGAAAAAGTAAAATACTTAGTTTATTCGGGAAAGCATATGATACTCATGTGCCCCGAAATACCCATCAATACAAGAGATCCGGAAAGGAAGGTTAACAAAAATTCAACAGAAAACCAAACTAAGGTGAAAAAGAATCAGCAATTGAAAAATCAGAACACTTTTTAGCAAACCGTTCGCATACGCAAGTTTTCTTACAAACATTTAGAGTTTTGGTAATCGGCAAGAATAGAAAGAAAGAGGTTCGTGCTCTTATTGATAGCGGATCACAGCGATCCTATTCGATAAAGTCGACTGCTGAAGAGCTACAGTTTCCGACAAAAATAAAAGAGAATTATTCATTCACTTTCGGAGTAAATACAGTAGAACAACTTCACGGTTGTAATGATATTAAAATAAGAACCTTTGATGAAAGGTATACATGCCAAATGGAAGTTTTGGATCAGGCGAACATCTACAACAATATTCCTAAATATGAATAGTGACATAAGTAACATAAAGAAGTCAGGGACAATTGAATTGTTGCTAGGAGCCGATGTTTCTGGGATATTGTTTACAGGAACAAAGCGAGATCTAGAATGCGGTCTTGTAGTAATGCACACTTTGTTAGGATGGACATTGTAAAGAAAAGTTTCAGAATTTTCTGGATACATAAATACAACAATGAATGTTCTTGCATTGTTCTCAAAAGATGTTACTATTACTGACATGCCAATTAGATACTCTTGGGATAAAAGATTATTTAGAAGAAAAGACTAAGCAAAAGTTGCAAAAAACAGCTTTAGAGCATTTCAAGCAGACAATTATTGTTGATGCGACTGGAAGATACGAAGTAAACATGCTATGGCTTGAAGGATATACTCCACTTCTTTACAACTACAATGTGGCTCAAAAAAGGCTTGAAAATACTAAAAAAAACTAAAATCTGATAAACTGTATAAAGAATACAATGCAGTGTTTGATGATTGCTTGAAAGAAGAGATTATAAAGGAGATTCATTTGGAAAAGAAAATGCACTCTGCTCATTATTTACGACATAGGCCTGTTAGGCATTTCTACAGATTGGACTAATTAAAAGAAACAGAGACTTCCTTCGATTTATCTGGTTTAAAAAAGATGTATCTCAGCTGATGTACCGACACAAAAAGTTGTATTTGATATATGTAGTAACCCATTTCTTCTCGGAGCAACTATATAGTAGCATTTAACACAGATGTCTTCTTCTGAAAAAGAAAATTCTGATATAGAAAAACTGAAGAAAAGTTTTATGTAGACTATTGTATTACCAGCAAGTCCAGTGAAGCAGATCCAGTTCATTGAAGTAAGTAGTCAGACTATGGCCAAAGGTATGTTTGAATTCAGAACGTGGAAGTCTTCAATATTTAAAGAAAATAAAATAAATGGTGACGTCGATATTTGGCCTGGAATGGGATCGTAAAACAGACACGATTTCCGTAAAGAAAGATTGTTCCCATAAAATAAGACGTGAGAAAATTACGAAAAGAGTTGTTTTGTCGTTAACTCAACGTGTGTTCGATACTATTGATTTCACTTGCCCTACTACTCTTTTCCTAAAACTATTATTGCAAAAGTTATGGATAAGCAAAATAAAATGGAATAAGAAAGTTGAACAGGAAATAGAAATTACATTTAGAAAGTGTGTAAAACAATTGATTTATTTATATATGAAATAAACGTTCCCAGATGGATTCACTGCAATACTAAAGAAAAGAATGGCATGGAGTGTACACACGTTCTATGGCGCTAGAAAGGATGCTTATGCTGCAGTTGTCTTTTAAAAAATTCAAAGCAAAGGTGCAGTATACGTACATTTAATAGAAACAAAAATAAGAGTAGCCCCATTTAAAAGGATGTATATTCCGCGTCTTGAATTACTAGCGCCTACAATTGCAGTGAATTTACCTGGGAACCTTTATTTCATACTTATTTAGATAATTCATTATTTTTAATAAAAAAATTAAATAATTGCCCGAATTTAAAAAAAATTATTTGTGATTGAGAATCGGCACAGAAATGTATAAACCTTATATAAAAGTTTATACTTACGTTTCTTCTATAATTAGTCCGTACATCGTTAATGTAATTAGCATAAAATTGCTTGCAAATGTGGGCAAAAATAATCTAGAATATATAGCTTGAAAATCATTTACAAATCTGTAAAAAACCTTATTACATATCTATACAAATTTAAATAAGTAGTGGCAAACGACACCACTAAACATAAGACTTTAACATATAAAACCATGCTTACTTTCGTTATTTCCTGTTTCCTTAATTATTTTAGGTAAAATAGCTTAAAATAAAAGTTGTAGAGGATAAAATTTCTATTTATGTAAATTAAATATATAATGTAGAAATTTAGTGTGATTTTTTTATTTTATTAAGATTGTATTTAAGAGTGATATTTCATTTATTTCACTCAAAGATTCTTAGATTTCTCAAAAAAAAGTTCACGGAGAACGTATTATCTACCTTAAGCAGGCGCGTGCTAGGTTCATGTGATTACATGAAGTTTTAAAGATTGTATCCACATGTTTTGACGTTTATATGCAGTGACAGTTTGTCTTGTGATTATGATAGTCCTGTTGTTTTTTCTTATTCAAGCGACTGGTTCTATTTATTTCATTGTGTATTTTTGTATTGTATTCGTATACAGGTTGCCTATTTTATCTGTTCCCGCAGGAAATTTTAACAATAGGCATAACAATATATTTCATAAGCCACTTGGTAAATATTAGTACTTTAAATCACAGCAATAAGAAAATACAAATTTTTAAAAATCAAGTCATTTATGAAATGTAACATGGATTCCCATTCATGAATTTTCAGGTGGGAACAAATAAAATGGGCACATTGTATTGTAGTGTATTATTGTGTGGACTTTAATTACTGAATTTGGAGTGTAAGAGAATACGTGTATTACTGTAAATATTTCAAGAAAATTAATTAAAATTCCTAAGTGTGAGTATTTTTATCCGTTATTATTATAGTTTTGAAAACAAATACAATTCCACATCGAACTAAAAACTAGTAACCTCACTTCGCGAAAATGTAAGCAAACCCACGTGAATTAGCCAGAAGTGTAGCGTACTGCCTCAAACGTTCAAACAGTTAAGCCGGCGTTACACGATGCTACGAACACCTTCAAATGTTGGAAGCTTGACAGTTCGACGCATCGTATGGCCGATGCGCGAATCACGAGTTACCAATGTCAAGCGTCCAACGTTCGTGTTTGGACATGTTCTGGCTGTTGTCGATATTTTTGGCACAAGTCAAAGGGACTTTTACACTCGACGCCACATTTGGAAAGACATTTGTTCATTTGGTGATGCGCGGCTACACTATTCGTTCAAATTATTTTTAATAAATTTAAAGTTTTATAACCTTTCCTTCATTCATTTATTTTGATTTTAGAAGATAGGTAGGTTTCATATTTTTCTTATCATTTATAATGCAGTAAATAGAATTTATAAGATAATAATACTTTCTAATATTTTTTTTTGTATTCTACTCGATTAATTGGAGTGATTTTACTATATAAAATGGAATGAAGTAACGACGTATTTATGGAATTCATCCAGTTATATGAATTGCACCCGGTACTTTGGGATCCCAAACACAAAAATTATAAAAATCGAAACAGTTTATTCGACGCTTGGCAAGACATTGCCAAAGAAATTAGCATTGATATAACTGTGGACGGTTTACGAAAGAAGAAGGAATCGCTGATGGCCACCTACAGAACTTTGGCAAAGAAAGTTCGAGATTCCTACACGACCGGATCTCCAACCAAGGATGTATATGTACCTTCATGGCTTGCATTTGACGCCATCGATCGTTTTATTAGGTCAACAACAAAAAAATACCATCGTTGAGTTCAGAGGTAATTTTGTTTCATACAATACATAATAATAAAAAAATATACAAAGTGATTTTTTTAAGGGATACATACACAGGAGATTAACATGGGAAATCATTTTTTTGCAAATCGTTGCCTCCTATTTTAGCTTACGGCAATACAAAGATAAAAAAATTCCCCATCAGAAAATATCAAATATCTACAAATTATCCATTATTTTAGGCCAACAAATTAATTATAAAATTTATTCATTTTCCTATTAATAGCAATAGCCATGCCAAATTTAAACATAAAGATAAACAAATGATTTACATTTTATATGTCAGAACAGATAATTGATATTGTCAAGAGACATTACTTTTAAATTAACCTATTCTGACAGATAAAATGTCAAATATTTGTTTATCTTTTTGTTCAAATTTGGCATGGCTATAGCTATTAATAGGAAAATGAATAAATTTTAAAATTAATGGGCCTAAAATATTGGATAATTTCTACGTATTTGGTATTTTCATGGCGAATTTTTTAACTTTGTATTGGTCCACGACCTTTTCCGTAAGTTAAAACGGGAGGCAACGGATTTTATAAAAACTGATTTCCAATCTTAATCTCCTTGTAAAAAAAATAATAATAAACATCCTGCATATTAAAGCTATCAGTTAAATATAATATAGCCATTCGACTGCTCCGTTGGTTTTAAAATATTCTGTAAACTCCTGTTGAATATCTTTAGCTTCTTGAGATGGTTTTCTGGCTATGTTAGGCAGGGGGATAAGCGATGTACTGCCGGTGTCCTGGCGCCATGACCCTGGTTTGAAATGTCCATCTACTTCATAATCCAAAATTCCATTGGGAGTATATATTTGCCTCGATGTATTACTTCGCCGTAGAAAATTATGAAGTAGTGCGCATGTCTTGCAAATCAAAGCAGCTATTTCGGGTTGTAGCAACATTGGTGCTCTAAAAACACGGAATGCAGATGCAAAAATGCCAAAAACATTTTCTACAATTCTTCGGACGCGACAAAGGCGGTAGTTAAAAATCCGTTCAATGCTGCCTTTGGCATATTTCCAGAGTATGCTTTCAAAATTGAGGTACTAAGGGGGAATGCATCATCACCAACCATAATATATGGTACGTTCTTTTGGCGTCCTGGTAGAGGTTCGCTTGGTGGAAGCAAAAGTTCCTTTCGCATCATTTTACGGTAAAGTGTAGTGCATGCAAACACTCCAGCGTCATTCATTCGTCCTTGTGCCCCAACGTCAGTAAATGTAAAGCAGTAGTCTGCATCAACCAGTGTCAAAAGTATTATGCTGAACGATTTTTTATAATAAAAAAATTTAGATTCGCTATTAAATGGAGCTTGAAGTAAAACGTGTTTTCCGTCCATTGCACCCACACAATAAGCAAAGTTTCATCGCTGACTAAATCCATTTTCTATTCGTTTCCATTCCTCCTCGGACTGTGGCAGCTAAAAACAGATTTTTTTAATAATAATAAAAATTTAATATACTGAGTTGTAATTTTTTATTGTCCAGCTTGTATCTACTGAAATATTAAAGATACAAGAAAAAGTTAAGTGTAAGGCCTCCACGTGTTATACATCTTTGTAAATGGAAATTGATTTAGAATTTTATTCCGTGATAATATACAGAATGTTCAATTTAAAAATCAAAGTAAGCTATTTTCGGAAAATTAGTAAGCCATGGTCAAATTTGTGTATGCTGTATTATAGACCAGATTATATTTCGCAACTTTCATATTTAACTATTTTTGTATCCTTAATATTTCAACACAGATAAGCTGGACAATGAAAAACGAAATAGCCTGTATACTACAATATTTTCATTAGAACTCTTTTTAATAGGAAACCCATGATGAAGAATTATCACAGGAAGAAACTGATCAGAATGAGCAGGAGTTAATTAATAATGAAGAGCATGTGCAAGGACAGGATAATAGTGAGCCTGTTACTTTAGTCGATGAACCAAGCCAGGACAGGGACTTTATGGAAAGCCAGAATGGAAAGCGAGGAAATACAAATTTCGCAATTCACTCCAAAAAATAAAGGAAGAGGAGGCCCCAGTCAAGTAGAATCAACTGTTACTAAACATTTGAAGCAAGCAAGTGATGTCTTGAAAAATTTAACCACCAAATCGCAAAAACGGCAAACAGAAACAATGCAAGATGCACCTGCATTATACGGACAGCTGTTAGCTGCTAAACTTAGAAGACTGTCAAAGAGAACTCAGGTTATTTTACAAAATAAAATTGATAATATAGTTTTTCAAGCGGAACCTAATGAAATTGATTATCATGATTCTACAGCTGTGCCTCCCGTTATTCCTTCCAATAATTATTTTTCCTCTGCACCTGCTCCTTCTCCAATTTCTTCATCCAATAGTCCAGCTTCCTCTAACCAAACCTGTGTACTTTCACCAGAATCCACCGAGGATTCAGGTGAAACTCTAGGATCAGTGGCAACATACTATGCTACAGCGACTGATCTTTTGTTTAACCAACAGTAATAACATGTAAATATAAATAAGATAAATATATACAACTACTTATACCTCTTAAAATTATATATGTTCATTAAACAATAAAAAGGAAAAAAGTACTAAATTGCATTTTCCTACCCGTATTTCATCCCTTAGCGCTTCATTGAGAGCCCGGCAAACATCAGAGACAATTCTGCGTATGGACTGATGAGATATTTTAAAAAGGTATCCAAGACTGGCAAAACTATCGCCAGTAGCTAAGAATCGTAGAGTAACCGCTAAACGATCTTTCACTGGAATAGCTTTTCTCATTTTTGTGTTTTGTTTTTCTATTTTTCGTCCAATTTTATTCAAAAGATATTCAAAATCTTCAGCTGACATTCTGCAGAATTTATCAAATTTCGGTGAAGGTTCTTTTAGTAAATCTACTAACATATCTGAACCATTGTGCCTAAAATATTTAGTATATACTAATAATGAATAATGAAAATAGACAAGTTTTAATATATTATTATTTACTTACCGTCTTCTGCTTTTATTTAAAGATAACATCCATCACCTCCTTGTACGTCGTTTACGTTTATTTCTTTCAAGTAATAATGTGCAACACGTCAACAATATCACTGTTGTGGCGGCAGCAATTACATCTGAATCGTCCATTTTGAAATGGTTTTTCAATTAATAAAACAATTTATAAATTTAAATTGCTTCATTCGCAAATGCGTACACGAACGTTTGAACCATATATCGGATCAAACATTCGCCCTACCGTGTAGCAAGACATTTGCTACAACATTTGTCAAGTCCTTGATTCAAACATTCGAATCCAACATTCGAGTCAAACGTTCGACGCATCGTGTAGCGTCGGCTTCAGTTCTCAGGTCTCACCATCCTATCTAGGCATGCGCATAAGTCACTTGTGACGTCACAAAAGTTTGATGACAATTAATTATAAATAAATTGGAATATAATTTTAACTTTCAATTACATTTTAAGTTATAATTTTTCATATATTTACAATTGAAAAATATTTCTCATATAATTTCAATCACGCCAAACTTCCCCATTGTGTACTTGAACAGAAATTATATATAATCATAAAAGTAATTTAATCTACTTGACAGATAAATCCTTAAACTTTTGTTAATTTATGTTTCAATTCCATGGTTATCGCCATTTTTAGAGTGATTTTCGTAACAAATTGCTGCTGTTACAAAGCAAGTTACATCAATATTTGTGTTTCCGTTAACGTCAACTTTTGTTTATCATTTTGAATATCAAAATGAAAATCTTTTCCAAACCAATGCGTTCACCTGTCCTGTCACTTTGAAGCATTAGGGCCTTAATCTGGCCAAATCAACCTTTCACCTACACCTTGTCACTTTTTTACACTTATGCAACAATATGACAGCTAACCTCTATATGATAATAATTCATTATTTGCTTGCACGATCGGGTTTTTTTAATGGTTATCAATAGGGTTTCCAAGGCTGTAGGTTTTATTTACAAATTACTGATCGGCAAGTGATCTGAATCATTTATCGATCAGGAAAAGACGGTAAGTAAATAAAAACCATAACCATAGATTACTTTAAAAATTAAACCAAAAATTTTAATATCAAAATATTTTTTAAACTTTGTCCGTCGATCGTGCAAACAACGGAATAAGCATTGCAGTCAGTAAGTGCTCTTCTACTGGTAGAAAGCACTTACTGCATATAATACTTAAATAACTATTTCTTGAAATGTTGCAACTAAACGGAATTATAAAAATGTGATTCGTTGTAAAATTGTGTTCTTCGCACATAACGTATGGGCGTAACTAGATCATTTTTCTAGGGAAGGGGCACTAGGCCATTTGCGTTTAAAATGCAAACTAGATAGGAAATCCCAATTTGTCGCATGTACACATTAAAGCATATCTTGAAACTCATATCTCTAAAATATTCCAATTTTTTTTAATATTTCATTAAATTTTAGAATATTCCGGAAAATTCTAAAGTATTCTATAAATTTGTGGCAATTTTTAATAAGTTCACAAAGGGCGATTGATGCGCCGTGACTTTAATTAATCGACACAAACAGATAGAACTTTCTGGAGCTTTCAGAAACATTCTAGATAGAACGTTCAAGTACTTTATGGAAAAGGAATATCTAAAACGTTCTGAAACTTTATGTAAAATTCCAGAACTTTCTCAAAATTCTGAACTTTCCGGAACATTCTAGAACTGTCTGGAACATTATACAAAAAACATCTGAAAGTTTTATGAACATTTTAGACCAATTTGGAACATAATATAACCTTTTGATAATCTTCGGAATATTTAAGTATACCTATACTGGATTGTTTTGACATTTTCCACGTGAAAACTTCCGGGCATCGCCGGGTAGTTTAGCTAGTGTTAATAATAATACTAATAATAATAATAATAATAATAATAATAATAATAATTTGTCGAATAATTATTGCCTACAGAATTTTTCACATCGAAAAATTACTAAATTTTCCATATTGTACTATGGGTGTTACTTGTACAAAAAACATCCAAAAATATTTTAATAAAACTAGAAAAAATCCAAGTTATAAAACAATAAGAATTTGTCTAGGTTGCATGAAATCTACACCCTCATCAAACAATTACAATATTGACCATCCTATATTCTTTATGAATGTTCTTCCCATAAATATCAATATTCTAAAAAATAATTTTACCGAACTTAAAAATTCTATTGACAATTACTACGTTTACATGCAGTTTTGAAAATGGTTTCAGTTTTCAGTCAAAATTCAAAACAGGTTTACAGATTGATTTGAATAAAGTTTCGGCGCATGCGCATTTGGCTGTTGTAAGTGACTAATCCTGTTCACTCCAAATTCTTCGTTTTGCCATTATTCCAATTATTTTTTCTAATTTGTACCACTACGCACTAAAACTACACAACTGTCAGTTTATTTATAGGTTAGTAACACAAAATAACACAAAGCGGCAGAAACGTTATGCTATGTACGCATGCGCAATATCGAAACTGAATTTTAGTGTTTACATGCGTAGTATTAAAACTAGTTTTCAAGTCAAACCCATGAATTTTAGTTTTGATTTGAGATAGCTCAAAACCGTTTTGACACTGTATACATGACAATTTTAGTTTTGAAAACGGTTTGAAAACTGCATGTAAACTCAGTAAATGACGTTTTAAAAATATCTCTTTGCCAATATGGTCACAAATATTGTACATAATATAGAGATATCAAATAATATTTTTATAGATACAAATTGCTGTGACAAAAACATTGTTGTCAAACATACCATATATGCTGCCAATTTACAATAAAAATTTTATATTACATTCAGTAATTCATTACGAAAATAATGCTTCGAATTTAGGTGGAATTGGTCATTATATATGCTATTCCCGAAGAATAGACGCAGTATGGGAATTATATATTGACTTAAATAAAAAATCTGATGTGGCCAGCACATTACCTTCCGCCAGTTATATGAGGCATTTACGAAAATTCTACCGGTGAACTGTTACCGGTAAACAGCTGTTTATCAGGTTATAGCTATCGGAATCGATATTTTAAGAATGCAAGTGGTAAACAGGGGTAGATCCATAACCTTTAAAAAAAATGAAAATTTGAAACAGGTTAGAAATTTACTGTAGTTAACAAACTGAGCAGAGTCCTACTCTGAACACATTTCCAATTTTAACGCGCGCGCTTCGCTTTGCATCTCTACCTTTTTTTGAGATTAGATTCTTCATGAATCCGGTAGATGAATCTGGTAGATATTGTACAATTTTCGAACACGGTAACTTTTTACCACTCGTGTTTTCGAATACAGTCGGTAGATGCGGTATCTACCGGTAGAATTTTCGTAAATGTCTATGTATTTTCTATAAAATCCATACAGAAAGTTCCTTGTAAAAGAATCTAAATTTCTTGTATGTACAATTACCTTTCGACAGTTGTATGTATTTTATACAAATACCATACAGAAAGTTTCGAACAAAAATATCCTATATTTCCAGTAAAATTATAACACAAATATACTACGAATATGTCAATGGACACTGACATCTTTCAATCAGAATTTTCTTAATACAGTAGCTGTTTCTAGCATATCTAGCTAATTTATGAAATTTCCTTAAAATTTTATAACTCTATATCCATTTAATATGAAGTATAAAATGCAGTCAAATCGTAAAGAGAATACAATGTTCTTTAATATTTATAATAACATTCAACGTGAAAAAATGATATTTAACATCGTTTTTTCAAGAAAAACTGTTAAAATATTCAAATGAGGGTACTTCCGTTTGACCAATTATAACCAAAATCTAATCAGCTCTTCATATGTATGAACGAAGAGGAATACGAAAGAATTATAATTTTTGGAATTGTAGTATTAGAGTTATCGTAGACCCACACACCCACACACACATTCACACACCCACCCACCTTCACACACACACACACACACACGCACACACACACACACACACACACACACACTTATATACATACAGACATCATCGTAAAAATAGTAAAATCGTATTCTAGGGACCTTAAAACGTGCTTATTCATTAAAAACTCACCACCGAATTTTTTGGTCAAAGACAATACCTTCCGTCACCTTTAGGTTAGCGGAATATTGAAGTTGAGCCACCTATGTTACTGTATACAGTGTAACAAAAATATAATACCTACTGTATTAGTGATATACAGGCTGGTGACATGTAAAATCAGACTCTCGTAATTTCCTGCTTCCCGTATTATTTTAGGTAATGAAGCTTGTAGAGCATAAAATTTTACATTAGAAACAAACTAACTTAATATTGCATGCTCTATAACGGCAGAAATTAGCTATGAGAATATCGAAAATCACCTGCAAAATAGCAATAGCCGTGGAATTGAGACAAAACTTAAATGTCTAACGGTTTATCTTTCAAATTAAGTTAGTTTATATTTAATATTATTTGTAATTTCTGTTCAAATGAAGAATTATCAATTTAAAGTAATAGGTAGAGTTTCATTAAAACAGAACTTAGGTATAATTCCTAATAAAAATAAATTGATCTAATTTGGCAAATAAACCGTTAGATATTTGTTATTTATTTTGTCTCAATTCCATGGCTATCGCTATGTTCAGGCGATTTTTGACATGTTCATAGCTACTTTCTGCCGTTACAAAGCAAACAAAATTAATTTTGATTATTGTTTCACATAAAGAATTTTATGCTCTATAACTTTTATTTGAAGCTTGTTTTACCAAAAATAATTAGGGAAGCAGGAAATTACGAAAGCCTGATTTTACATGTTAAATTCCTATCTTCGGGTGTTCGAGTCATCACCCTGTACATTTTTATGCAATTTCTTTTTTGTTTTACATGGAAAGAGTACTTTTGTTACGTTATGTCACAGTAATTATTTTGCGTAAGATTATTTTTATTAAATTTATTATGTTTTGTCTCTAATTAGCTATTTAGGTACGTAACCGTTGCTGTTGGATAAGAACTACATTTAATGATACTGGTATTCACGTATTTTATTTCAGTTTATTTCTAGATTTCAGTGTGAGAACATCAATATCGTAGTGATTGATTTGTGTAGTGATTCAGGTGAGAGAGTTAATCTAACATGTGTATGATTGTGAGTTGAGTCTTACACACACTTTTAGTCCACGATAGCAAGAGTAAATACAGATACGGATTTGTATGATTATTCTCTTACTTTACTGCGTTGTTCTTTATCCTTATCCTTGTTGAACGGTCGCGCCCGGTAGAGCCTCCAGGTGTGTTGAGAGAGCTATAAGGGTAACCAGGAATGCGATTTGTGTCCACGATTGCTAGCCTCGTGGGGTTTTCGCTGATTGACCGCGTAGTAACGGCAGGGATGGTTTTATCCTGGTTTTGTAACTATGCCCCTAAGGCCGAAGTAAAGCCACTAGGGTCGATCAGCACCTGAGCGGAATTCGGGTTAGGGTAGCTCCCTATTCCCATGGGTGGTAATGGCAAGGTTGGTTGTGTAACCATATTTGAGTGCCGGGATAAACCACACCGCTCAGGCTGGCAATGGCAGGTACAGTTGAGTATACGTACGCGTAAGACAGGTGCCAGGGTGACAGTGGCAGGTACAGTTGAGTATACGTACGCGTAAGACCGGTGCCAGGGTGGCGGTGGCAGGTACAGTTGAGTATGTACGCGTAAGTCCGGGGCCACACTGCTATGGAGTAGCAGGTATGCGTTTCGCATAAGATGACTTATTCCATTTTCCCTGTTCTGTTGGACTTTGTTGCATACGTGTGTTATTTGTGGTGTGATTTTGCAATACATTCCCTTGTGCGCGTGTATTTTGTGAATGATTGACTCCTCACTGAGTATTTCTCATGTGTTAATTCTTTTGCAGAAATAATCACGGCGTGGAGGATTCCGCGTGACCGGGTTCGGCCAGGCGACGGCCATCTAGATTTGTTATTTTTTTGTATTAATACTGAATATACTGGTTTGGGCGATAAATGTGTTTTAATATTCTTCTTTTCAGGGCTAACATTTAATCGTCGTTTATAGTTATTTTACTTGCTTAAATAGAATAATTTTATTTATAAGAAGTTATGTGTATCAGCTAGAGTGCCTTTATAACGAGAATATGGAAAGTACTTTCTTATACTGTGGTATGGAATGGACATGCGATGTATGATTTTCTATTGGTGCCGCTATCTTGCAAACAAAACGAGGTTGAGTTTCTTAGCTATCCGGATATGAACTAATTAAAAATTTCAGTACGTATATTTCTATTAAAACTTCAAAACCTAATATTAAGCTCCATCTAAAATTATCTTAAAACTTCCCCTGAAGGTCGCAGTGCACTGTTTAGAAGTTCTACAACAACCCAGCATACCATAATGGGGTGTGTGAATATGATTAAATTCAGAAAAAAAATATTTATAGGGGGTCATACCATTGTTTAAGCGACACAACACTCAAAAGTCACTTTGGACAGCACTGCTTAGCAATAAGAAGTATTTTATATTAATTTTAAGTTGGACATAAATAAAATAAATATATCATCACGACTTATTACCCATTGCTAGGTATGCCAATCTGCTTTGTACACATCAGTTGGCACGTCATTTTTGATTATTATTAACTCTAGAAGGGAAGTGGGCGCTGACTTAATTTATGCGGCACAAAACTCACCTTGAAGAGCACTAACTAACAATACATTGCATTTTATTTGTATTGCCAAATGGCGAGCTGAGCGTGAAGTTATCACGTCATTTTCCGTAATTAATAACTCTAAAGGGGAAGGGGGTGCTGACTTAATTTATGCGGCACAAAATTCACCTTGAGAAGCACTAACAGTACATTGCATTTTATTTGTATTGCCAAATAGCGAGCTGAGCGTGAAGTTAACATGTCATTTTACATAATTTATAACTCTGAAATGGAGGGGGGTGCTGACTTAATTTATGCGGCATAAAATTTACCTTGAGAAGCACTAACTAACAGTACATTGTATTTTATTTGTATTGCCAAATGGTGAGCTGAGCGTGAAGTTGGCACGTCACTTTCCATAATTGATAACTCTGGAGGGCCATTATTAGAAGAAATTTTGAGATAAATGAACAAAACTAAGCAAATTTATAACAATGTTACAAATAACTCGAAATGTCACTGATGTAACAAAATATGTCAGTGTAGGGGGGGGGGGCGTCCGCCTCCATTGCCCTGCCCCTGGGTAAGTTACTGCACGGGAGCTCTCATTTATATAAAATTTAGAAATTAAATCATGACTTTATATTGAATCTCCTCTTTTTTGAATGCGCCATAAACAAAAACGCGACGGATATTCTAATTAATAAATGAAACTGAATAACCTACTACCGCTAAATGATCAAGTTAAGCAATAAAATATTTCTTAAAGCAGTAATTAGTTTTTTAAAACAAACGGACTTAAAACTTTCAATAGTTAATGATGTAATTAAATAATCACTTACTACTGCACTTGTCTTGATATTCATGTATCAAAATGTGAATAAAAACCATAATACACGGCTATTCTACGTACACTCTAGTTACGCCTTCGTGTTGCCCAACACTCTTCGTTCCGTTCGACAATCTTCACGTCGCCGAGTATGCAAAAAATAACAATTTTGCAACGAAACACATAAATAGTCAGATGTGGATTTTTTTCTACAACTTCTGAAATTTGAAATATTTTACACAAAATAATTAGGGAAGCAGGAAATTACGAGAGTATGGTGTTACATGTTAAATTCGTATGCCGGTCATATATATATATATATATATATATATATATATATATATATATATATATATATATATATATATATATATATATATATATATATATATATATATATATATATCCTGATTATAGATACAGTGTACTGACGTCTGCATAGTCAACTATTATGCTACATAAATCTACTGAATTTAGTATATTAATGCATAAAATACGTAACTAAGTAATATTGTATAATATAACATAATCTTATGAGTTTAATATTTGCTGTATATTTTCAATGTTTTGTGTGATAAATGTTGTATTCGTGTAAAAATATAAGAATACGTTTCTGTTGTGCTTGTTTCTATCGATTTAAATTAGGGGTAATGCTTTGGTAATGAAATGCTGTAAACTATACTCAAAAATCAGTGCACTATATTAATAATCAGAGTATACAAACGTACACTTACTTCAATATAACATTATGTTGAGCAACACACTTCCGTACAAAAGCAACATTTTCTTCTATAGTTTTGTCTGCTCCAATTCTCTCAATTTCTTTTGAAATCATTTTAAATTGTTCACATATGAAGCAAGTTAACAAAATAAATAATTTATCTATAGGAATTACAGAATAATATATAGAGACATATAAAATTAACAGTTCAAACACATATATTATTTCATATATCGGAGATATTCTCAAAATCTCTCTATGCGGTATCCATATATCCACAACTAAAGCCTTATCGCTTTTATATGTCCTCGTAACAGTGAAATAACACACAGATATCATTGATACTATACCGTATGTTTTAGCAATAATATTAGCAAATTGATAACGTACTAAGGCTTCTTTTTTGTACTGTTCTTTAAACATATCTAATGCCCAAAATTTATTATAAAGGGTATATAACATAACTGATAGAGTATCGGCATTTCTTAATGATGTATAATATTTAGCACAAACCTAAAATATCGTATCAAATAAAATTTATACATAGTGATTTAGAACTTCAGGTACTTATTTTAATTGTACATAGTACTTTGTAAATACTGATCACGGTATGAAGATATATTTTTTCTAAATCCGAAAATTTTATATCGCCGTTTTTTAACGAACAGTTTTGAGCCGCTGGTATTTGAAGATTACTGGTACGAAATAATTGGAATAATAGCAAATCATGCTGTAAACCTGTTTTGAAAATTGCATGTAAATAGTTTCGCTTAATTTTGATTGAAAACTGAAACCATTTTCAAAACTGCAAGTAAACGTAGTGAGTTAGTAGACATTTTATTAGTAAATAGTGAATCATAACAAAACGCAGCATTAGCCGCAAATTTTAAAAAATATCACTTGCGTTCAAAATAATACATAATAAATAAAATAAATATATCATCACGGCATATTACCCATTGCTAGGTGTGTTAATCTGCTTCGTACACAGATTTCGGTAATGATGATGACTTAATGACAATAAATTAATTTAATTTAATTTACGAATATTGCGTTATGTAATTACGTAACCAATTTAATTTCGTTTCTTCATTCTAAAGAAACGCGCAAATCCATTGGGGCTCGGAATTCTTTTCATACTGTTATCAGTATTTTAAGTACTATATACCTTTTAAGTTAATACACGAAATTTCAAATCATCTTTTATAAGAAATTATCCTAACTAAGTCATAATGGGGTATTCTACCATTGCAAAAAATAGTAAGCGTTAATGATAATAATAATGATAATAATAATAATAATAATAATAATAATAATAATAATAATAATAATAATAATAATAATAATAATAATAATAATAATAATAATAATAATAATAATAATAATAATAATAATAATAATAATAATAATAATAATAATAATAATAATAATAATAATAATAATAAATATATGAAACTTACAGAAACAAATCATTGCACGGACAGAAGGTGAAAGACATGGAGAAAATAGCCGAAACAATCATTTGATTGGTTAACTATGGGAAAAACTAAAGGGGAGATGGAAAGCTTACTAGTGGCAGCACAAGAACAAGCGATAAAGACCAGGTATATAGCCACCAAACTACACAGAAGTACAAGTAACTCCACATGTATAATTTGTAAAAAAGCTAATGAGACTACTCAACATATTATGTCATATTGTGAGGAACTAGTAAAGACGGAGTACATAAAAACACATAACAAAGTTTGCAGCCAAATTCGCTTTAATTTATGTAAACATTATAAGTGTCCCTTACCATGAAGCAAGTGGTTCAATCACAAACCAGAATGAGTATGTACAAGCGAAGACAACACAAAAACAATCATATCTTATCTAAAAAATTCTTTCATTGAATGTGTTAGACGTTGTTTTTTGCGTGGTGTTTAATTAGCAGTTTTCTGTCTTAAAACTCATAAGTTTTAATATTTGTTTATATCAACCGATTAGTTATATTATAATTTTTCGGCTTGTGATACTTTTTGCAGAGTTTTTGTGAGTGTTAGACGCAGTTTCTTATAAATTAGTTCATCTTTTTATCAATTTTTGGAGCTGCATCATAAGTGCAAGGTCGTTCCTGTGCGTTATTGTCGCGTACGAGTTCGAGTTCAACAACCCACAGTCGACCAAATACATTTTTACTCAAATCCTATACTCAGCTCATCAACATGCCTCAAGTGTGCGACATCTGCAATAACAAGGTTAGTAGGGAGGACAAATGTGTAAAGTGCGCAGGGAGTTGCCTCTCTATCTTCCACATCAATAGCTTGGATATCCCCTCTGCTGACAAAAATGCGCTGACATCTTCTAAACACCTTTCTTGGCTGTGCAACACGTGCAAATCAACTCCGCCTACTCAGCTTCTATCACCAATTACATCCTCTGACTCGCAGTCGGATTTAAACGGCATACTGTCGGCTGTTGCGGAACTTAAAAAGTCTGTCGATTATTGCTGCAGTAAATTAGACGATTTTGAGAACAAAATGAAAATTTGGACTGATAAAATTAAGCTCATTGAACCTCTCAAATCCGAGTGTGATGCTTTACGTGCAAAAGTTAATGATCTAGAGCAAAGGTCTCGTTCTAACAATCTTGAAATCGTTGGAGTCCCCGAAAAACAGAGTGAGAATTTAATTCACGTTCTGTCTAACATCGGTAAGGCAGTCAATTGTCCAGTAGTGGAATCAGACCTTGACGCTATACACCGGGTGTCTCATTACCAGCAAAATAAGAGACCAAAAAATATTATTGTCAGATTTGTTTCTCGTCTGAAACGTGACAGTTTCATTGCGCATGCTAGACAGTCCAAAAATCTGAAGACAGACATTATTGGTTTCGTCGAAAAGACTAATATTTATGTAAATGACCATCTTAGCCCGTATAACAAACTTTTACTGAAGAAAACGAAAGAGCATGCACGTGATAAGAATTATAAATATACGTGGGTTAAAAACTGCAAAATATTTGCTAGAAAAGACGACACATCACCGATTATTATTATCAATTCAGAAATCGATTTGGGGAAAATTAACTAAAAAAAATTAATAAAATAAAAATTAATTAATTAAGCACACCGTTTCAATGATCTCTATCTATTATCAGAACGTTCGCGGACTTAAATCTAAACTAATTGACTTCTACAATGAAATTTCTGCCTGTAATTATGACGTAATTTGCCTCACGGAAACGTGATTGAATGATACTATCAGTGACAGCGAAATATGTGATCTCTCCAAATTCTCTGTGTACAGACGGGATCGAAATAATTCAATTCATAAACAAGGTGGTGGTGTAATGTTCATGATCTCAAAAGAATTTCACTCCAGGTTGCATCTTGAATGGTGTTCTTTAGCTGAAGATATTTGGGTGTCAGTATCTAATTTAAATCATCAGAAATTCTTATTGTGCAGTGTTTACATTCCCCCGAAAAGTGACTTAACAATCTATGCCAATCACTTCGAAAAATTAACTAATGTGTGTATGCATCATGCCAACAATAACATTTTAATTATGGGTGATTATAACCTTTCGGACATCCAGTGGTCTACAGTGCAAGAATCTACCCTTTTACCAATTTATATTAATAATGACATTCGTCGTCATTTAATTAATACCATGTCCCTGTGTAATCTAATTTAATCTAATCACATTGTAAATTATAAGAATTCTATACTTGATCTTGTTCTAAGTAATTTTAATTTAAATGTAACGGTATGTAACTTTCCACTAAGCGAACTGGACAACTATCACCCTGTCATTGAAATTGATTTTTCTCTCCATAATCATAAACCATTAACTTTTACTTGTCCCACATCATACAATTTTAAAAAATGTGATTGTGAAAATATTATTTGGAAGTTGTCAGCTATTGATTGGGATAGAAAATGTTTAAGTTCTGATGTTAATATCAATGTCAACATTTTTTACGATATATTGTACAGTCTTCTTGATGCTTAATGATAGGGCATATCATTCTTTATAAAAATCAAAAATATTCTGGATGGTTTTCCAAAAGTTTAATTAAAGCTATTAAGGAGAAAAATAAATTTCATAGAAAGTGGAAATTGCTCAAAGATCGGAACGCGTATAATAGTTTTTCAGTCCTACGCAATAGAGTGAAAATGCAAATGAATAGTGACTATAAGAATTATATTAAATATATTGAAGATAACCTAAACTCAAATATTAACTATTTTTTGCAAGATATAAAATCTTTAAAAAAAGATAACAGTCTACCAAACGTGATGCTCTACAATAATTCTACAGCAAATAATGGTGATGATATAAGTAATCTTTTCGCTAATTACTTTGAATCAGTATACACCACTTCTACTAATACTAATATCAATAGCAAAAGATTACATACATCAATACCTAACTCTATTAATTCGGCAAATTTGTTTATCAGTGAAGATGTAATTTTTAAGTGTCTGTGTAACTTAAATGTAAATAAAGGGAGTGGACCAGACAAAATACACCCGCTGTTTATAAGAAATTGTGCTCAATACCATGCTTATCCACTGTTCCTTTTATTTAATAACTCACTGAAATCCGGTTTATTTCCTGATGTATGGAAAGTATCTTCCATTACACCTATCTTTAAATCTGGTGACAAAAGTAATATATGCAACTACAGACCTATTTCCATTCTTTCAAGCTTTGGTAAAATTTTTGTATCTCTTGTTCTTGATAAAAGTAAATCCGATTATAACTCTATTCTTATTCCGCAACAAACTGGATTCGCCGCGAATAAATCGGTTTTAAATAATGTAATACCTTTCACCGAATTTATAAGCAGAAGTATGGATAAAAGAGTTCAGGTGGATGTGGTGTATACTGATTTCAGTAAAGCTTTTGATAGAGTTAATCATGATAAACTTATTGCTATACTGTTGTCTTATGGTATTCATGGCTCACTATTACGTTGGGTTGATTCTTACATAAGAAATCGTTCTCAGTTTGTTTTATGTAACGGTTATAAGTCTCGGTCATTTCCAGTACCATCAGGTGTTCCCCAAGGCTCACACTTAGGTCCCCTGCTCTTTAATTTTTATATTAATTCAATTCATAAATGCTTTACATATTGCAATTTTCTATTATACGCAGAAGATCTGAAAATGTTCATTGAAATTCACAACGTACAGGATTGTATCCGATTACAGAATGAACTACTTAATTTAGAAAAATTTTGTATTGAGATTGACTTACATTTAAGCATAGACAAATGTTCTGCGGTATCATTTTCAAGAAATAAAAATGTCATCAATTTCTTCTATAAGTTAAATAACACTAATATTATAAGAAAAACAACAATAAAAGATTTGGGTGTTTTGTTTGACCCAAAACTACTATTTAACGAACATATTGATACCATAGCTAGAAAAGCATACAAGACTAGGATTTATATACAGGTAACTTAATCCTTTCAAAAGCATCACTTCATTTACTTTATTATTTAATACCTTTGTACGTCCTATTGCTGAATATGCTTCTCAAGTTTGAAGCCCGTCGTATACCAGAAATATTTATAGAATAGAATCTGTTCAAAAAAAGTTTATTTCATTGCTTAGTTTAAATTTGGTTTAAATGAAAGCAACTATGAACTTTCATTATGTAATTTAAACATGGCATCACTTGAGAAAAGAAGATCTAATGCTGACATGATTTTTCTATTTAAAATTGTAAATAATTTTGTTAACTGTCCCGACATTCTTGTCAACGTAAATTTCCATACTCCAACAGTAGTAGTGCGTAACAAGCAATTATTTTATACAATTAAATGTAATTCTAACAATTACAAAAATTCTTCTATACAAAGGTTTATGTAATACTACAATAATAATTTTCAGCATTTAGATCTTTTTTGTCTGTCATTAGGTCAATTTAAACGTGCCTTAAATGTCTAATTACGTTCAATGTGTACTTTTTGAATTTGTAAAATTTCAAATATCATTTTTCTTTTCTGTTGTTTTATATCTGTTTTCAATTTAGTTTGTTTGTCATTTTACAATATTTAATTTGTATGTATTCCGAGGAAACCTATTATTGGATTTATTCTGTTGGTTTCCCAAATAATAAATAAATAAATAAATAAATAAATCAGACAGACCGAACAATAATTGCAAATGGACCCGACATAATAGTAAGGACTAGAAAACGAACTTTTCTTATCGAAATTTCTATACCAGCGGATGTGAACATCGTTGAAACTGAAACTTATAAGCAACTGAAATGTGGAAAATTAAACAGTATTTATACCTATAATTATAGAAGCGACGGGGTATGTTACCAAAGAATATAAATTAAATGTAAACAAGTTACCCGGCGAACACAATCCATCCGAACTGCAAGGAACTGCTATATACGGTACATCGCACATAATAAGAGTGGTGCTTACTCTCGAACCTGAGCGACATGGTATGTTGCTAGAACGAGTGTAATGAAAAACCTAATAGCTCAAGTAAATGAGCAACTACAAATACAATGTAATATATTGTATTCGTATACAGTAAATGACATGTACAATGATGCACATTAGTGAAATAAAGTTAATAATAATAATAATAATAATAATAATAATAATACAGTAATAATATAGTAATAATAATAATAATAATAATAATAATAATAATAATAATAATAATAATAATAATAATAATAATAATAATAATAATAATAATAATATAAAAATTTAGAAATCGAAATTAAAAGAATGTGGAAAACAAGAACTATTATCTTGCCCATAATAATAGGAGCTACGGGTTTCGTTGACGACGAGTTTCAGAAGAACATTGAGAAATTGTCTCGTAAACATGACCCTTCTGAAATACAGAAAACGGCAATAATTGGAACAGCACATATAATAAGAAAGGTGCTCAAATAGTCACCTATACCCAAGCTGCTTGGTATACTCGTAATGTAATGTATTATATATTTGTAGTTTGTGAAATAAAAGGATAATAATAATAAATAAAAAAATAGATAAATATATCATCACGGCATATTACCCATTGCTGGGTGTGCCAATAATAATAATGATACTAATAATAATAATAATACTAATAATAATAATAATAATAATAATAATAATAATAAAACTTTATTGACATCAGTCAGTAAAAAAGGCTTAAACAATATGGGTCCGATCTTCAATAGTTTTCGAGATATAAGGCAGTGAAAAATGAGTTTTTACGGGATTCACCTCTGCTATTTGCATTGCATTAGCCAGAATATTTCAAAACAGATCTCATATTGTTGCCCATCCGAAATCATTACATTTCGGCGTGCCACAAGGGAGGTTACCTAGGACCGACTCTCTTTTAATATACATTAATGATCCGTATAATATTGTAAATGCTGAAACCATACTGTATGCGGACGACACAACCATTTTATGTACTGATGATAATATTCAAAATCTTCAGCGTAACAAAGTTAATGAAGACGCAGGTAATTGGTTTAAGAACAATAAACTTATAATAAATAAATACAAAAGTCAAGATCTTATATTTAGCTTAACGAAATCAAACCATAATCAAACTCAATGTGTCCCTCTTCTGGGTATAAATTTGGACCCGAAACTTCAATTACCTTGCCATATACAAGAGACTAAGTAAAATAATATACCTCATAAGAAATATCAGACATAATACTGATTCGAAGACCACAAGATTAACTTATTTTGGATTATTCCATTTTACTGTGTCCTATTGTATATTGCTTTGGGGACACATTCCATTTGCAAATAAAGTATACCTTCTTCAAAAAAAGTCATGCGTATAATGTGTGGAACAGCATATGTGAACATTGTAGAAATCTTTTTATAGAAAATAAATCTTAACTATGCCTTCACTTTTCATATTAGAAAACCTGCTGTACGTAAAGCGTAACTTCTATAAATTCAGTATGCATAAAGAATGCCATACCTACAATGCTCGTAAAAAGAATAATATTATTATTCCGAGCAAAAGGTTAACTGTGTCTCAAAATGGTCCTGATTTCCTTTGTACTAATTTTTTCAATAAATTGCCGCCTGATGTACGTGTACTACCATATGCAAAATTTAAAACAATCGTCACAAATATGCATCTTGAGAAGGCATTTTACAAGTATTTTCCGTTTGTTGATCATGTACCGTATTTTTATATTCTATTGTATTCAAATTTCTTTTTTTTCCTGGCTAAACATTATATATGTATTTATGCTTGAATAAAATTATTTTCATTATAATAATAATAATAATAATAATAATAATAATAATAATAATAATAATAATAATAATAATAATAATAAATATAATTATAATAAGTATAATAATGATTTTAATTATAATTTTAATAATAATTAAAAAGTTGCATATGTGTTAGGTACGGGTAGACGTATAGATTTGGCTCCTAATTGGTAAACTGTTTTTGCTAGGTTTTCAAAGTTTTCGTTTCTGTTATTCCTACTGTTGTGTTCGGCATGTTGTGATCTTTATTGTTATATATTTTGTATCTTCGGCTTTTGTCTCTGTGGTGAGTTTCTTTTATATTTATCATTTTTTGTAACAATTTTTTGGCTACTTAGAAACGAAGTTTTATTGTTTGTTTGCGCCTGTTCAATTAAGTAGCGTGCTCAGTCATACGTTTCTTTAATTCAAATATACTGAGTGTTTGACAAAAATATATATACAGGATGTTTTTTTGCCTTTTTTGATCTAGTAGCTTTTTCAATCTTTTTCGTTTCCATCTGTAATGGATAATATTAAATGTAACTGCTGCAAAAAAACTATTGAAGAACACAGATCTATAACTTGTTATATTTGTAAACAGAGTTATAGTATCTCATGTGTTGATAATATTACGATAGCTGACGTACGAAAAATTAAATCAGGCATCGGAGGATTGAAATGGAACTGCACTCATTGTTCTAAATTTGGTGATAATAACCTTAATTCTTTCGCTACAAAAAGATATTTTAGAACTTAAAAATTCTAAAACTAACACTACTGACTTATCTTCGCTAATTGTAACTGAAGAAATTATTAGTGAAATTTGGATAGAGAAAAGCGCTCGCACAATTTTTTAATTTTTGGCGCAAATGAAGTTGTATAACACTTTAGCAAAGGACATCATGTCCGAATTAGGGGTAGAATGTCCAATTACTAATTTTTATAGGCTTGGACGTTATGATCCAACATCCTCTCGTTCTCGGCCTTTAAAAATTGAATTGTCGTACCCTAGTGACATTAACAAAATGTTTCGAAACATTAAAAAATTTAAAAATTGCCAAAAGTGGCCTAATTTATCAATATCTAGAGATCGCACGCATAAACAGATTGCCTTTTACAAATATGTAAAAACCGAGTTAAACGAGAGATTAGAAAAAGGCGAAACGAATCTGTCTATTAAATATGTAAACAATGTTCCTCGTGTGGTGTCCACTAAATCGGAAAACTAAAATTGCCCAACAGTTCTGTGTCTTTGTCTTTAGAATGTCTTTATCAGAATACTAGGGGTTTAAATTCTAAGTCTCATTTATTTTACACTAAATATTATATGTCTTCGTCGTTCAATATAATTGTCATCACCGAATCTTGGTTAAATGATTCAATGCAAAATTCTGAGTTATTTCCTTCACATTATAATGTCGTGCGATCAGATAGAAATTTTTCTTTCTCAAACCGATCAAAAGGCGGTGGAGTTTTAATCGCATTTTTGAATAATATTAATTATAATATTCATGATATGTCAGAAATTAAAAATTTGACTCCCATTATAGATATTGTTGCATGTATATGCCACTTTAATAACTTGTCCTTTATTATCTGTGCCGTCTACATTCCACCAGATATAGATGTTGATAATTTCAGTACATTTCTTGAGGCACTGGAATTGATGTTTCTTGATGAACCAGTACTTATTTTAGGAGATTTTAACCTACCTGATTTGTATAATGATTTAGTCAATTGTTCAAAATCGTCCATGTTCAAAAACTTTATTACTGCTGTAAATCTCAAGCAACTCAATAATGTACTCAATTTTTATGCAAACAATCTAGACTTTGTTTTAACTAACTTTTTCGAATCCATTGTGGTTGAGCGATCCGAATTTTCTTTAGTCCCTGAAGATATAACATCGATTATGCCAAGTTTTAAAATCAAGTTTACAGCTGGAGAAGATATGATTCCTAGTTTCTAAATCAAAGATGCCCGTTTTGTCCTCTCAAAACCACTTGCTTTCATCATAAATTTGTCAATTAGTTCAAGTACCTTTCCTGAAAGATGGAAGAAAACAAGAATTACACCTGTTTTTAAAAAAGGTGACAAATTTCACATTAGCAACTATAGACCAATATCAATTTTAAACAATTTTGCGAAAATACTTGAAATAATATATAACAAAATTTATAGACACACTAGCTTGTACATTTCAAATAACCAGCATGGTTTTACGAGAGGCCGATCAACCATTACTAACTTGGCTTGTCTCTCTTAATATGTTGCGGAAACTCTTGATAAACGGGGACAAGTAGATGTTATCTATACCGATTTTTCTCGTGCCTTCGATTCAATCGACCATGGTATTTTGCTATCCAAAATAAGTATTTATGGAGCATCTCCAGCTTTAGTTTAGTTATTATATTCTTATTTGAATAACAGAATTTGCTATGTTTACTGTAATGGTTATTCTTCAATGAACTTTACAGCTACGTCTGGGGTTCCCCAAGGCTCCAATTTGGGTCCGCTGTTATTTGTTCTATATATCAATGAACTTCTATTCTTATTTAAAAGTCATGCACTTGCATACGCTGATGATTTAAAATTATTCACCTCAGTGAACTCTCTTAATGATGCGGGATTGTTGCAGGAGGACATTGACATGATGGCTGTTTGGTGCCATAATAATAAACTTAGATTAAATATAGATAAATGTTGCATAATTTCTTATACACGCAAAATTAGTAGTATCCGTCATCCGTATCAAATGCGTGGTTCATTACTTGCTAATGTAACGTCTGTTAAGGACTTGGGCGTCAGTTTCTGTCCAACTTTCATTTTTCTGATCATTAATATTAATATTATATATAATTATAATTATAATTAATATTGGAAAAAATGACTGATGATGATTATAATTATAATTATAATTATAATCAGTCATTTTTTCCAATATTAATTATAATTATAATTAATATTGGAAAAAATGACTGATTATAATTATAATTATAATTATAATTATAATTATAATTATAATTATTATTATTATTATTATTATTATTATTATTATTATTATTATTATTACTATTATTATTAAATAATTAGTATTATTATTAGTATTAAGGATTATATCGAAAACTATAAAAGTTAAGACTTCAATTAAATAAGATTTTTTGTTTACCTTTCAGAGGTAAACTTAGATGTGCTTTTGTTTTTTAAAAAAACAAATAATTGTATTAAGTTAAATGTGGCAACCTTGGCCAATATATGATTTTCATATAACTTCGTTACTATTAGAAATTGAGAAAAATGTTTCATATAAAATTTTATTATTTCTTTATAGTCTATTTACTGACATTGACAAAATTTTGTTCAATCACCATCTTTGTCAATTTTTCTTCGATTCTAATAGTAAATGGCCTCTTTCTTGGAAACAGTTGAAGATCAGACCTATGTTGATTAAATTTTTTACTTATTTTGGTCTGTATTATATACCCTTAAAGTTTTTACCCGAAGTTGGAAAACACCCGGTATACATGTAACAATTATTATAGGTACAAAATAATGAAATGCCAACACAATACAGTTAAGAATCAGAAATCAGAAAAGATCGTATACCCAGAAATTTTAATTCATTTGTTATAGAATTATGCAACGAAGGTGAGAGGTAAGAAAACAACATTTAAATTTATTGACAGCATATAAATTCTTGCCCTCTCTAAACCATAATCATAATTCTTCAAACAATGAGTGCCCGTAAGGTAACGCCTGGTAAATTCCCGCACGTTACAAATATGTCATTATCATTACCGATATCTGCGAACAAAGCAGATTGGCAAATTAGGACCATATACACATAAACAGTAATGAAATAATGTAAAGGTTCATTCTAAACGTTAAACCTTTATAATCAAACTTAGACTCGTGGTAACAGTACTGTTTGTCAATATTACCTTCTCTAATATAATCAAAGTAAATTTATTGGGATTAATTTGAAGTCCATCGTTTTTAACCTATAACTATAAGCTTTCCAAATCAATATTTGTTAAAGTGCATTTTTTATTTATCTCTTCGACTGCAGCAGATGTTAATATCTGTTTATCGTCGGTATAAGAATGTAAATCGCAATTAGTCAGAGTTTTTGGCAGATCGGATACATAAAGTAAGAAAAACAGTAGTCCCAAAATCGATCCCTGCGGAACTCCACGTTGTACTGGAAATGTACTTTTATGAAGCATTCTGACGTAAAATTTCTATACACACAAAAGTAAAAGCACTATCCGACAAGTTATATTTTATTTTTGCTAGTAGTAGTTCGTTATCAACCATATCAAACGCCTTTGAAAAATCGATTTGCATAATAATTTAAACTACAGGTTAGCCAAAATTTAATTTTAAGGAATCTAAAATATTTAGAAGACAAAGATATCTACTTTGTCCACTTCTAAATCCTGATTACGTGGGTGGAATTGTATTATTTTTCAAGGCATAAGACACAATTTGATGACAATATACTTTTTCTAGTGCTTTGGATATAATTGGCAAATTACTGAAGAGTCGTAATTCAACGATTTAATATTTTTAGCAAAAGGTTTTACAATTGTAAAATATCAAGAATCAGGAACTATGTAACCCAGCAAGCAAGTGTTTGTGATGTGTGTAATATAATTTTACGTGAAATTTCATCTATACCCATGGCATTTGATTTGATATTCTTTCCACATCTTCGCTCTGAATAAGATTAAAATGAAATTTTTCAATATCAGAATATGATTTATTTAAATAGTAATCTAAATTCCAGGATATACATGGCTTGTATCAACTTTAATAAATGTTCCCCGAATTGTGGTTTAAATAGAAACGCATCTGTATTTTTTTGTCATTGATTTATTAACACCTAGTCGCTTTAAACTACTCCAAAGTTTATTGGGATCTTTTAGGTTATTGTCAATATTGCAATTGGAACGGTGGGATAGCACAGTGGTGGAATGCTAACTTCTGGACTAAAAGGTCGTGGGTTCAGGTAGGGAATTTTCTCTCTATTTTTCTCGACTGGCCTTGTTCGGTATCCACTCCCGTACCTTACCAAGTTGAGATTAACTTGGCAACCTCTAACTAACGGGGCACCGGCTAAGGGCTGTAACAAGGGCCTGCGCTGGGTGCATAGGCACCGGTTTTTAAAAATATGTATGGGTGCTCTAGCCAAGGGCGTAGATAATTATATAAAAAAAATATGCAATAATGATGTGGGGTAGGGGTTAGAAGAAAACCGCCTAAGGCCAAGTGACCAAGCACCGCAAACTCTGTGACTATATTATTGCCTACTTAATGGTGCAATTTTTAGTAGCAGGTCTAGTATATCTTGAAATTAATTGATGCATATTACTTCCTGCTCATAATATATTGTTATAAAAGTCAGATTTACAATCGTTGAGAAGGAAATTATATGGTAGCATACTTTAAGACTTTTAGTAAAAATAAAATTATGAAATATTTGTTGCAATAAAAATGTTCTATTTTTTATAAATGCAACATCACTGGCCTGATTCGATTATTATCGTAAATTTTCAAATGAATTCGGGCGAACGGGCAAACCAGACATGCTTTTATATATTTGTTTGAATTTCAATGAAAGTGGCATAGAAACAATAGCGCTACCCTAAGAACATTCTCAATACTTTTCAAGAAATAGGTCGAAATAATATTTATTTTAAACATTTTTCTTTATTTCCGGGTTGATTACTAATTTAATATAATGAGAAAAAGCTTTAATAAAAAGAAATGAAAATGTATGTCTACTGCGGATACCGCTAGAATTAACTGTTTTAGAAACATAGCCAACACATCACAGAGAACTTGAGCCTTATCATATCTCGCTTACTATTTCGAATTTTAAATCGTTTCATTAGTAGGTACTCCTAAATTTTGTGTTTTGTAAGAATAAAATTAAAAATACGATAGAATAACTCATTAATATTTTATACTTTTAAACAATTAAAAAAAATATGTATTATTTTACCTGCACGATTCCAAATAACACAATGCAATCTGGTACAATATGAGAAATATTATTTGGCGCAATAATATAAAGTTTCAAAGTTAATAGAACTGCAAGTAATAGATTAAAAAATATAAAGATATAACCAATTAATTTCCGAAATGTGGAATCTTTATTAATGCAGCATCCTCCATATTCCATTCTTCCAACAATACTTGCTGTTAGAGTTTTGGGATTTAGCTAAAATAACATTTTTCGTTTGTAAAATAAAATAGTAGTAGCGGTTTTTTATACGATTTTACAATACCTCCTCCTTCTTTGACGTCATTTTCTACTTGTTCTGTTACACCAAACCGAATGTTCTCAAATATTTATTTAATGTCGCCTGCTGACATTTTATACCTTTGCTTCATGTCTTAAAATTTAATTAGCTTTTTGCGAACTTTATAAACAGCTTAAACTTTTGCTTAAGTTGAACTAGTTGTGAGTATTTGCAGTTCATTTATTAGTTATATAATTATGTTTTCTTCTCACGAATAATTATTGTGACGCACAAGATGTGTATTTCAACTTTAATTCGCATATAATTATTAATGACTTAAATTGTCACAAAGGAAATGTTTTACATATGCAAAGTGAAAACTAAAATATAAATAAACTTTTATTTATAAATGCAAAAATTCCATCGTAAATCACATGTTTTCCAAATTTCGAAGAGAATTACTACAAAAGTAGCTGGTAAATGGTCTTTTTAAAGTCACATTTATAAACGACCACGTGAACTGTCGTTAACTAGTTCTCTAAGGAAATCTGTCGTTTATTGGATAAACAAAAAAGCTTCCCCGCGGGTTATTATTTCTATAATGCCAATATAGTTTTGCTCTGTTTTAGTATTAAGGATCTGAGCTCACAAACCTTTTTAGAATTTTGCATACTTGTGTAAAAACTCAAGAAAACTAACACACATTTCATTTTAATCTGTTATTAAAGCTTCTAGCATAGAACCACATGAAAGCTAGGTAGATTACATTGTTCAACAAAGCATTTGTTTCCTGCTTTCTGTTACGTGTAACACATGCACTTTTTATTGCCATTTCTAATACACGCCGATTTTTCTCACTCGACCGTCACGTCATTGATTTCTGAACTGCAAAATAGCAATTAATTGCATATTTATATGACTTCTTGAATGGTTTCTTACATGATATCTTAGACATGAATGTCTAATAGCTTAATCTTTGTCTTACTAACGCATTTAGAGACAGCTGGTTTTACGAAATTTGAATATGACATTCGGCAGCAGTAGTACTTAATATTTTTGCATGCTTGTTCGCAACCCAAATGCAGGCGAAATTTGTAAAGTTACCCTTATGGCTCACTTTGTTTACGTTAAGTGTCGAGAAGTACGAATATCATTTTGGTCAAAAAATGTGTGATAAATCTCAAATGTTGGTTTGACCTTTTAGATACATATTTGTCAATGTAAATGTTATTTTTATAACGATATTTACTCTTTCCTACAATGATTTTCGATTTTAACATTTGTGGGATTCTAAAACTTAGAGTTACTTACCGTTAATGCCGCTAGCTGCGTTAGTACACGCTGGAAATATATTGGCGCGTTAAGTCGACGTGTCAGCGTGTTGGCCAGCGTTAGTGGTTTAGAATAAAGATTTAAAACGTGGTATTTCTTTCTACGAGTGATCTATTAATATTTTTTTCTACAAGCACTGCTGTATATGGGTCATCACAGAACAGACTACTAACAATGTAGTAAGTACGTGATTATAAATAGTGTTAAATAATGAAAAACAAATTTAAGTTGGCGGAACTGATTGTCAAATTATCCACGCACCGGCTATGAAGAATGGAAATCGCTGGGAAGACTGTGAACTTGGAGTTTTGACTAACTCGTTTCTATGGCTCTTTGTGTGTCGTCTTTTACTATTAAATTGAAAGAAAATGGACGAAAATATGTGACTTCGTCACATCTCCGTCTTTCCTGGGCAAAAAATAACAAAAAAGAATGTAAGTACCATATCTTCTTTTTTTCTTTTCCCTGTTACGGGACCAGGGCGTTGGTCCATGGAAGCAGCTGCGCCTGTCTGGGAACGTCCACTCGTGTCGGATTACTGGCCTGGCCCAGAATCTAGTTCTGGATTCTCGGAGCCGGCCGGCGGCTTGATCCGCAGCGACAAAGATAGGCCGATCAACTGCTCCACAAACTGTCCTGGGCACGATGGGGCAGGAGAAAACCGTTTGTCCCGGCTACTTTGGGATTCAGCGCCCTAATGGTCGGACTTCTTGTTCACGAGTGCTACCGATGGTTTTCGGTGATACTTGTAGCTGTTGCTATGGCCGTTGTCTGTGCTATCACTGTGGTTTACGTGGTCGTTACTGACTGATACTGTGGCTGTTACTGACTTACTGTGGCCATTACTTACTGTTACTGTGGCCGTTACTGATTGTTATTGTGGCCGTTACTGATTTATTGTGGCCCTTACTGACTGTTACTGTAGCCGTTACTGACTTACTATGGCCGTTACTGACTGTTACTGTGGCTATTTACTGACTGTTACTGTGGCCGTTACTGACTATTACTGTGGCCGTTACTGATTTACTGATGCCGTTATTGACTGTTAGTGTGGCCGTTACTGACTTACTATGGCCGTTACTGACTGGTACTGTGGCCGTTACTGACTTACTGTGGCCGTTGCTGATTTACTGTGGCCGTTACTGACTGCTAATGATTTACTGTGGTCGTTACTGACTGTTAATGATTTATTGTGGCCCTTACTGCCTGTTACTGTAGCCGTTACTGACTTACTATGGCCGTTACTGACTGTTACTGTGGCTATTTACTGACTGTTACTGTGGCCGTTACTGACTGTTACTGTGGCCGTTGCTGATTTACTGTGGCCGTTACTGACTGCTAATGATTTACTGTGGCCGTTACTGACTGTTAATGATTTACTGTGGCCGTTACTGATTGTTACTGATTGAGGCTGTGGCGGTCACGGTGGAAACGGCATCACTCGTGTCATTTGCCGACTCAACTTCAAAGCCAGTCAGCGGCGTGAGCACGCAGCGATGGCCGCTGTCGGAACCGTCTTTTCTCATACCTGTATCTGCTGTTTCAGGTACTTGGTCAGTTGCTCTCTGACGTCTCTGTTCGGTGACTGGTTGACGTCCTTGTTTTGTTGCCGTTGACGCCTGGGTTCTGGTGCTAAGGTGGGCGGCATCGCTTGTGCCTGTTTGTCGACCCGACCCAACACGCAGCAGATGACCGCAATCGCAGCTGTTTCTAGTACCGGAGCTGTGTAGCGTTCAGGTTCTGTTACTGTAACCACTGTCGGAGCTGTTTAGCGATCCTGTTCTGTAGCTATTTGATGGTCCTGTGGCTGTGGCCGCTGTCGAGGGTGTGCTTAGTCCCTGTTCGGGCGCCATTTTGTGACGAACCTACCCCTGTGTTGGGTTTTCTGTTACTGCTTTCGGGCGCTATTCTGTGAACTGTCTGTTTTAGGGGTAGTTTAGGATTGCGGATAACTAGTCGGAGGTCCAGGATTGGTATTTATAAATGATTGTGAAATTTGTAAAACTTAAACATTTTATTCACACACATCGAATGTACAAACATGTAACGAGAATAAAAAAAAGTCTTGGAAATCTGTCTGTTTGACTCTCTGTATATCTTTACTATACTTGACTGGAATCCTGTCCCTGAGATGACACTCTCGCTCGGAATCAGTGACAATCTCGCTAAGGGTAGTTCGCGACGCGCGTTTCGTAGACTTCTAGGCTACAGAAGCTGTAGGTAGACTGATCCTTTTGTTTAGCCCATGCAGCTATTGTAAGAAGTGACTTCTTAGTTAGCCGATGCAGCTTTTGTAAGAAGTGACTTCTTAGTTAGCCGATGCAGCTTTTGTAAGAAGTGACTTCTTAGTTAGCCGATGCAGCTTTTGTAAGAAGTGACTTCTTAGTTAGCCGATGCAGCTATTGTAAGAAGTGACTGCTTAAGCTCCGCGAGTGATATTTATACCCAAATTTGGTTACATTTGGTTAAAATTAGCGCGTTGGAAGAGGGAGCTGTTACCGGCAATCTTTTTAGTGCGGAGGCGGAGTTGTGTTGCGATTTCTGATTGGCTGAAGTTTGGGTTTGTAAACTGTGAAGTTCTGTAAATATAATTGCGTCCTTAAGGGTCCTATTGTTGTCCAGACAGTTAGGCTCAACCCGTGGATTATGGGTATGCAAGCTGACAGTAGTTATACATCCTCACTTGTAACCTGTAAGTTTTCTAAGTGTGCTTTGACAAAAAAATATGACTTTCATCCCGATTTCTTAGCAAAACCTAAAGAAAAGTGTTGGATGATGTTCTCTACCCTGATTACAAAGCCTACGGACCGGCTATGAAGAATGCAAATCGCTGGGAGACTGTGAACCTGGAATTTACCGCAAACGTATTATAAATATATGTCAACGCTTTCAAAACCACAACTCATGATAATATACATATTTTCAAGTGGTGCTACAAATATATTTTTAACTGACAAAACGGTTCGTTTATACCGGTGTCTACTTATTTTATGGAAATAGGAAATACAGTGGTACTAATTTTAGAACTAAAGTGTAAATACAAAAACTGTTCAAAATCAAATACTGCATCAAATGAGCTTAAGTTTATTGAGATTATAGGTTTTTGTCACAAAATAAACGTAAAATAAAGTATCCGTTTTTAAGCTTTTTACAGAGTGCCATGCAAGACAAAATATTCAATTCAAATAGTCGCATTGGGTGACTTTGATTGATAAAAGTTAATTAATTGTTAATGTTATTCCATTGAGTTTTTTTGCGATGGTAAATGTATCCATGCTTACTGATATATAAATTAATGATTTGAATAATTATTAAAATTTTATGACAGATGTCATCTGCTAAACTCAAGCAATACGATTGTTTAAATTTTTGTGCTATTTCTCATGGCATTCTGTAAATAGCTAAAAATTATTACTTTTATTTTGCGTATCTTTCGCAAACGAAACGCACATAAACAATAATTTTAACTTGTTAGATGCAGTTTTTAATTCAGAACATTTTGTATTTATATTTTTGTTCTAAAATTGATAGGGCAGAATTGACAGTTATTTGAAAATTTTACCATTGTATTTCCTATGGTCCACAAAAAATGTAGACATCCGATATATAAAACTCCATTCTACACGTAAAAAATCCTACCCTACGTTACTTAGCGGAAATCCGTCAGATGGTACGGCCAACGGCACGAAACAACTGCTTGGATAGCCTATACTGAGGTAAATATATTCTACTAAATAATATTGCTCTTTAGTTATATCTATTTATTAATTTTAGCTGTAAAATGTTAAGCAACAGCGATAGTTCAATTTGTACACCACTGGATATAAAAGCGAAAGCTAAAAGTCATCCAAAAACGTATTACTAGCGTATAACCGTCATCACTTTGGGCGATGTGTTCTATGTTGAAATCAATTAATGAACAATAAATATAATATCTCCAACCTCCAACTCGAACAACAGTGTGATTGGCAACCAAACAGTTAAAAATAAAACTAATAGCGAAAATGTAACGTACCCCTTCAATGTATTTAACAACTATAATAAAAATAATAATAATAATAATAATAATAATAATAATAATAATAATAATAATAATAATCTTTATTGTATTGCAAAGTGTACAACTTTATTACAATTGATATGGGGTTTAGTCAATTTTGCCTTATTTCTGTAACCTTGTTATTTATTTGTTCCGTTTGATGGAGATGAGATGATAAGGATGCCACAAACATGCAAGCTCCAGGTAGGAATCGAACCCACGACCCCAGGGCCGAGCAGTGACGGTCGCTTCGAGTGCTGTCCACTGCCTCAATCCGCACGAACACCGAGGCGGCTTTAACAACTATAATGTTACAATTAATAATAACACGTTTAGTAATAATAATATTGTGATTTGTACTTGAATTTTAATAAAAAATAATCACTTTATAACTACCTATCTGAATGCTGTTTTAAGTTAGAAATAATGAGTGGTCGTAGAAAAAGTGTAGTACATAATTCGAGATGTAAAGCAATTACTTACTCGTAAAATTACAAATTCGACATTGCGCGTCTCGTGTGTCAATCTTTTTACTAGTATGTAATCTGCTACTTACATACCCATCAAATTATGTAATATATAATTGTACAGGTGTCTCATTTTCGATGTTTTTTAAGGTATCTCGGGTAATATTGATGATAGAGCGCAACCGTTTGCACGTTGCAGGGTCAACTTTTTGAGAAAAGTCTAATAGTCACCACAGAAATTTTCGATCTATTTTTTGTTTCTGAGCTACAGGCAAAAACTAGTTTTTCGCTCATTTTGAAAATATATCATATCTTATTTATTATGATAGAGAAAAAAATGTTTAGACAAAAATTTTCCGTTTTTTAAATAGAATAAAATAGCGTAATTAGATATTTTGAAAACTTAATAATTCTCGAAATATAACACAAACTTATGATTTTTTAAATGGGAATCTATGTTGAAAATAGTTTCGTCTTTTTGCTTCTTTTATATACTTTTCAATGATATATAACAAGTTTACATTCTTTGTTTTTAAACAATAATAAAAGACGAATTATGAATTTATTAAGGTGAAAATATTAGAATATACTAAGAAACAAAAGAAAAAATTTATTACAAATCATCATTTGTTTATTTTGATTCAATATCTATTAATTTTGTTTTAAAAATTACTCTTAACCAAATATTTTCGTGTTAAATTACTATTTATCGACGTTACAGTTGGCTTTGACACAATCCGAACAAAATGGTTTAATATGCTTTTGAAGTAAATAAATTGTTGTATATCATTGAAAAGCTTATAAAATATGCAAAAAATGAGACTATTTTCAACATAGTTTCCTATTTAAAAAATCATAAGTTTGTGTTATATCTCAAGAATTATATAGTTTTCAAAAATCTTACATCATTTTATTCTATTTAAAAAACGGTTAAATTTTTGTAGAAATATTTTTTCTCTATCATAATAAATAACATATGAAATATTTTCAAAATGAGCGACAAACGAGTTTTTGCCTGTAGCTCAAAAACAAAAGAAGATCGAAAATTCCTGTGGTGACTATTAAACATTTCTAGTAAAGTTGACCCTGAAATGTGCAAATGGTTTTGCTCTATCATTAATATTACCCGAGATACCTTAAAAAACATCGAAAATGAGACACCTGTACACTACTACCTTGAAGAAGCATTATTTTAATAGTAAGTATAGTTACGCATGACAAATGTAATTATTATTTTTTATGTATTATATTTTGTCAATATAACCGCAAATTATGTTTTTTTTTATTTATGTATCATCTAACACAGTATCATAATCTCAAAGAATAAGTCCGCAGTAGTACGAAAAGTTATTAGTGTATATGATATCGCATTAGAATTTTGCGCTATTATTATTTTAAACTGCGAGATAGGCCCGATGAGAGAAGCTGTTAAATGACAAAAGGTAATTAAATATATACGTATATTCGATACATATGTAATTTTGCTACTGTACTGTTGGTAAGAATGATATCACCTTATATCGCGTGCTACATATTGAGAATAAGCACAAATGTCAGTATTTTGGGGCCATAGAACTCAAGCTCATGATATTATATTATCCTTAATACTAAAAGAGTAGATTCACTAACTATTCTTTAATCACGATGATCGCCCAACTTTAGACAAGGCTACAGCTTAAACGGTGCGACCGATTTTCATGAAATTTGTATCAAATTGTGGGAAATGATTGGCTTCAGGGCCCTTCTAATGGAACGAATTTCTGTAGGATGCATAGTTTTCTGGTAAAAAATTATTAAACTTAAATTGAAACAATCGATCGAAGGCTTCATGTAAAAATTTGGACGATAAACACTGTTATGTGTAACATTTGACATATCAGTGTCAACGATGACAAATTATGAATGTCGTATGGGTTGTCGCCCTTTTCAATGCTAAATATAAATAAATATAATGTGCAAAATTGAAGAAAAGAATATGAGTTAAACGAGGTAGGTATACGTAATGAATTTAAGCAATATTTATTGTTAATTCACATTATATTTTGTAAATAGATTTTACAAAATGTTAGAAGTTATTAAAATCTACGAAAACGTTGATAAAGACAGGAAGAATATCACAATCGATCAAAAAGATAAATACTGTCTTCTGTCACATTTGATATGTTCATGACAAATTATCACCAAATTATGAACTACAGAAAATAATCGGTTGCCTTTTTAAATGTTAAATATTAATAATAATGTCTAAAATTTAAGAAAAGATTGTAAGAATTAAACGAAGTAAGGTACGCTATGAATTTAAGATATTATGTTTATTCTTACTTTATAATTTATTTTGTAAATAGATTGTAGAAAATGTCCGATGTTATTAAACGACGAAGCGGACGAGAAAAACAACAACAGATATGTTTATGGTTTATTTATGTTTTATTTTGTAAATAGCTTCTACAAAACTGACAAGTAGAACATCAATGACGAGAGAGACAGACAACACAATGTGTACAGACTGTAAAGAAAGAATAAGAAGGACAAGGAGAGCAAGGAAGACAGAGAGAGTAAAGGGCCCCGCACAATTCCCTCTTTTTTCACGGCTTGAAACGTACGCTTATAACGCTTATAACTGTACGTTCCAAACCCTGCTAAAACCGAAGTGTATGGCCGCAAACAGCCCTTTTTTACTGCGTTCAAAATTTTAACCGCACGGTTTGACCTGTTCATTCCATTCCGTGTGTGTGTGTGTGTGTGTGTGTGTGTGTGTGTGTGTGAGTGTGGGTGTGTGTGTGTGTGTGTGGTAGTAACTTTCCCAGGTTTTTTGTATCCGATGAAGTGTCGCTAGCAAACAAACTTGTCTTCTGTTCATGATTGCTACTTCAAAACTGTTAGTATGTGGGGCTGGCGGTCTAGCGTACTTTATTTGCACGACTTTACCCGTACGTTCTAAATCTAAACCGTACACAAATAACGGAATGTGTGGGGCCTTTACGGCAGATTGCATGGGCAGTTTGGGTGGGCATGTTGCGTGAGGAGTTTGGGTTGGCATATTGCGTGAGCATATTGCGTGAACAGTTTGGATGGGCATGTTGCGGGGACAGTTTGGATGAGCACGTTACGTGGGCAGTTTGGGTGGGCTTATTGCGTGGGCATGTTGCATGAGCAGTTTGGATGGGCATCTTGAGTGAGCAGTTTGGATGGGCATCTTGAGTGAACAGTTTGGGTGGGCATGTTGCGTGGGCAGTTTGGGTGGGCATGTTGCGTGGGCAGTTTGGGTGGTCATGTACGTGGGCAGTTTGGATGGGCATGTTGCGTCGGCAGTTTGGGTTTAAGAAATGTTGGTTGTTTACTAGTAATTTATTTTGTAAATATATTGTACAAAATATGCGAGGTTAATAAAGGACGAAACGAACGAGAAATAGTGGAAGGATGAAATGTTCTCCCAGACAGGGAGAATGTTATGGATTTTGCTGTAATGTGTCACATTTAACATTCCAATGTCAATGATGACAGATATTGTTTATTGTTCTTATAAATGATAAAGATATTTAAATAATATGTGAAATTGAAGAAAGGGTTATTAATTATACGAGTGTGACGCCACCTCCGGGGGCGGTTGCGTCATATTGGCGTCGTCTTCTTTTGTTTCGGCGGTTGGTTTACTCGGGCACCAATCTTGCGGCGGTGGTGTCTGAAAAGAAGACGGCTGGGTGCCTGGATTGCTCTAAGTGGAGAAAGGGTTAGAGGATTGCACAGAAATGCACGTCGAACTTATTAATGTTTATTATAAAATAAAAATGTGTAATACGAACAATAAACAAATAAATAAAAGAAACCCTTGCCCTACTATGACCATCGGTACTTGGAAACGCGATTGCCGTGAAGCGGCGATAGCAGGTAAGTGAAAATCAAACAATAGTAACAATTGAAATATTCAAATATCTCGCGAACTTTAACAACAGTCGCAAAATCGGCGGGGCTGTTACGACTAGGTGACGGTTCACCAAGACTAACTATCGGCGGCGGAATCTCCAGAAAAGCCACCAAGTGAACTCTCGACTGGAGGTCAGTGTTCTGCGTTCAGGAAAGCTACTGGGTTGTACTCTCGACCGAGTCGAACACAAACTGATTCTACAGCTGTATGCCGCGTCTTTTATACCGCGAATCCGGATGAAACCGGTTTTACCAAGAGTGGGAGAAGAAGATGTCGTTGGCAATTTTGCATTAAAAATTATTTTTCCAAAATTTCTATAAATTTCCCTACGGTTACAGTTTTGTGTTCTAGATCATACAACATCATGCTACATTTTATAAATCGATTTTTACAAAAATATAAATCATAACACAACCGTCAGCGCTCCTAGTGACAATTTCTACTACGCGCTCCTCTTGTCATGAATGCGAAACTATATCACATGTGCATAAATATCAATACGATCAATACAAACAGTGAAAACTCTATACAATTACCACATTACATACAAGTACCACATCGAATAACTCCTATTCCACAGAATACTAGATATCTTCAAATTTTATTTGTACCAGGTGCAAATATAGTTAGTGTGGGGCATTGGTTGACTGCATATTACGATGGTACTAATATTATAATTTATGTTAGCATAAATTCACAATGTTTACACGCCATTGTTCGAACATATTTAGATAGATTATTTCCATACAGACCTATAGTTACATTTACGCGAGTTCAACAACAACCGAATGCCTACGATTGTGGTCTATTTGCCATCGCGTTTTGTACCAGTATAATTTTTAACTGTAATCCTGAAGAGGAAAGGTACGATACAACAAGTCTCAGGTATTATGTTTTGCAAATGTTTCGGGCAAGACAGTTAGCAATTTTTCCAGTTATACATCAACAGCAATTACGTGTCAACTATTTAAAACGTAAATCTAATGAAACAGAAGAACAGCAAAATAATCGTTTGAAAAGACTAACTGAAAATAATTTAAAGCGATTGATCAATGAAACACCTGAAGATAAAATTAAACGTTTAGAAATACAGAAACAAATTACTGCGAATTATATTAAACATGAAACACCCGATGAAAAAGCGCATAGGTTGAATAAACTTAAATCCAATTTCGAAAATTATCTAAGCAATGAAACGACAGACAAAAGAGCTGAGAGATTAGAAAAACTTAAATCCAATTTCGAAAAATATTTAAGTATTGAAACACTCGGCGAAAAAGCTGAAAGATTAGAAAAACTTAAATTGAACTTCAAAAAATATCTAAGCAGTGAAACACTTGACGAAAAAGCAAATAGGTTAGAAAAGCAGAAAGAAATCAATTCAACTAGTTGAATACGCGAAACTTCCGAAGAATAAGCTTGCAGGCTAAAGAAACTTAAATTTAACTTTAAAGACTATTTAAAGAATGAAACACCTGAGCAAAAAGCAAATTGATTAGAAAGATATAAAGATAATTTCGCGAATTTAAATAACAATGAAACTATTGAACAAAAACAAAACAGGTTATTAAAAAATAAACAATTAAATAAAGCTACAGCAGATACAAAGAAATACAAAAACAAAATTTCAGAAACGTACATGTCCAGCAAGACATGATTTACGACTGCCTTGAATCGTCGGGTGCCCAGTTCAATAATGATTTTATTCTAGTGGGAGATCTAAATATCACTGCTCTAGTGCATTATTATAATAATAAATATAAAAATAATAACATAGCCAGAGTTAATAATCTCTGTAATTTTCTTGGTGGATCACAACATAATAAAGTATTAAATCCTGCCAATCGTCTTCTTGATGTTGTAGTATCCAATTTAAACTGTAACGTTACACATGATAATCCTTTAGTATGTGAAGACAAATATGATCCTTCATTAACTATTAATGTACATGGTAAAACTAATGTCCATAATTCTACATTTAATCACGATTTCTTTTACAATTTCCGCCTTGCTGAATTTGGAAAAAATTTACTTACTATTACATGAGACAGAATGGAATGTTCTGAAGTCATACAGTGATGTTAATGAAGCCCTTACAAAATTTTATGATCTGCTAGACAATGTTTTTCAGAGATGTGTTCATAGAATACGTAAGAAAAATTCACGTTATCCTCCGTGGTTTGCCACAGAAATCATAAACAATATTAAACTTAAAGCTAAAGCTCACAAGCTTTACAAATTTCATAATGATGAACATCAATACAATAAATTTAAAGCATTGAGAACTAAAGTAAAAACCGATATTAAAGTTGCTTATCGCAACTTTATATCTAATGCTGAACAGAACATTGTTAGTGACCCAAATTTTTTTTGGTCATTCATAAACAAAATGAAACAGACCACACGTATTCCTAGCAACATGCATTTGAAAGACGCACAGCTTCAGTCCAGAACATCCATAGTACAAAGTTTTGCAGATTACTTTGATAGTGTTTATCCGCCAGATAATCAGAGTATTGATTTCAACAGCATCTCGTCAGATTCAACAACTCTTGATTAGCTTAACATTAACTCGGTTACTAGGGATGATATTAAATACGCCATAAATGAGCTCAAAGTTTCCACATCTCCCGGTCCTGATAACTTTCCAGCGTTTATACTAAAGGGATGTCGAGATATATTTATTGAACCTCTTTTTATTATTTTCAATATGCCTCTTTGTACTAGTACATTTCCCACTGTCCTTAAAAAATCCCATGTTTCTCCTATTATTTAATCTGGTGATCCACACAATATAGAGAATTATAGACCTATTTGTATACTATCCAACACTGCAAAATGTTTTGAAAAAAATCTCTATAAACAAATTTATAATCATGTTACCAACTCCATCACCCCCTGCCAGCCCGGTTTTGTCACTGGAAATTCCACTTGTACTAATTTAGTCAATTTTACTGAATTTGTTGCTAAATCACTAAAAAAAATACTCAAGTGGATGTAATTTACACTGACTTTGCCAAGGCTTTTGACAGGGTAAATCATGAAATCTTGCTTTGGAAACTTCAGCATCAATTTAGCTTCTCGCTTGCATTAATTATCTTTTTCGGATCTTATGTTAAATATCGAGAAAATTATGTTTACTGTAATGGCTGTAAATCCAAAAGATTCATGCCTTCTTCTGGAGTTCCACGAGGGTCTAATCTAGGTCCGTTATTTTTTATCCTTTTTTTAAATGACATTACTTCCCATGTTAAACATTCTGAATTATTATTATTACTATTATTATTATTAATTATTATTAATTATTATTAATTATTATTAATTATTATTAATTATTATTAATTATTATTAATTATTATTAATTATTATTAATTATTATTTATTATTAATTATTATTAATTATTATTATTAATTATTATTATTAATTATTATTATTATTATTATTATTAATTGTTATTATTATTATTATTATTATTATTATTATTTTTATTATTATTATTATTATTATTATTATTATTATTATTATTATTATTATTATTATTATTATTATTATTATTATTATTATTATTATTATTATTATTATTATTATTATTATTATTATTATTATTATTATTATTATTATTATTATTATTATTATTATTATTATTATTATTATTATTATTATTATTATTATTATTATTATTATTATTATTATTATTATTATTATTATTATTATTATTATTATTATTATTATTATTATTATTATTATTATTATTATTATTATTATTATTATTATTATTATTATTATTATTATTATTATTATTATTATTATTATTATTATTATTATTATGTGATGTCTTGAAAATCTTTAAAATTATTAATACACATCAAGATTATTTACTCCTTCAGTCTGACTTCGCCAATATCCATAAATGGTATGTTGCCTCACATTTACTTTTTAACATTAATAAATGTAATGATATATTCTACGAAACAGAATCCTATTTGTTTCTTTATAATATGGAAAATGTACCTCTCGTAAGAGAAACGCAATGTAAGGATCTGGGGGTCATTTTTGATCCAAAACTAACTTTCTCACTACATATTAAATTTTTAGTTACATCTTCATACAAAATGTTAGGCTTTGTTGTCAGATATTATTTATATTTTACTAATTTAATGATACTCAAATCCTTATACTACTCGTTTATGAGCTCCAAGCTTGAATATTGTCATGCGGTTTGGAATCCTATATACAATAATCGATGTGATGAAATTGAACGAATACAGAGAAAGTTTGTTAAATTCTGTGCACGTAAATTTTGTATTTCCTTCAATTACCTTACACACAGTTATACCAGCTATATACAGGATTTTAATATGCTTACTGTTGAGAGTCGACGCAATATTCTATCTTGTGTATTTCTTTACAAACTTATCCATGGCGCCATTGATGATATCTCAGGTTTGGAAAATATAAATTTTGCTGTACCACGTACTCAAATTAGATTGCTAAGTATAAAATACACATTTAAACTACCATTAACAACCAATTATGAACTTAAAGCACCTCTCAGCAGAATTTGTCACATTTTTAATAATCATGTTTTCGACACTGATATTGACATATTTAATAGTAGTCTTATACAATTTAAAAACTGTTTACCTGCGTATTTTTCTTAGGCTTAAAATTATTATGTTATTTTGTTATTTTTCTTTTGTACGCTTACGTCTGAAACTATATTTTCTTTGTTTTTTGTATATATTTTTCCACCCCTCAGTAATTGGGATAGTTTTAGGTATCCTGTTGAGTGGCTGCTAATAAATAAATAAATAATCCATATTTATTAAAAAAATTTCGAGCTCACATAAATATAGAAATATGCTCATCAGTTAAGAGTATTAAATACATTTGCGATTATTTATGTAAAGGCCACGATTGTGTCTCCATAAAATTAGGTCAAATTGATAAAACAAAAACTGTTCAATGGGATGAGATTAATGGTTATTTAGACGCTAGATATGTATCTGCACCAGAATGTTGTTGGAGACTGTTAGAATATCTTTTACATGACAAGTCTCACGTTATTTTCGAACTTGCTGTTCATTTAAAATATCAACAGAGCGTTTGTTTTGTAACCAGTCAAGAGAAACAAGCTTTACAACGCGCAGCCAAAAAAAAAAATACTACGCTAACTGCGTGGTTCATGTTAAATCAAACAAATATCATCGCGCGAAAATATCGCTACATGGAAATTCCAAAATATTATGTTTTCACAAATAACATGTGGAAAGATAGACAAAGAGAGAATAAACCACCAATAGGTTGTATGATTTCAGTAAGCCCAAAAGATATTGAACGGTTTCACTTACGCTTAATATTGGTTCATGCCACTGGTGCCACAAGTTTCGAAGACTTACGCACGGTTGATGGAATATTGTACAATACATATCAGGAAGCGGCCCGTGCTTTAGGTCTTTTGCAAAATGACAAAGAATCCGAAAATTGTTTAAGTGAGGCTGTATTAAGTAAATTTCCAAAACAACTGCGAGAGTTATTTTCATATTTAATTTATTTTCATACAACAACAAATGCAGTTGAATTATGGGAAAAATTCAAAGAGTATTTAATGGAAGATTATTTATTACATCATTCCAAAGAAACTGCACAGAATAAATGTTTAAGAAATATTCAAGAAATATTAATCATTCATAGATACGATCTTAGTGATTTCGGTTTGCCACAACCGAATGAAATAGATGATGTAAGTAATGAAATCGATTTCATAGATATAAATGCAGAAAAAATTAGAGGGAGAGAAGAATGTATCTTTATTCAATAGTAAGCAAAGGGATATTTTACAAAACGTTTTAAATGTAGTAAACGGTGCAAATTGTAAAAACAGATATTTCTTTGTAGACGGGCCAGGTGGCACTGGCAAAAACTTTTTATACAACACACTAATCAGTGTTCTAAGAGGACAAGGGCAAAAAGTTATAGCTGTTGCTTGGACAGGTATCGCAGCTACGTTGTTGAAATGGGGTCAAACGCTTCATTCAATTTTTAAATTGCCAGTCCCAATAACTGGCGGTTGTAAGTGTAATGTCAAAGCTAATAGTCTTTCAGGGAAACTAATTACAAATGCCACAGTAATAATTTGTGATCTCACAATGATCCCACAATATACCCTAAATGCAATTGATTTATTATTAAAAGATTTAATGAACAATAAATTACCATTTGGTGGTAAAATTGTTATACTAGGAGGTGATTTTCGACAGTGCTTACCTGTAGTAAACTACACCAGTCACAGAACTGTTATAATAGAAACTTCGATATTAAAATGTCCATCATGGCCGTTGTTCAAAAATTTTTCTTTAAAACAAAATATGCGAGTGAATATAGATGAAATTGAATTTTTAAAATACCTGTTAAAAGTAGGCAATGGTGACAATGACATTATTACAATACCACCAACGTGCATTTCAAATATTTCATTGGGAGACTAAATATTCGGAACTAATGAAATATCAGCTAATGATATTTATCAGTGCACAAATAGAGCTATCTTAGCAACAAAAAACGATGACACAATGATCATCAATGAAATTGTTTTAAACAAAATTTCGGGGCCACCACGAGTGTATTTCAGTGCTGACTCGTGCGAATGTGAAGATAACAATAAAATAAATTATCCCGTAGAGGTATTAAATAAACAACTTTCCACCGGCATGCCCCCATATAAACTAACAATAAAAATAGGCGTGATTGTTATGAATCCCAAACCCGGATTGTGTAACAGTACTCGACTAATAGTCAGACATGAAAAATAATTATTTAGATTTGGAAGTACTTACAGGACAAAGTGCAGGTAATCGAATATATTTACCTAGATTCGATTTAAATACCGACACAAATTTGCCGTTCACATTAAAATGAAGGCAATTCCCTATACGGTTGGCATTTTCAATGACAATTAATAAATCTCAAGGGCAAACGTTTGATTTAAAAATTGATAATGTAAGTTTAAAAGATTAACATTATGAAAGTAGCATTCATTTATATTTAAATTGAAAATTATAATATTGTTATACGCATTACGAATTGTATTATTCAATAAAATTTAAGAAAGCCTTAATTTTGATTCACTGAAAAGGTCGCAAGGTTGCGTTAAATAAAACGCAACATGCCGAACTTGAAACGAGGAAATCTAAAATTTATGTACCAGAAATTACGGAAATAATTTTCCAATGAAACGAAACCGCAAGGTGCATCAAGAATTTCAAATATTATTGGTGGGTTTGGGACTATTAAGTTTTAAGTCATTGTCCCTGGTACATAAATTTTAGAAAAAACGGTCTAAAATGAAGGAAAATAAATATCAGTTACATGCTCTACATGAATGATATATAATCCTATTTCATAAAAAAGCAAATGTAACTGATTTCAAATTTAAGAAAAAAAAAATTCTAATATTGTCCTTAATTCATAAATTAGAGTGGAACACTTGTCTAAATTTGACTAAATAATAAAGAGACCAAAAACCCTCATAAAAATGAGAGCTATACAAAAAAACTGATTTACTTGGTAGTTAAATTTGTTTCAAATAATATGTAGAATACTAAAAAAATCTTTTAAATTACTAAATATAAATAACTGATTTCTACGGTAATTTAATTATAATCAATTTTTTAGAATAATTTTTTTTGTACTTTGCAATTTAATTATTTAAGTAATCAGTTCCAGCTCCTGACAATGACTTGAAACATAATAGTTCTGGGCCCGATACCAATAATATTTGGAATTCTTGTTGTACTTTGCAATAAACAAAACAAAAGTGCGGTTCAACATTGAAACAATATCAGTTGAGCATAAATTTATAACATAAGCTCGCGTCGGAATAGGTTTCATAAACAAATCCACACTGCGATATATACCAATAAATAAACAAAATGGGTATAAAATCGCAATAGTATGTATGTGTGTGTGTGTGTGTGTGTGTGTGTGTGTGTGTGTGTGTGTGTGTGTGTGTGCGTGTGTGTAAATGTATGTACGTTTTTTTTTATTAAAAAATCGAGTTGCCAGCTTTTGGAGTTCCACCGTCCTTTTATTGTAAATTAAATTAAAATTTAAAGTGTACCACATTTTTAAATATATTCATTCATTTTGCAAAATAGTACAAATCTACAATAGTTTATGTGGCGGTAGTCTTTGTACTTTAAAGCCATAAAAATCTAAACATTTTTTATTAATATAAATCTTTTTATAATTGTGTAGTATTTAAGGCAACTCTTGTAAATTTCTAAAGAATAATAGACTTTAAATTAAAATTCATGATATAATTTACTTAATAAACAAATAATTAGTTGAAAAAAAAGAAATCATAATCATTATGGTATATTATCCATTGTTGGGTGTGCCAATCTGCTGTGTAGACATCTTTATCTAAATGTCAAAGAAATAAAAAAAAAATTTAAAGTAAAATTCAAAATTAGTTTAAAAAAAATTCTAGAAGAGGTAATAATTACAAGAAATTTATGTTACAATTAATATAATTTATTTTACTACAGTATAATTTAGAAAATTAAATTCAAGAAATCCGAAGTCTCAGCGAAAAAACGCGCAAACAATCGCATCTATAAATCATCTTGTGCGTCTATGCTGAAGAACATTCAGACATACCAGATTAGTCTGTAGATCAACAAACTTATCTAATACATATTTAGGGGAAAGAATAAAAATTAAATTTTTGACGGATGGAAGATTACATTTTATTTCGAAATACAAATATATGGTATGTAATTTGTCAATGTTATTGTATTTTTATTAATTCACTTCTTTTTCTGTATTATGAAAATATTGTTAAAAGATGCTTTACTGAAGCGAGAAATTCGTCACTCACTGGCGATATCAAAAAATCGCACTGGATAATCAAGTTACTCTAGGTTTTAAAGAAGAAAATTCAAAATTTGAAATGGAACAATATTTACTGTTTATTTGCAAATAATTTCAAATTAACACAGGTTAAACAAATTCATTCAAGTTAGTTGTTTTTTACATAAACCGAAGAACAGTGATATCTGCTTTGGATAGGAATTTTTACTGTTTTTCGACAAATATCCAGGCAGAAATTCATTGGAGACACGAAAAATCTTACCGGAAAGTCGTGTTTTTCATAGTTTGCGACAATAATAATCCAAAACCTTAAAAATGGTACTGTTTTAAACTGTTTTTTTCATTTAATTTTCTTACATTAAAAAATTATTTCGGTTTAATGTAATTCTATCCAAGTTAGTTGTTTTTTCATCGATCTAAGAACATTGATATCTGTATTGAATTGCAATTCTGACTGTTTTTCGACAAATGTCCAGGCAGAAAATCGTCACTCATTAGAGACACGAAAAATTCTACCGAAAGTCATGTTTTACATAGTTTGCAACATAATAATCCAATGCCTTAAAAATGGTACTGTTTTACTGTGGTTTTTTTTTGCTTAAATTTTCTTACATTTAAAATTATTTCAGTTTAAAAAAATTCCATCCAAGTTAATTGTTTTTTTCATGGATTGAAGAACATTGGCATCTGTTATGAATTGGAATTCTTACTGTTTTTTGACAAATGTCCAAGCATAAATTCATCAATCATTACAGACACGAAAAATCCAGCCGGGAATTCATGTTTTTCATAGTTTGCAACAAGAATAATCAAATACCTTAAAATTGGTACTGTTTTAATCTATTTTTCTCATTTAATTATCTTACATTTTATTATTTCAGTTGAAACAAATTCAATCCAAGTAAGTTGTTTTTTACATGGATCGAAGAACATTAATATCTATTTTGGATTGAAATTCTCACTGGTTTTTGACAAACGTTCAGGCAGAAATTCGTCAATCATTGGAGACATGCAAAATCCTACCCGAAAGTCATGTTTTTCATAGTTTGCAAGAAGAATAATCCAAAACCTTAAAAATAGTACTGTTTTAATTAATGTTATTTTTTTATTTAATTTTCTTATATTTTATTATTTCAGTTGAAACAAAATCAATCCAAGCTAGTTGTTTTTTTCACGGATCGAAGAACATTGGTATCCGTTTTGGACTAGAATTCTGACTGTTTTTTGACAAATGTCCAGGCACAAATTCACCAAGCATTAGAGACACGAAAAATCCAGCTGGGAATTTATGTTTTTCATAGTTTGCAACAAGAATAATCCAATACCTTAAAAATGGTACTGTTTCCTGTTTTTTTCATTTAATTTTCTTACATTTCATTATTTCTGTTGACACATATTTAATCCAAGTTAGTTGTTTTTTACATGGATCGAAGAACATTAATATCTGTATTGGATTGGAATTCTGACTGTTTTTTGACAAATGTCCAGGCAGAAATAGTTTGCAACAAAAATAATCCAATACCTTAAAAATGGTACTGTTTTAATTTGTTTCTTTTAACAAAATTCGATACCTATCTTAAAATGGCACAGTTTTAACCCGGAATTCAAATTCTTATATTGTTTAAAACTATAAATTTAAAATAAATTTATTGCCAACTCTTTTATCTAATAAAAATATTTTGAATAGCATAATCAAACAGCATAAACCAATAAAGTAATTTTTTATATGACCTTTACATTCTTTTCCCTTAATAACAATTCAATTTGCATTCATATATTTTCAAATTCGTTGTGTATGTTTAGATATAACTACTTATTTTTCTATAGTATGTAACTAATTATTTACTCTAGAATTAAACTATCATATTTGTGTGTTTTGTTTGATTTGTTTTTATCTTTAAATTTAGTATTGTGTACTCATATACATATTAATAAAATTATATATATATATATATATATATATATATATATATATATATATATATATATATATATATATATATATATCTTGTAATTGAAATATTTTGTCCAGATTGATTGAGTCTACAAATAATTACTTTAAATTTTTCAGGTTATTTACAAAATTATTGCTCCCATAAAACGCGTAGTATTTGTTAATTTTATTGTATGTTCCTATCATCTGTTCCTAATAACCACTTTGTATATTAAGTTTTAAAAATAAAATTGTTAATTTAAGATATAATTGCATATTGATACAAATAAAAGTACACTTAAATACTACGAATATTTCACATTTATGAACAAATATAATAAATGTAGCTGTTTCATAAAACTATTAAACTGTTTCTAAATTTTTATTTTGAATATGTAGAATGAGAAATATGAATTCGAAAGTTGCATTTTTTACATAGTTAGCAAAGATTTAGGCCATCAAGGAATATGACGTAAATTTAATTGGATGTAAAGATAAGTAATAATTTATTGTTATTTTTGTAAATAATTAAATAAAAAGATTGGCGTCAGAAATAGTCATGGCAACAGCCTTTCACTCCTGTAATGTCGGAGCACATACAGTACGTCATTCATAGCCAATAGAAAAACAGGTTACGTTATTTATATAAATAAAAGTAGGCGATAGTTTGTCATATGTTAAACTGCATGTGCTCTGACGTCATTTTAGATCACGGAAATTTGTGGGCAGGTTTGGGTGAGTAGATTGCGTGGGCAGTTTGCATGGGCATGTTGCGTGGGTAGTTTGGGTGGGCATGTTGCGTGAGCAGTTCGGTTGGGAATATTGCGTAAGCAGGGCAGAATTCAAACACTTTGAAAGTCTTTTACCGTTAGCACTTTGGGCTTAAAATTTGCCTAGAGGGTTTGAATGTACGTATAGTCTATCATAAAAGACTATCGGCGGAGCCCTAGGGAAAACTCGGCGAAGTAGAAGATAAAACCATATATAGCATTATATTTAAAATATAATATGTTAAATTTGTTTGTGGCTATAGTCTGTTGTATATGTGATTTGATTTTGACATATTAAATTCTTCTACCTTTGAATATTTAAATATGGATGTATTTTTTATGGTAATGAAACATGATATAACGTTTCAAACTAATTAATTTCGTCTATTTATGTCATTTTAATATCAAATACTTACAAAAAAAGACAATATACATAGCAGTCAGTCATATTGACGTGACATTGACATTCGGGATCAGTTCAGGATCTATATGATATGTCATACAAGGTCATTTATCCCCTATTAAAAAGAAAGATTTAGGGTAGATGTGTGCTACTCGGATTTGATATAAAATATGAATACAATAACAAATGACAGAAAAAAATTTTTTTTATATGTATAAGAAAGTCTAAAAAACAAGAACATTATTTACTCTGTGTCATCAACGGTAATTACTAGAAAAATTATGGACGTTATTTGTATTTAATTGTATTTATTTTTTCAGAAATGGCAGAAAGTAATGATATGAGTAAGTACAAGAATGATTTAAGACATTTTTGATATATAATTATATTTTTTAATTTTCCAGAAATGGAAGTAGAAGCGAAGCCGCCAGAAAAGACGTCTTCTGACGCACTAGAAGTGGAAAGTGAGTACTAAAATAATTATTCAAGACATTAGCTGTATTCTTTTTGGAATATTTTTGCTTAGTTCAATTTCAAAACACAAGGGATAGTCACGTGACAGTTTTCTGTCAACCATTACCCCTTCCACTGAATTGCATGGCTCAGATCATTTTGAGTTTATTTCGTGGGTGATACAACATCGGCAAGGGGGGAAATGAGTACACTCAGTACAACTCAGATCAGTTGTGTCAAAAAAAAAACGATTTACTGATTGATTTGCTGATAGAGGGCGGTGGCGTGGAAAGGGAAGGGGTGGTCGTGGGAGAAGGGGGCGAGGGCAAAAAGTAAGATAAATTACATATAATTTAAAAACAAATACTATTGTAAAAATTGTTTCTAGGGACAATGGGAGGCCCTCGCCCAAATGTGGCGAATGATGTTCGAAGTGTATAAATAAAAATTTGAAGATTTAAATATAATTGTTTTGCTTTTATACGTGTATATTGGTAGGTAGGTGAAGTTGCCCCCCCCCCAAGTCGGAATTAATAATGACAAATTAATGTGTACAATTGCGCCTTTTATGTGCTTGTATGCACCACCTTTACTTTTTTACGCGCTGTTATAGTTTCTGTATTTCTCTATTTTTTTAATGGGGCGGCCAACTTAATGTGTAGCCCCCACAAATTGATAAATATGTATTTTATTGTTATGTATGGCTTGATAAACATATGCGCTACTATGCGCCAGTGCAAACTATTAATGCGCCAATCATGTTCAGGATACATATATATTTGAATCTCGGGGGGGCTACATTAATGGTGATTTTTTTTTAATTTTTAAAAATTTGAAAGAAGCTATTGTATTCGAATACGTATGCGCTACCACAAATTTTCATTGCGCTTTTTCCATTGAAGAAAGAGAATGATGGGTGGTCAAGATAATGATATATTAAATATTGAAAATTATTAATTTTATTGTAAGTATTACGCTTTCTTATGCACCAATTAAATGTTTTTATATGCTGATTTACTTTTCTATAAAATAACTCTATAAACGGGGGGGGGGGGGGCTGTGGCAATCTTAATACAATTTTTTTTTAATTGGGTACAGTAATGGTCATTATATTTGTATGCACTTTTATGCACTGTAACAAATTTCCTCGGAGCTCGTATAGTTCTTATAAACATAAGTAGACGTTAAAAGGACTAGTAGGAGTTGCTGCTAACAGCGTAGTTACTTTTTTAAGTAATTTGTACCCGGGGTCTGTCTCCGACAAAATATTATTTAGCCACTGTGGAGTTGTCAGTCACTTTCTCGCTGGTGTTATTTTAAATATACCACCATTTTTGACGACACTACAGTTTACAATGGAACAAATTCAAAAACCAGAAATATTGCCTAGAATTCATGTAGAAAAGGCCATAGGAAGAATCAATTTTTTTTAAATACCTTATGCGTCAATAATATTTAAAGTTTGGCATTGGCAAATTTTCAATATCCGTTAATAAGAAAAGAAATATTTTACAACAATTAACAAATTGTAATTCAGTAACATTATGTATATTGTTTATATTTTATATGACAAATATATTTTTATGTTATATTTTACTTTTCAAATTTTTCATACTTGCTCTTTTATTTTCCATTCTCAATGCATTTTTTAATTTTATCAATAGATTACAATGTAAAACATTATCATAGTCTTAGCTTTATACGAATGAATTTTTAATTTTAACAAAGGTTTGTATTTATGCGTGACAGATGACAGCTCTTTAAATTTGGCGCATTACGATTCGTTCATAACAAACTGCATTTGAGACACCGGAAGCCTACGTTCAGGTTTTGTAATTCCCGCTCAATTTTAACATCACCACTTTCGGAGTAATAATTATTAACCTAGTTTTGATTAAATTTATTCTAACACCGCAAGCTGGCGTTGTAATACAAAGTTTTTAAAAATTAATGATTGTACCTGTGATTCATATTCTTATGATTATCCAATACTAAATTTGAAACATACTATTAATTTATTATATTAGCAAGACATAATGGCTGGTATTCTGAACTTGCGATTAAGCCCGACTAAGGAAGCGACTAGCTAGTCACCCGTCTAAAGTATATATTGTAACATTGATAGTCGGGCGACTAGCTATAGTCGCTTTTTTAGTCGGGTGCTCAGAATACCGTTCATAATGTGTATAAACTCTATGCTAAATTAAACAAATAAAAACAATGATAGACTCAGTAGAAAATTTCAAACTGTATCGATCTATTTTCATTTATCATGCAATGTTTATTTAATATACATTCAGTAGGCATTACACGCAAATTTCATGCTTTACACCTGCTTCTTTTTATTATAGAAATAGTTTTTTGAATTGTCGAACAGATGGGCTTTTCAATTCTAATTTCAAAACAGCATTATGCAGTCTAGTTACAACTACCAGCGGTACCAGAAACAAAATTAAAGAAACTGACAAATATCTTGATTTTTTAGTGAAAGTGAGAGCGATAATCTGTGATATATTTCGTTTATTTATTTCATGTAAGTAAGTACAACAATATGAAAAATAAAGAACAATTGCGAATAATTTCATTTTTTAAAAACTGTGTATTACAACACCACCTTGCGGTGTTAGAATAAACTTAATCAAAGCTAGATTAATAATAATGACTCCGAAAGTGGTGATGTCAAAATTGAGCGGGAATTACAAAACCTGAAAGTAGGATTACGGTTTCTCAAATGCAGTTTATTGTGAACGAATCGTAATGCGCCAAATTTAAAGAGCTGTCATCTGTCACGCATGTATACAAAACTTCGTTAAAATTAAAAATTGATTCGTATAAAGCTATTTTTATAGCACTATGATAATGATTTACATTGTAATGTATTGATAAAGTTAAAAATGCATTAGGAATGGAAAATATAAGATTGTTGTTGAATATTTGTCTTCTCTTATTAACGGATATTGAAAACTTTAAATATTATTGTTGCATAAGGCATTAAAAATGATGGAATTATAATGTGCATCCAGTCTCATGGGGGGAATCAAGGAAATCAAGTGAGGTTTGGGGGATTGTTTTGAAAACTGGGTGACGAAAAGTAAATAAACATTCATTGATATTTTGTCATTTTTTGGAAACGTTCACGTAAAATAAAAATTGTTATCTTTTATTATATTTTATAATTTATACAGTTTAAGTCAATTAATATTTTTACAATTGTAACGGCTCCAGCCGTCACAACTGGTGACCCCTTGTGGAATACGTTCTTTCGCTATGGACAAAGAAGATGAACTACTTGCCTCACCTGACCCTTCTATTTCAGAACATTTCTGCTCTTTCCTCGTCTAAACTTCCAGAATTTTTCCCAGAAGATCCTGAGCTCTGGTTTAAGCAAATTGAAATCATTTTCGCTTCTCATCATATAACTTCTGAGACTAGCAAGTATAATGTGTTAGTTACAGCTCTACGTCCAGAGCATGCTGCTGAAATACGAGACCTCATTCTCGAACGACCAGTTGACAAGCCTTACACCACCACCAAAGTAGCACTGCTCCAAAGGACAACACCTACAGATGTACAGAAATTCAACGCGCTTTTAAATATAAACGCCTTAAATTATGAAAAACCATCTCACCTTTTACGAAAAATGAAACAACTAACTGGATCGACACAAGAAGAAAACAAAATTTTAAATCCTCTTTTTCTGCAAAAGCTACCACCCAACATGCAATTAATATTAGCCGCCTCCAAAACATCTAGCATTGAGGAAAAAGCCGAAATTGCAGATAAATTAGTAGAAGTTGCTCAGCCGAACACTACTTCACCACAACCTGTAAACACGTTTGAAATCAGAGAATTGCAAGCGGAACTTCAGAATGTCAAAAAGTTACTTACTAATTTCTCCAACCCGCCTCAGCGTAGACCTTCGATGTGCCCTACACCTCATTCTTCCAGACACGAAGATTCACGCTCCTTCTTCACTACCAGTGATGGCAGCAATATCTGCTGGTATCACTACCACTTCGGTGATAAAGCAAGAAGCTGTCAACCTGGTTGCAGCAAATGGCAGAAGCGGAATTTGAGTTCTCCTCGTCAAACGGTCAATATTCATACTATAACTGATTATAAAAATACTAATTTACCTACTTGTTCCAGCGCTAATCTTTCCGTCTCCAGCCCCCTCTTCTTTGTAATTGACAAGTTGTCAGGCTGTCAATTTTTAGTTGACACTGGTGCAGAAGTGAGTATTATCCCACCTTCATTCACACAAGTACGCAATACTCAAAAACATTCACTCAACGCCATCAGTCAAACAAAAATTCAAACATACGGTACTGTCAAACTGACACTAGACATTGGGCTTAATACTACTTTTTCCTGGAAATTTATTATCGCAAATGTTAAACATGCCATTTTAGGAGCAGATTTCCTACAATACTTTCGTATAATCATTGATATGACTAACCGGGAACTTTATATCAACACTTCATCTTTCAAAAGACATTGTATTTCTTTGATCCAATCAGATAACAAGTTTCAAAATATATTAAACGATTTTCCTTCTCTTACTGATCCTTTTGACGTTAACCGAGTCATCAAACATCATGTCACTCACCGCATTGACACAGATGGATCTCCTGTTTTTACAAGGCCTCGTCGATTACCACCCGAAAAACTAATAGCAGCCAAAAATGAATTCAATAATTTACTCGAACTCGGTATTATTCGGCAATCATCAAGTAATTGGTCATCAGCTTTACATATGGCCAAAAAGAAACCAAACACATGGCGTCCCTGTGGGGATTATCGCGCATTAAATAGCATAACTGTTCCAGACCGATACCCAATTCCTCACATACAAGATTTCACTATGAATTTGGAAAATGCAACTATTTTTTCGAAAATCGATTTAGTTAAAGCCTACCATCAAATTCCTATGGAACCGTCTTCAATACCTAAAGCCGCTATTTCAACACCTTTTGGACTATTCGAATATACACACATGCCTTTCGGACTCCGTAATGCTGCACAAACATTTCAACGATTTATCGACGAAGTAACACGCGGTCTAAATTACTGTTTTGCTTACATTGACGACATACTCATAGCAAGCAACACACCAGAAGAACATGAAGAACATGTAAAACTCTCTTCAACAGACTCCAGCTCTACGGAGTCATCATTAATCCAGACAAATGTCAATTTGGCAGATCAGAAATTGAGTTTCTTGGGCACCACATAGACAAAAACGGAATCACTCCTTTAACAGAAAAAATTCAGACACTACAAACCTTTCCAATACCTAAAACACAAAAACAATTACGCGAGTTTCTTGGTCTTATAAATTTTTATCACAGATTCATTCCACATTGCGCCACAATTCTTCAACCTCTAAACAAATTAATTGACAACAAACGCTCAAACACAAAAAAACTGACACTTAATAGCCAAGAACTGACAGCTGTCAAAAACATAAAAAAAGCATTAATAAACGTCACCGCATTATCTAACCCAAAACGAAATTCTCCTACCAGTATAATAGTTGACGCATCTGACACGGGCGCGGGAGCGGTTTTACAACAATTAGAAAACAACGCTTGGAAACCACTAGCGTTCTTTTCAACTTGTTTCAATGAAACGGAAAAAAGATACAGTACGTTCGGGAGAGAATTATATGCAATTTATTTAGCAATCAAAAAATTTCGTTATTTTATTGAGGGACAAGAATTTTTTATCTTAACAGACCATAAACCACTCACTTACACTTTTAATAAAAATTCATCGAATTATTCCCCAAGAGAATTACGACACATTGCTCAATTCACTACTGACATAAAACACATCCCTGGTAAAAGTAATAACGCAGCAGACGCACTCTCAAGAACAGAAATTAACTCCATCACAAACATACCTTATACTTCTTACGACGAACTGGCAAAATGCCAAGAATTTGATCCTGAATTACGTTCACTACTAAATAACACTAAAAGTCTCTTACGTTTTAAAAAAATAAAACTACCACACACATCACTTCGATTATATTGCGACACATCGACCAAAAATCTTCGACCGTATATTCCACCGAAATTTCGTCGATCCCTATTTAATCAGTTACACTCCTTATCACATCCCGGAATTAATGCTTCACGAAAACTTATTGCCTCAAAATTCATTTGGCCAAACATGCACACAGATGTAAAAAACTGGACACAAACTTGCGAAAAATGTCAAACCTGTAAAATCACTAGACACACAAAAGCACCCTTTAAAAAATTCCAAATCCCTACAGCGCGTTTTGATATTATACATATAGATCTAGTTGGTCCATTGCCCATTTCTAAGGGTTTTCGCTATATACTTACGTGCATTGACAGATTCACGAGATGGCCTGAAGCTATCGCTATTCCAGACAGTAAAATAGAAACCATCGCAAAAGCATTCGTATCAGGATGGATTTCCAGATTCGGAATTCCTTCAACAATCACAACAGATCGCGGCGCACAGTTCGAATCATCATTTTTCAACCAGATACTATCACTAATTGACTCCACAAGACTACGTACAACATCTTACCATCCAGAAACTAACGGTATAATTGAACGGTTCCATAGACAACTTAAAACAGCATTAAAAGCTTGTGATCATCCGGATGAGTGGCATGATAATTTACCTTTCGTTCTACTAGGACTTAGAACTGCTTTTAAAGAACCATTGCAATGTAGCTGCGCAGAGCTTGTGTATGGGGCAAAATTGCGGTTACCCGGAGAAATTCCTAAATCGTTTTCCAGCAAATTCATTGACCACTTAGATTTACCTTTATATCTAAAAAAATTAAAAAAACATATGTCTCAGTTGACAGCCGTACCTCCTTCAGAATCCACATATAACAAACATCATTACACAAACCCAAATCTTTATCGCACTGACTTCGTTTTCATTCGCACAGACTCCATCAAGACTCCACTACAACCACCTTACACCGGCCCATACAAAGTCATCGCGAGATCAGATAAATACTTCACTATTTTAAAAGATAACACACATGAAAATATATCAATAAACAGACTAAAACCCGCATTCCTTCATCCGCTACCCCCATCACAAAACAAAACTACACAAACTCCACCTGCACCATTCGTCAATTAGGCAATGGAAACGGTAGATTAGAAGGCCAAGAAGTTTAATTAATTATCATAATTTTTATAATTGTTGTAGTAATTTCTTTGTAAAATATCTATTTTCTTTTCGTCTAGCGGGGGAGTATTATAATGTGCATGCAGTCACATGGGGGGAATCAAGGAAATCAAGTGAGGTTTGGGGGATTGTTTTGAAAACTGGGTGACGAAAAGTAAATAAACATTCATTGATATTTTGTCATTTTTTGGTAACGTTCACGTAAAATAAAAATTGTTATCTTTTATTATATTTTATAATTTATACAGTTTAAGTCAATTAATATTTTTACAATTGTAACGGCTCCAGCCGTCACAGAATCAAATTTAATATTTGATATTTTTTTATTCTTCCTATGGCCCTTTCTACATGAATTCTAGGCTCTTGCGATATTTCTGGTTTTTGAATTTGTTCTGTAAACTGTAGTGTCGTTAAAAATGGTGGTATATTTAAATTAACACCTGGTGGCAAAAGTTCGGCTATTAAAATCCTTTGTCGACTTTTATTAAATCACCAGCGAGAAAGTGACTGACAACTTCACAGTGGCTAAATAATATTTTGTCGGAGACAGACCCCGGGTACAAATTACTTAAAAAAGTAACTACGCTGTTAGCAGCAACTCCTACTAGTCCTTTTAACGTCTACTTATGTTTATAAGAACTATACGAGCTCCGAGGAAATTTGTTACAGTGCATAAAAGTGCATACAAATATAATGACCATTACTGTACCCAATTAAAAAAATTGTATTAAGATTGCCACAGCCTTCCCCCCCGTTTATAGAGTTATTTTATAGAAAACTAAATCAGCATATAAAAACATTTAATTGGTGCATAAGAAAGCGTAATACTTACAATAAAATTAATAATTTTCATTATTTAATATATCATTATCTTGACCACCCATCATTCTCTTTCTTCAATGGAAAAAGCGCAATGAAAATTTGTGGTAGCACATAAGAGCGCACACGTATTCGAATACAATAGCTTCTTTAAAATTTTTAAAAATAAAAAAAAAATCACCATTAATGTAGCCCCCCCGAGATTCAAATATATATGTATCCTGAACATGATTGGCGCATTAATAGTTTGCACTGGCGCATAGTAGCGCATATGTTTATCAAGCCATACATAACAATAAAATACATATTTATCAATTTGGGGGAGCTACACATTAAGTTGGCCGCCCCATTAAAAAAATAGAGAAATACAGAAACTATAACAGCGCATAAAAAAGTAAAGGTGGTGCATACAAGCGCATAAAAGGCGCAATTGTACACATTAATTTGTCATTATTAATTCCGATTGGGGGGGGGGCAACTTCACCTACCTTATATTGTTAATATGTTGATATTGTGAAGGTTTTCGTTTCCGTGTGAATTTTGGGTGGAACCAGTCCCGTGTATTATGTCATAGTAAAATATTCCTTGTATTACTAGCGCTTTACAGAGATTCAATTAGCATTTATCATATTTCAGACCGGTTGTCTTCCATGTCACCGAATGTAGTACCTGTTCTTTGTTAAATTCCGTTCAGAAAGTTTCTCTTAACTAAAAATTCTATAATTCCAACATTTCCAATAAAATTTATTACATACAATGTAAATAAAAAGCATAATATAGAAGCTGTTCCCATAGTTATTTTAGAGCTGGCTGATTTCTGAAATTTCTTTATAATTATTTTTTTAAAATTTAGTGTGTCCCATTTAGAGCTTCCACCATTGGAATCCCGAGAACTATTAGAGATAACATTTTGTAGCTATAGGGAGGCAAAATAGATGTGCTTTTGTTTTTCTAATAAAATTTAAACAATACAGGATAATGACGAAAAACTAAATTTTGTTTACTTTTTCTTTTTCAAGTAACTCCTAAACTATAAGTAATCGAAAAACGTGTTCCAAATAAAAAAGTTAGACATATTTATTGTCTATCCAGTGGCGTACGAAAGTAATTTTTTGACGGTAAACACAAACTTACATTAAATGTTTTCATCAGTTCCAACTGACCACTTTGTATATGTGGGTATGTCGAAAAATTATATTCAACTCAATTTTTTGATGATACTTCCGAAATATGACTGACAACTTTATACAAAATACATTGGCCGATCGAGCTGTTGTACTTCTGACAAGACTACAAAAGTGTCAAAGTTCAGATATCTCGGCTTTTATATGTTATATAAAATGTTAGAAATATGTCGTGTTTGGTAATAAATGTGGGGTCAGATTAAGGACTGTTGGGAAAATTTGTCCAAATCAGGTGGATTGGGTTTTATGCATAAAGTTCATACGTTTGACAGAAGGAGGAATTTAGGTATCTGACAACATTGTTGGCGTCAGCACTTCGGTAAAGTATGCCTAGGCGGATTGGATGTACGTATAGACTGTTATAAAACACTATCGGCGGAGCCCTAGTGCGGAGCTACTCCTAATAGTAAAAGGCATGATTCACTCACTATATTTGAATTAATCAAAAAACCGATCGCCATCCTTTGAACAGCTCTACAGCTTGAATGGAATGACCGATTTTTGTGAAATTTGTACCAAGTTGTAGGAAATGATTGTATTGAGTGCCCTCGTAATAGCTCAAATTTCTGTAGGATGCATAGTTTTCGAGTAAAAAATTGTTAAAGATTGAAAATTGGGAAAGAAACAATAGATCACAGTAACGATCACACTTCTCATTGAAAAATTTAAGAAGATAAACGCTGTGATGTCGTATGGTATGTCAATATAAACGATTATATATTATCGGTTTTCATCCTTTTAAATGCAAAAATAATGCTTAAACACTATGTAAAATTGAAGAAAAAATTTGAATTAAACGAGGTAGGTATATACAATGATTTTAAGCCATGTTTATTAATGTATTATATATTTTATTTTATAAATAAAATTTTGAAAAATATATAAGGAATCACGACGAAAAGGATAAAAATGACAGAAATAATATTAAAATCGATCAAAGAGTACACATACAAAATTAAAAACAAACATTGTCAACTGTCGCATTTGATTTGATATGTTAATGACAAAATATAATGCATGTCGTATCGGTTGTCCTTTTGAATACTAAGAATATTTAAACAATATGTAAAATTGAAGAAAAGAAAGTAGGTAGGTATATGTAAAAAAGCACTGTGATCGTGGAAGAAAAAATTCGAAAATATGGGTGTACTCTTGGAAGTTCAAACAATTTACACCTTATGCTTTACAGATGATCAAATACTTATTGCTCAATACTACAACGATAGTGAATACATGACACGATAATTTGTAGAAGAATACCGTAGCTAAGGTCTAGAAGCAAACATACATACAGCAAATGAGTAATGAGAGGCTTTCTAAGCAAATACTATAGTGGACAACAACCGGTAAAAAGAGGGGGACCTAGAAGAAATTGGGTAGCGGGAGTCCAAGAAAGAATAAGAGAGAGAGAAAATTAAATGAAGACATATGGCTAGATGGAGAGCAGTGGAGAAATGGCATCCGGAAACATCGTAGAACATTATAAACCGATTGTATATTTACAAGGTGAGTGTTTGAAATGACCGTCTTCGATATCGCCCTTGTCGTTTGAAATAGAGCATAAATTTATTAACAGAATTTATTCATCTACTCAAGGAGTATAACATAAAATTATTTATACATATACAGGTTGTTGCATTACGGACCGGCGAGAATTGTTTCTATTTTTTTTTAAATGAAACATATTTTTTTTAATTATCATCGGCGTTGTCAAGTTATTCCGTTTCTTATCTCTAAAAATGACCTAATACACGCATTGCTTTATAAAGGCGTACTAAAGTTATTTTAATAGTACAAATTAAGAAAAAAAAAATTGTACAAGTATAACTATACTCTACGTTTTTATATAATTTTTTAAAAATATAATTGTATATATTGTTCAATAAAGCGAATCAAATTTACTCAATTTCAAATGACTATAACTCGTCATTTTCAAATGGAACACCCTATATTTTATTATTTGGTTGGGTTTCTTTTTATGTTATCTTTCTATGTTATTAAGGGTATCCTATGCCTAATATTTTAAAAATAATGCCAAAAAACTGAGGCAGCTTTCCAAATATAATGGTGTATATATTAACAGTGATAAGACTAAATTTGAGCTTGATTATTTCAAACAAATTAAATCAGAATTTATTAGTCGAAAATCAAATGGTGAAAAAGACATTTATATTAAATACAAAATGGTACTCCATATATATCAAAAAACTAGGCTCTACTAATATTAATATTAATTCGTGTATCAACATCTTTTACCAAAATATTGAAAGTATAAACAATAAAATGTCCACTATCTATACAGCCATGCATTCGTCGTCTTATGATATTATTACTCTTTCAGAAACATGGCTGCATAATGATGTTCTTAATTCTGAATTTTCTGGTAGTTCACATGAAATTTTTCGATGTGATAGGAAATTTACTGCTACAAATTTAAGTAGGGGAGTTGGAGTTTTATTGGCAATTAAAAAATACTTGAATTACAGTAAAATTAACTTAGCAGATTACAATATAACTCTACCTTCCTGTGTTCATATAGTATGTGTCAAAATTCACACTAATTGCAAAAATTTATATATTTTTAACGTGTACATACCTCCTAACAAAAATATTGATGTATATACATTAATTTTTGAATCACTGCAATCTTTACCATTCTTGAATGATACCAATAATGTCATCCTAGGAGATTTCAATATATCAGAATTATCAAATAATTCAAATACACCTTTAATGGGATTATTCAACAATTTTTTAAACTTTTTTGATTATAAACAATTCAATCACATCCATAATTCTCATGGAAATATTCTTGATTTGATAATTTCTAACTGTATTTGTGAAATAGAGCACCCGGATGAACTACTATTTGAATTAGAATATGATCATCATCCTGCTCTAGCAATTAATATTTCAATTAATGCTAAATTTAATTATGTTAAAAGAAATAGAACGTTAAAACTTAAATATAACTTCAAGAATGGAAATTTTGCTGAACAATACCATTTAATTAATAATTTTTAGTGGCGTCAATTGAAAATATTCACTAATGTCAATGACGCACTAAATTTTCTGTACTGTATACTTTATGATTTTCTTGATCATTGCATTCCTGTCCGCAGTCATGTTCTATCATCTTATCCTAAATGGTAAACTCAAGAAATTATTTCTGATATCAAAAAGAAATTACATTTTCATAAATTGTTTAAAAAACACAACAATATTAGTTTCTACAATAAATTTAAATTTTACAGAACCAAAATCAAATTCATCCAATCCCACTTCCATGTCATACACGTATAATACTCCTTCCGAGATAGCAGAAACTTTTGCGACTTATTTTAAAAGTGTTCATCTTGCTTCTGGTAACAACAATATACGCGATATTACAGTACCAGTATTCACTAACATTGTAAATTTAAGTCATGTATCCTATGAAGATATTTTAGATAGTATTAAAAAACTTAAATGTAAGCTATCGTGCGGTCCTGATCAGATACCCTCACTTCTTATCAAAGATTGCTCTTCTGCCTTCACAACTGCATTGTTCTACATTATAAATCTTTCATTACACACTAGTACTTTTCCAGATCTTTGGAAAATAGCAAAAATAGTTCCAATCTTTAAATCAGGTGACAATAAGGAAATTTCGAATTACCGCCCCATAGCTATATTAAACAACTTTAGTAAAATTTATGAAAATGTTTTATACAATTTCATTTATAAACATGTTCAACAATATATTTCAAATTCACAGAACGGGTTTGTTCAGCATAGATCTACCTCAACTAATTTTTGTAATATTACACAATTTATATGTTCTTCTTTAGATAACAATAAACAGGTTGACGTAATCTATACTGACTTCACAGAAGTTTTCGATCGAATTGACCATGATATTATAATCGCGAAACTGCAAAACTATGGATTATCCGCTATTCTAATTAATCTTATAACTTCATACTTAAATAACAGATCTCTATATGTCAACTTTTCTTATATGAATTCCTCTAATTTTACCCCTACATCAGGAATTCCACAGGGCTCTAACCTTGGGCCACTGTTATTTCTATTATTCATAAATGATCTTCTAAGTTTATTATGCAATAAAAATGTACTGTACGCGGATGATCTAAAGATATACTCTTGTATTAAAAATATTAATGATTGTCATCGATTGCAAGAAGACTTGAATATATTACAAAATTGGTGTATCACCAATAAACTAGAACTAAATATTACTAAATGTAAAATAATGTCGTTCTCTCGTAAACATGAACATATTCTTTTTTCGTACATTATATCTGATATTCCTCTCAATCGCGGTACGCAAATAAAAGATCTGGGTATAACTTTCACGAACAAACTAACATTTAATGCACACTTTTCCGACATGTTAGCATCTGCAAATAAAATGCTAGGATTTATAATTCGAAATTCGCGCAATTTCACTACTATTGAACCAATTAGTCAACTTTATTACGCATTTGTTCGAAGCAAGCTTGAATATTGTTAAGTTGTCTGGAATCCGTCTTACAGAGTTCATTCCTTACATATAGAATCTATTAAAAAAAAATTCTACGATATCTGTATTATAAAGCAAACAATGCATAACCAGATTACAATATTTCATATGATTATTTACTTGAATATTTTCAATTTATTAAACTTTCTAGTCGACGGACTCATATTCAGCTTTTCCATTTGTATAAATTATTGCACAATACTATTGATGATCCTTCGTTTCTAGACCAAATTAATATTCGTGTACCACCAGTTAATACTCGCACCCATCATACATTTCATTTGCATCAAGCACGTACAAATATATTGTTACAGTCACCATTATACATGATGCTTAATTCGTTTCATGTGATAGAAAATCAAACTAAAAATATTTCATGTTACTTTTTCTGAATTCAAAAGGAGTGTCCTTGCTTTTAGTGAGTATTAACTTAATTGGTTACTGATTATTTTATTTGTATTATAATAATACATCTTTGTTATAGTAATTCTTGATCCTTAATGTATTTCTATTTTTTTTTTATTGTATATGTAATATAAAAGTAATTTTGTGTGTACTTCTATATTATTAATGTATATTTTATTTATTGTAAATATTGTTCCTGCCCCATTTTGGTGAGGGCAGTGTATTCTTAATAAATAAATAAAATAAATAAATAAAACCAATAATTTCGGAGTTATTCATCATTCTTGTCTGAATTTATTTAAATTAAATCTAGTGTACTATGAAAATTGTTTTTATTAAGAAACAATTGCAATAATGGACAGTAGTTTGCATTAGCCAATAAATAAAACTGTTTATTATTAATATTTGAGCGATTAGGTATTGATAGTTCTTCTTGTGAAAAATTCATACGAATAAATTATTATTACCTAATCGCATTAATATTCATAATAACCAGTTTTATTTATTGGCTAATGCAAACTGCTATCAATATTGCAATTGTTTCTCCTTAAAAACACAATTTCCATAGCATACTAGGTTTAATTTTAATAAATTTAAACAAAAATGGTGAAAATCTCCGAAATTATTGGTTTTAGGCATAGGATATTTTTAATAACTTAATAATATAAGAAAGATAATATAAAAAGAAACCCAACTAAGTAATAAAATATACGGTGTTCCATTTAAAAATGACGAGTTATGGTCATTTGAAATTGAGTAAATTTGATTCGCTTTATTGAACACGCTGTATAGTTATAGTTGTAGAGAAAATTTTTTTCTTAATTCTTACTATTAAAATAACTTTAGTACGCCTTTATAAAGCAAAGCGTGTATTAGTTCATTTTTAGAGAAAAAACAGAATAACTTGACAACACCGAGGAAAACTAAAAAAAATTATATGTTCGTATAGGTGAATAAAATAAAATTCAAAATATATGAAAATATATAGGATGTTCCATTTAAAAAGAGAAACAATTCTCGCCGAGTCGTATTGCAACACCTTGTATATGTGAAAATAATTTTAGGTCATACTATAAATTCTGGTAATAAATTTATGCTCTATTTCTAGCAATAAGGGAGATATCGGGGACGGTAATTTCCTGTATATAGGTGTATGTAATGATTTTAAGCCATGTTTATTCTTAATTTATATATTCTATATTGTAAATAGATTTAACAAAATGTCAAGCTGAGAAAAACATAAAGAACATTACAATCGATGAAGAATACATGTAAAAAATTTGAAAGATACGCGTTAGTTACTTGTTTCTTCATTGAGTCCAGCCCGATATGTGTTACTCATCGGAGACACCAAAAATCCTACAGGAAAATCATGCCATAATGTTTGGAGCAAGACAATTCAATAATTTTAGATGGTATGTTTTAATCTGTTTTTTTTTGCAATTCATTTTTTACATTACGTTTAAAATGATTTCAGATTAAACATAATTCAATATCTACGAGTATCTTAAAATGGTTCAGATTTTAATCTACATTTCATTTTCTTATATTACGTTTAAAATGATCTATTTTAAAATTCTTTTATTGCCAATGAATGAAATAAAAAATTGAAATTACATAGGGCCATAAAACGTTGTTAGCTGATCATATGTTTAACTGCATATTGTAACCGTGGATACGTACCAAAAATACATTGGAAAATAAGCCTTGTCAAAGTTAACAAAATGATTAAAGTTAACAATGTTTTATGCAATTGGGCCATAATCATACAGCATAAATCAAAAAAGTAATCTTGTTACTTATGATTCTTGCATTCTTCTTCCTTAATAACAATCCAAACTTCAATGATATATTTTAAAATTCGTTGTAAATGTTCATATGTAATGTAACTACTTACTTTTCTACAGTTTGTAACTAATTGTTTACTGTAGAATTAAAATGTCACATTTTTGAGTTTTGATTTATTTTTATCTTTAAATTTAGTATTGTGTACCCATAAACGTGTTATTAATATTATGTTATTAAATTAAAACAATAAGGCAAACAAATGATTGAGGTTTTAACTGTCATATAATTAGACTTCTTCAATCAAATAAAAAAATACATTTGTTATGCTTTTCGTATTAATTTCATGGCTATCACTATTTTTGACGTGATTTTTCATTATTTTCATATGAAATTTCTGCCGTTACAAAGCATGCGCAATTAATTTTGTTTTTTGATTCAATTGCAACATGTGAAATTTTTTCTGCAGAGCTATAATATAGAAGTGTCAACAATTAGACAACTCAGTCGGCTTTTTTTTGTACATAAAGACGTTAGAAATATGTCGTGCTTGGTATTAAATGAAAGGTCTGCTTAAGGACTGTTAGACATGTTTGTCCAAATTTCTCAAAGGTTGATTGGTTTTTGTTTTATGTATAAAGATAGGTTTGAGAGATGAGAGAACTTGGGTATCTGAAAATACTGTTGGCGTTAGCACTTTGGTTTTAAATTGAGCGTAGATAGATTGGATGTACGTATAGACTATTATAAAACACTATCGGCGGAGTCCTAAAAAAAACTCGGCTTCGCCGAGTTTTTGCTAGTCCTAATACTAAACGATCAGATTCACTATCTATAGTTATATATTTGAATTCATCACGACGATCGCCATCCTTTGAACACCTGTACAGCCTGAATGGTGTGAGCGATTTTCGTGAAATTTTCACCAAGTTATAGGAAATGATTGTCTCGAGTGCCCTCGCAATAACACAAATTTCTGTAGGATGCATAGTTTTCGAGTAAAAAATTATTAAATGTTGAAAATTGGGACAAAAACAATAAAGGTCACAGTAACGATCACAGTTTTCCTTGAAAATTGAAGACGATAAACGCTGTCATGTCATTTGGCATGTCAATGATGACAAATTATTGGTTTTCATCCTTTTAAATGCAAAAAAGATGTTTCAATAATATGCAACTTTAAAGAAAAGTTGATGAATTTAACGAGATAGGTATATGTAATGATTTTAAGCCATGCTTATTATGTTATATATTTTATTATGTAAATAGAATTTTGGAAAATGTATAAGGAAACACGTCGAAAAGGATCAAAATTATCGGTTTTCATCCTTTTAAATGCAAAAAAGATGTTTCAATAATATGCAACATTAAAGAAAAGTTGATGAATTTAACGAGATAGTTATATGTAATGATTTTAAGCCATGTTTATTATGTTATATATTTTATTATGTAAATAGAATTTTGGAAAATGTATAAGGAAACACGTCGAAAAGGATCAGAAAGGCAGACATCTGTCACATTTGATATGTTAATGACAAATTATGCATGTCGTATCGGTTGTCCTTTTCAATGCTAAAAAATTTTAAATATTATGTAAAATTGTAGAAAAGGACGTATGAATTGAACGAGGTAGGTATATGTAAAAAAAGCATTGAAATCGTGGAAGTAAAAGTGCAAAAATATGGGTATATCTTTGAAAGATCAAACAATTTACACCTTATGCTTTGCAGATGATCGAATACATATTGCACAAGACTATTACGACAGTCTAGAAGTAAACATGCATATAACAGAATATATGGGTATAGAAACCAACAAGATTAGGTTCTAAACACAGGAAAAAAGATTAAACACTACAGAATATAAATAATTGGGATTAAAAATAACGAATGAGGGCACCATAAAGAAATTGTGTATACAGGGCAGAAAGAAAGGAGGGAGACCTAGAAGAAATTGGGTAGCAGGAGTCCAAGAAGGAATAAGAGAGAGACGATTAAATGAAGATCTATGGCAAGATAGAGAGCAGTGGAGAATTGACATCGGAAGACATCGTAGAACGTAATAAATCGACTGTATACATAGGTATATGTAATGATTTTAAAACATGTTTATTGTTAATTCATATATTTTATTTTGCAAATTTATTAATTTAATAATTTATTAACTTATTAATTTATTAATTTATTAAATTATTAATTTATGAATTTATGAATTTATTAATTTATTAATTTATTAATTTAAAATTTATTAATTTATTAATTTATTAATTTATTAATTTATTAATTTATTAATTTATTAATTTATTAATTTATTAATTTATTAATTTATTAATTTATTAATTTATTAATTTATTAATTTATTAATTTATTAATTTATTAATTTATTAATTTATTAATTTATTAATTTATTAATTTATTAACTTATTAATTTATTAATTTATTAATTTATTAATTTATTAATTTATTAATTTATTAATTTATTAATTTATTAATTTATTAATTTATTAATTTATTAATTTATTAATTTATTAATTTATTAATTTATTAATTTATTAATTTATTAATTTATTAATTTATTAATTTATTAATTTATTAATTTATTAATTTATTAATTTATTAATTTATTAATTTATTAATTTATTAATTTATTAATTTATTAATTTATTAATTTATTAATTTATTAATTTATTAATTTATTAATTTATTAATTTATTAATTTATTAATTTATTAATTTATTAATTTATTAATTTATTAATTTATTAATTTATTAATTTATTAATTTATTAATTTATTTATTTATTTATTAAATTATTAAATTATTAATTTATTAATTTATTAATTTATTAATTTATTAATTTATTAATTTATTAAATTATTAAATTATTAATTTATTAATTTATTAATTTATTAATTTATTAATTTATTAATTTATTAATTTATTAATTTATTAATTTATTAATTTATTAATTTATTAATTTATTAATTTATTAATTTATTAATTTATTAATTTATTAATTTATTAATTTATTAATTTATTAATTTATTAATTTATTAATTTATTAATTTATTAATTTATTAATTTATTAATTTATTAATTTATTAATTTATTAATTTATTAATTTATTAATTTATTAATTTATTAATTTATTAATTTATTAATTTATTAATTTATTAATTTATTAATTTATTAATTTATTAATTTATTAATTTATTAATTTATTAATTTATTAATTTATTAATTTATTAATTTATTAATTTATTAATTTATTAATTTAATAATTTATTAATTTATTAATTTATTAATTTATTAATTTATTAATTTATTAATTTATTAATTTATTAAATTTATTAAATTATTAATTTATTAATTTATTAATTTATTAATTTATTAATTTATTAATTTATTAATTTATTAATTTATTAATTTATTAATTTATTAATTTATTAATTTATTAATTTATTAATTTATTAATTTATTAATTTATTAATTTATTAATTTATTAATTTATTAATTTATTAATTTATTAATTTATTAATTTATTAATTTATTAATTTATTAATTTATTAATTTATTAATTTATTAATTTATTAATTTATTAATTTATTAATTTATTAATTTATTAATTTATTAATTTATTAATTTATTAATTTATTAATTTATTAATTTATTAATTTATTAATTTATTAATTTATTAATTTATTAATTTATTAATTTATTAATTTATTAATTTATTAATTTATTAATTTATTAATTTATTAATTTATTAATTTATTAATTTATTAATTTATTAATTTATTAATTTATTAATTTATTAATTTATTAATTTATTAATTTATTAATTTATTAATTTACTAATTTATTAATTTATTAATTTATTCATTTATTAATTTATTCATTTATTATTTATTTGTTATTTATTTATTTATTCATTTATAAATAAATAAGTAAATATATCCTCAATGCCATTGCGGGGGGGGGGGTGCCAATTATTGTATCGTACTAATAAAAAATCTTTTAAATTACATAATCATACAGCATGAGCAAGGAAAGTAAAGGAGAGTGCGAGTGGGCAGTTTGGGTGGGCATTTTGCGTGGGCAGTTTGAGTGGGCATGTTGCGTGGGCAGTTTGGGTGGGCATGTTGCGTGGGCTGTTTGGGTGGGCATGTTGCGTTTGCAGTTTGGGTGGGCATTTTGCGTGGGCATGTTGCGTCGGCAGTTTGGGTGGGCATGTTGCGTGGGCAGTTTGGGTGGGCATGTTGCGTGGGCAGTTTGGGTGGGCATGTTGCGTGGGCAAATTGGGTGGGCATGTTGCGTGGGCAGTTTGGGTTGGCATGTTGCGTGGGCAGTTTGGGCGGGCATGTTGCGTGGGCAGTTTGAGTGGGCAGTTTGAGTGGGCATGTTGCGTGGTCAGTATGGGTGGGCATGTTGCGTGGGCAGTTTGAGTGGGCACGTTGCGTGGGTATGTTGCGTGGGCATATTGCGTGGGCAGTTTGGGTGGGCATGTTGCGTGGGCAGTTTGGGTGGACATGTTGCGTGGGCAGTTTGGGTAGGCATGTTGCGTGGGCAGTTTGAGTGGGCATGTTGCATGGGCATCATAAACCACTATCGGCGGAGCCCCAGGGAAAACTTGGCGAAGCCGAGGTTAAGCTAGTCCTAATACTAAAAGGATAGATTCACTATCTATAGTTCGCGACGATCGCCATTTTTGAACACCTCTACAGCCTGAATGGTGTGAGCGATTTTTGTGAAATTTGCAACAAGTTGTAGGAAATGATTGTCTCGAGTGCCTTCCTAATAACTAAAATTTTTGTAGGATGCATAGTTTTCGAGTAAAAATGATTAAAAATTAAAAATTGGGACAGAAACAATATTATTCACAGTAACGATCAGTTTTTCTTGAAAATTTAAGACGATAAACGCTGTTATGTTAATGTCTATGATGACAGATTATCAGTTTTCGTTTTTTAAAATGCAATAAAATGTTTTAATATGTAATATTAAAGAAAAGATGATGAATTTAACGAGGTACGTATATGTAATTATTTTAAGCCATGTTTATTCTTGTTATATATTTTATTTTGTAAATAGGAATTTTGGAGAATGTATAAGGAAACACGTTGAAAAGGATCAGAAAGGCAATAATATCACAATCGATCGAAGAATTCTTGTGCAAAATTAAAAAGATAAACATTGTCATCTGTCATATTTGATAAGTTAATGACAAATTATGCATGTCGTATCGGATGTCCTTTCCAATACTAAAAACATTTAAATAATATGTAAAATTGAAGAAAAGAACGTAATAATTAAACCAAGTATGTATATGTAAAAAAAGCATTGAAATCGTGGAAGTAGAAGTACAAAAATATGGGTTTATCTTTGGAAGATCAAACAATTTACACCTTATTCTTTCCAGATGATCAAAAATACTTATTGCACAAGACTACTACAATAGTCTAGAAGTAAACATGCAAAACAATATATGTGTTTAAATGGAACGCAAAAAGATTTGGTGCTAAACACACGACAAAGGATTGAACACTAAAGAATAAAAAATATATAAAAATAAGGAATGAGGGCACCATAAAGGAACTCTGTACACCAAGAAGAAAGGCTATACCTCAACTAAATTGCATATTGAGAAATATTCGTTTTCCGGGAATGGGCTGTGTCATATTTTGAGTCAGAGCTCAACGTTTCGCCCGCAGTCGTATGGGGCATCTTCAGCAGCAAAGGGGATAGTACTGTCTTAAACAAGGTTACCCGACGTGTCAACCACGCTAGAGGCCGAGTTTAAGCAACTAGGAAAACGGAACCTATATTTCTCATGACTCAGACTGTGGAAGCCTACGCAATTATTTCACAAACCTCTACGGGGAGGATATCTATTTTAAGTCTCGTACTTTTTCCAAACTTAGACATAAGATTTCCAAACTCCTTTGTGATCTTGCCTTTCTTTCTCGTTGCCGTGACCACCATGTTGTACCCAAATCTCTTAGGATCAAGGATAATTTCAAACTCGCGCTTCCAAATCTGTCCTTAACAAAGCAAGCCTCTCACTTCTTAGGGAACGAATTCGCCACACACGACGAGAACTGAACAAAAGTTCTATAAAACTATACTCGCTGCATTTGGAATTGAGTATCCTTATGAACCATGAGGATTGGTTAAAATTTGATACAATCACACATGCTCAGGCCAATATTTCCTTTGAAAAAACCAGCGAAAAACAAAAGCGTAAATTTATTTCCCACGCTCCCCCAAAAAAGGTAATTCATGCTATAGGTAAAACAGTCGTTAACATATCATCTCGCCCTCTATCGTCCAGCGAAACTTCCGTTTTATCGAAAGGGTTAAATTTTTCCCTCGCTCTTACAAAAAATCCTGTTGAAGAAATAGTTAGCTCTATCGAATCCTCCGTTAGGAAATTACCTAAAGAAGCTAGCGACACTGTACGTATGGAAGTTGTGAAATGTATCAAAAACTTCAAACCACCACCATCTAATATTAGTAGGGATGAAAGGTTAGCTCTGAAAAACCTGAAATCAGACACCAATCAGAACACTTTGAAACAATGGCGCTAGAATCATCTACATTCAAACCTAAAGTATGATTTCGCTATGTAGATGGCACGTTTGTCATTTGGCCACATGGTCCGGAAAAGCTCACTTTGTTCCACGAACACTTAAACAGCATACGCCCGGATATTCAATTTACCATGGAGGTAGAAAATAACAGAACTCTCGCCTTCCTTGATGTTCTGGCTAATCGTAAACCCAACGGACAGTTAGGGCACGCTGTTTATAGAAAACCCACCCACACTGATAGGTATCTCAATTTTAATTCTCACCATCATCCCATGTAGAAACTTTCAGTACATCATGAGCTTGACCACATCAGACATACTCGTAGTTTAATCCAGAACAACTATGACGAAAAATTAATCAGTAATGTAATCCATAAACAATTAAACACTTTTCCCCGAAAAACCCGTGGATACCTCGTTCGAAACATTTGCATCTATTTATTTATTTATTTATTTTATTTTATTGGCTATTCAACAGGACATTATGTCCCAATTACAGAATAACACTACTTTGACAAATACAGAATTAAAAAAAATATAGCAGTAGTTATGGTTAGTAGGTAAGCAATTATTCAAATAATAATATATATGTAAATGAATATGAGTATGTAAATACACATGCATAAGCATACTCCTATTTTCAAGTACAAATCATAATGATTTTATAAATAATTTCAATTGTTTCTTAAAATTATTTAAACTATACAGAAATATATCGAGAAAATTATCTGATTTAGAAAACTTGTTATGTAAAGTGGTAGACGTGTTAATGGAGCATTTAAAGCTGAATTAGTCTGATTAAATTGCAGTGTGAATAGGTCAGAAGCTCTGGTAGTATAATTAGGTACACGAAAAAATATTTTATCTAGTAACATAGGACAATCGAAGTTATTATGAATAATTTTTAAAAGAATAGTCAAATCAAAAACAATCTCATTTTTTCTAAACTTATCAAATTTGGTATATACATACACTTGATACTGAGGTGACCAGCAAACAGTTGCAAAATCCAAGTGTGAGCGCACCAACGATACATATAAAATATTTATTGTATGAAGGTTTTTGAAACATCTCGAAGATCGAATCAAAATTCCCAACATTCTATATGATTTTTTAATAATGTAATCAGCATGAATGTCAAAAATTAATTTAGGGTCTAAGATAATTTCTAGATCTTTTATCTGAGTAACTGTTTTTATACTTGATCCGTTCAAATTATAAGAAAACCGTACGATATTCCTATTTCTATTGAAGGTAATATGGCAACATTTAGATATATTCAATGTTAAGTTATTATCTACACAATATTGATGAAAACGGTCCAGATCAGATAAAATAGCTGCGTACTCCTCAACGTTTGTGATAGCATGATAAATCTTTAGGTCATCCGCGTATAATAAAAAATTCGAATATGTAAAGCACTGAAATATATCATTAACAAATATGTTGAAAAGGAGCGGGCCAAGATGTGATCCCTGAGGAACTCCGGACGGAATCTCTTCAAATTGGGACTGAAAACCATTAAGGATGACACATTGACTTCTTCTCGTTAAATATGACTTGAACCAATGAAGTAAACTACCACATACCAACATCAGCGAGTTTCTTTATTAAAATACTATTATAAATTTTGTCAAATGCCTTGCTGAAGTCAGTTTATATAGAGTCCACCTGTATTCGTTCATCCATCGATTTTAAAATATAGTCAGCGTAAATAAGTAAATTAGTTTCTACTGATCGACCATGGAAAAAACCGTGTTGTTCATAAATTATTTGACTTTTTACTGTAGAAAATCCTATTTTATAAATAAGTTTTTCGAAAACTTATTCAAAAATACAGATCTTGGATACAGGACGATAGTTCTCTGTACAGTTTTTATTTCCCCCCTTAAAAATAGGAACGACGTACGCCCTCTTCCATATTGTTGGACAATGTCCGTTACACAAAAAATTATTAAAAATTAGCATAAGGGGATAAGATAGTGACACACAACAATTTTTTATAAAGTAACTAGGAATGTTATCCGGACCGGCACCTTTATTTATATCTAGTTCAGACAGAGTTTCAAATACCTCCTGCTTTTTAAAAGAAATATTAGAGCTGCAACTTAATTCATGGTCATTTATATTACTATTCACAGTTGAATTGTTAAACATATTTTTAAAATATTTAGAAAATAAATTGCAAATATCATTGTCATTATCGGCATTTTCATTTTCATAACTCATACTATTTGGTATACTACTACCATTTTTGCTAGATTTGATAAAAACCAAAATTTTTTACTATTCTCTGGAATTATTTGTAGTTCTATATTTTTGATGTAATCATTATAACAATTATTTGCCAATGTTTTTGCTCGTTTTCGTAACTCCGAAAAGTGGCTGTAGTTTTGAATATTATATGTTTTTTATGTGCTAAGCTTTTTTCTTTTAAAAGTTTTATAAGTTCAAAAGTATACCAAACAGGATATGACTCATGAGTATTTTTTCTGACAGGCACGAAATTATCTATAGTGTTATACAATATATCATAAAATATTGATATCATCCCTTCAACGTCTAGGTTGTTAAATAGAGTATCCCAGTTGATAGCGTTTAAATTGTCATTAATGATATTATAATCAGCAGAACGGTATAAATAAAATTTTCTAGGAAGTATTGGCAATTTATGATCAGTCTTGTAATTTATGTACACATCTAATGGTGGATGATGTCCATCAACATTAATTAAAGGAGATTTACATTCTTCAATTTCAATGTTTTCCATGTTGGAGATAATTAAATCCAAATTCTACCGTTCCTGTTTTTGATATGATTAAATTGGAGCAAATGACAATAAGACAAGCAATCTATTAGATTTGTTGATGGTACATTATAAGTATTTATCGGCTTAAGGCCACTTGAACCAATTTCGGGCATCCATGTTAAATAAGGAAGATTAAAGTCTCCACAAATAATAATTTTTTTAGATGAAATTGTGTCAAAAATGGCGGAAAAATTGTCCAAAGAGCAAGATAGGGCTGTAAAATGATTTGGGGGAAGATAAACACAGCATATGTGTGTAACTTGCTCTTAATGTCCAGAATTTATCTTCCGGGATATCCACACTTCTGCGCTGCCCCGCCACTCGGGTTTTTCAGTAAAGTTTATACCACTTCGTACCGCAATCAACGAACCTCTACCGTCACTTTTAGCTGAAGATCTTTCAGAACGGTCACACTTTACGACACTGTATTTTGAAGTAAATAGTTCACTGTCATTTACTGACTCATTTAAAAATGTTTCTGTAAGACATACTATATTGTAACAAGGGACGCCCGCCGTCGGCGCCACTGTTAGCGAGTGTCTATTTATAGCGGTGACGTAATTGCGCTAGTAGCCGGCCGATGTAAACAGACTGGTCGCGACGTGTTTAATTACTTCCGGTCGCCGGAACCTTTTATGTTCATTGTTATTATGTGTTCGAATATTCTAGACTGTACTAGAAAATAATAGCAGCTGTATATAAGGGACGTAGCTATGTTCGAGAGACAGTTAGTTAGTTACATGTAGAGACATAGAGATGTTCATATAGAGTGTTAGTGAGTTTGAGAAGCACACCAGTATCGTGGTGAGCGTATGCAGTTGGTGTCGAGTAGGTACTCGGGAAGTTACTGGTATATTGGGATAGCTGTGGATGTGAATACTCGGTAGTGTTGACGAGTATTAGGAAGCTATAGTGTATGGGGATAGTAACGGCAAGTGGAAGTGAATACTCGGCAGTGTGGACGAATATTGTGAAGCTAGGTATACAAGGACAGTAACAGCGAGTTGGAGTGGATACTCGGCATTGGTGTTGAAGAATTGTGACATACAGATATTTGGTGATACTGAGGCTGTGGAAGAGAGAGAGTTACATAAATAAACAGACAGTGAGGTGAAAGGTGTGACTTCTGTCCGAGCAGTTGAATATACAGACGCTGTTGAGTCAGTTGAGTATACAGACGCTGTGGAGGTCGGTAGGCGGACAGTTGATCATGATATAAATTTATAGTGATTCAAATATAGTGATATAAATATCGCGTAAACAGTCTACAAGAGTCTGCAACAGACCGGCAGTCTGAGATTGGAACGCGTAGTGAAATAAATAATTTGTAATATCGTGGAAATAAATAGTAGTGTTAATTGGTTAAATAAATAGTGTTAGTGTTATATAGTTAATTATAGTTTTATTCTTAATTAGTTTTTAATAATTGTTTAATATAATTAATAGTAACTTTCTTTATAGTTTAATAAACACTTACTTTTAATTAGTAATAATTGTCTAATATTTACACTTCACCCAGATAAATGAAAACGTTACAATTGGTGTCAGGTGTTCGGGTTAATAAACTGTGAAGTGTAAATTAAAAATAAATTAAATGAAACTATTAAAATTAAGTGAACTGAAAGTACGTGATCTCAGGACGGAACTGGAAGAACGTGAATTGGAAGCAACAGGAAAGAAATCAGAGCTTCAAGAGAGACTGCGTCAAGCATTAGTCGACGCTGGTGAAAATCCTGAAGATTACTTATTTGAAATTCCGTATGACGATTCCGACATTTGCAAACTAGTACATGGTCATTTTACAAAATTAAAAGAAGTAATAAGAGAAAGTTTTAGCAGATGTGATCCAAAATGGGAAGAAAGTTCTAGAAGTTTGGAGGAAAATCCCGGCGCACCGGTGGAACAATTATTGGAACATTCCAGAACATTGGGAAAGGAATTAGAGGAAAGTTTTAGAATAACGGAGGAAAATTCCGGGGCACTGGAAGAAGAAGTAATGAAACATTCTAGAACACTGGAACAGGAATTGGATGAGAGTTCTAGAAAAGTCGAAGAGAATAGAGAATTCTAGAATTATGGAGCAAATGTTGGAGCGGAAGTTGGAAAAGACATCTAGAAGAACTGAGGAAGCCTTTGGGAGTTTGGGTCCGACGTAGCTCATGTGGTTCATCTCGCACATCCTGCGGCTCTTAACAGCGAGTTGGAGTGCCTGGGCACGCAAGCACTTATTTACGCAGTTCGAGACAGTAAAACTCAGCAAGCACTTCACTTAGCTCGGCTAAAAACGATTGATGCCGCAAGGTCATACGTATTCGAACATAAAGCTGCCAAACAAGCTTCACGCAACCTATTGCGAGTGCGAAATAATTATGCTGAGAGACATAAGAGACACATGGAGTATTAGAGAGTAAAGTGTTAGTGAGTCCCTGAACACACAACATTAGTTGTGTGATCGGGGGTTGACTTACATAGTGCAGTTCCATTAGTGAAGACGGACAGACACTTACATTGCTACAGTTAGTTCAGTTGAGTGCCTGATCACACAACATTAGTTGTGTGATCGGGGGGTTGACTGACAGTCAGTTACAAACAGGGTCATAGAAGAGAAGGTGCGACGAACTACAGGAACAGTCTTTATTAGAAGAAAGAAACTCCGCTGTTACAAAAGAAGACGAAAGAGGAAAAGGAAGAGAGCGAGAGAGAGAACGAGAGCGCGTAAAGTAAGTGACTAAAAAGAAATTTAAGACGAAATTCTAGAGATAAAGGAAAAATATAAAGATAGTATGAACAATGAAGATCAGCTGGAAATTAAGAAGGACCCTGAAAAAGAAGAAGAAGAAGAGGAAGAAGAAGAAGAAGAAGAGGAAGAAGAAGAAGAAGAGGAAGAAGAAGAAGAGGGGGAAGAAGAGAGAAGCCAACCAGAAATAAATAGTCCCAGACGAGCAGCTGCAATCACAATCTAAGTAACTTTAAAACAGAGTTAGAAGACAGCAAGAAAGACGCGTGTGGAAAAAAAATTAAAACTAGAATCAGACGACGACAATGACGTTATCTCTCATCGCAAGGAGGAAAGTCAAGAAGCAGAAGCCCAAGAGGAACAGGACGTGTGGAAATGATGGGAGGAAGAAAGAAAAGACGCTGAAGAAGTCGCTGGTTTATTTGCCACGACGCTCGATCATACAACCAAGGACGTATTTAACAACATCATCTTCAAGAATTGGCGCAAAAGAATGACAGAGAAAGAGAGATCCACCATCACTGATCTAAAGAAGTGTAACTTCAAGTAGATGCACACGTTCTTCAAGGAAGTTGCAGAGAAGATTGGGAACAGGACCATGGAAGAGAATTTTGAGCTACGAAACGAGTATAGGTGCTGTATCACTGATGGGCTTATAGAGAAGATTGGTACCTTGAAGTATCTCCTGGCCACAAATGGAATGAAATCCGCCACGATCCCATCGTCACTACTTGGCTCGCTTCCTGGTCTGAAAACAACAAGTGATGTTAATCATAGGCAAAAAGGCTTGACAGTAGTATGAAACTGCCTGCAAAATGGCCGTACGTTTCGGTAGGAGCCGGAAGAAGGTACAAGGAAGACTTGAAGAGCTAGGAGAAGTGAATTAGACAGAAGGCGGGGGCGTCGTACTTCATTGTTGAGTTGACGCTCAGGGCTTGTAATGAAAAAGGAAGACCAGGCGGATACTGTGGGTTGTTGCTCACTGAAAGTGGAGCATATAGAGCTACACGAACAGGAGGATGAGAAGTATTATGCCGTCGTGTTTGATTCCTCGGAAAGGACACTATCCGGTGTTACGTAGAGGTTCCACTAGAAAAGCGCGTTTTCAAGAATCTACAGCTGTTCATGGAGAATGAAGCACTAGGTGACGATCTATTCGACCGGTTGAACACAAATCTTGGAAAAACATATTAAGGAATATGGATAGTCTCAAGACTAAGACGTTCTGTTACCTAAAACGCTTCACGGCCAAAGATAATAACTCAAACTGAACATCGACTGCTACGCCTTTAAGACTTCTAAAAAAACCGCCAAGGGTAACACACGGATTGCGTCATCACGAACTGTTCCGGGACGAAACAGTCTTAAGGAGGGGGCAGTGTAACATGGGACGCCCGCCGTCGCCGCCACTGTAAGCGAGTGTCTATTTATAGCGGTGACGTAATCGCGCTAGTAGCCGGCCGATGTAAACAGACTGGTCGCGACGTGTTTAATTACTTCCGGTTGCCGGAACCTTTTGTGTTCATTGTTATTATGTGTTCGAATATTCTAGACCGTTTTACAAAATAATGGCAGCTGTATATAAGGGACGTAGCTATGCTCGAGAGACAGTTAGTTACATGGAGAGACATATAGATGTTCATATAGAGTGTTAGTGAGTTTGAGAAGCACACCAGTATCGTGGTGAGCGTATGCAGTTGGTGTCGAGTAGGTACTCGGGAAGTTACTGGTATATTGGGATAGCTGTGGATGTGAATACTCGGTAGTGTTGACGAGTATTAGGAAGCTATAGTGTATGGGGACAGTAACGGCAAGTGGAAGTGAATACTCGGCAGTGTGGACGAGTATTGTGAAACTAGGTATACAAGGACAGTAACAGCGAGTTGGAATGGATACTCGGCATTGGTGTTGAAGAATTGTGGCATACAGATAGTTGGTGATACTGAGGCTGTGGAAGAGAGAGAATTACATAAATAAACAGACAGTGAGGTGAAAGGTGTGACTTCTGTCCGAGCAGTTGAATATACAGACGCTGTTGAGTCAGTTGAGTATATAGACGCTGCGGAGGTCGGTAGGCGGACAGTTGAACATGATATAAATATATAGTGATATAAATATAGTGATATAAATATCGCGTAAACAGTCTACAAGAGTCTGCAACAGACCGGCAGTCTAAGATTGGAACGCGTAGTGAAATAAATAATTTGTAATATCGTGGAAATAAATAGTAGTGTTATTTGGTTAAATAAATAGTGTTAGTGTTATATAGTTAATTATAGTTTTAATCTTAATAAGTTTTTAATAATTGTTTAATATAATTAATAGTAACTTTCTTTATAGTTTAATAAACACTTAATTTTAATTAGTAATAATTGTCTAATATTTTCACTTCATCCAGATAAATAAAAACGTTACAATATCATAGTCACTAATTGCAAAATTAACCCGTATTGTATTAGTTTTTGTACGCAAACCTCTCACATTTTGGTAATATAATGAAAGCACCATTGTAACTAATAATTATTTATATAATATAAATTATTTTTATTTTTCATTATTGTATGAGCTTATCGATGTCGTTAGACGAAAATAGGTTGAAGGATCTACCAGAATCTACCTTTTTCGCAAAAATTTTTCCGTCGCGAACCCATACATATTTGAAACCCTTTGGTTTAAGTTTATCTCGCGCCATTTGGAATAATATATTATTTTTTGTGTTAGATGTTCGTTTATGTATATTTTATTATCTGGCCATTCCGAATTGAAATTCATTGCCGTTAAATTTCACTCCCGTTTCGCAGCAGATATGAAATCTGATTTAACCCGTCGGGATACAAATTTTACAACAATGTTTTTTGTTTTATTATGCCCCTGATGTAAAGATCTAATACGATGGGCGGCATCAATGTCACTTTTGTTAATTGTTACGCCGATTTTATTACCACTTTTTTTCACCACAAATTTATTTATAAATGGATGTAAGTGTAATATTATTATGTCAATATTATCCCAAATAAATTTAGAAAAAACTAGGAATACAAAAAAACACGTGTTTCAATCTCAACAACTACTACGTTACATTAAAGGATTCTCGGATAAAATAGGTACAATTCTTAATAAAAACAATATTAAGGTCTTTTTTAAACCTCCACAAAAAATCTCAGAAATACTTCCCCAAACTAAAGATAAACGCGAACCCTTGTCGTCACCCTGTGTTTATAGTATTCCTTGTGCTTGCAGCACAGTATACATAGGTGAAACAGGAAGGAGTGTTCACACTCGATTGTCAGAACACAAACGCTGTCTGCGTAATGGTATGGTATTAACATCTGCGGTCGCAGAACACCAACACAACACAGGACATAACATCTTATTTGAAAATTCCCGCATATTAGCTCCTGTCCCTAAGTTTTACAGACGTAAATACAGGGAAGCTTTAGAAATATGGAAACATCCTAATAACATCAATCGGGATGATGGCTATTTCTTGAGCCACATGTGGAAACCGGTGATTCTCGGAACACGACACGCTCAATCTACCATTACAAACTCGATTCCCATTGGTACTAATTAGCTTTGCTCATCTACCGTATCTTTAGATTAGTATATAACTGTCTTCTCGGCCTTCCTTTCGTCACTTGGTTTATTTGGGCTCTAGCGCGGTTTACACGTCGGGTAACCTTGTAACCTGAGTTTCCCCCTCTTGTTGCTTAAACTCGACCTCTAGCGTGGTTGACACGTCGGGTAACCTTGTTTAAGACAGTACTATCCCCCTTGTTCCTGAAGATGCCCCATACGACTACGGGCGAAACGTTAAGCTCTGACTCAAAATATGACACAATCCATTCCCGGAAAACGAATATTTCTCATAACTCAGACTCAGACGCAATTAAATTGCATATTATTGGACCAAACTAATATATTTCAAAAGAAAATAAAAAAGAATTTATAAAACCATTATAAAAAGCATAGTTACCTGCAAAAATGATGATCTGTAATAGATTTTTTTCATTAGTTTCAAAAAGAGGAGATTATTTTCAACATAGGTTCCCATTTAAAAAATCATAATTTTATGTTATATCTCGAGAATTACTATGGTTCCAAAAAATCTAATTACGCCATTTTATTCTAAATAAAAAACAGTAAAATTTTTGTAAAAACAATTTTTCTCTGACTATCATAATAAATAAGATATGATATATTTTCAAAATAAGCGAAAAACGAGTTTTTGCCTGTAGCTCAGAAACAAAAGAAGATCGAAAATTCCTGTGATGACTATTAAACTTTTCTGGGAAAGTTGACCCTGTAATGTGCAAACGGTTTTGATCTATTATTAATATTACCCGAGATACCTTAAAAAAACATCGAAAATGAGACGCCTGTACATGTACAATATTTAATACGTATTTAGAGGAAAGAATAAAAATTAAATCTTACAGGAAAATCATAAAGTCTGGAACAAGACAATTCAATAATTTTAGATTGTATGTTTTAATCTGTTCTTTTTTTGCAATCCATTTTCTTACATTACGTTTAAAATTATTTCAGATTATACATATTCGATATCTATCTTAAAACGGTACAGAATTTAATCCGCATTTTATTTTCTTATATTGCGTTAAAATTATCTATATTAAAATTCTTTGATTGCCAATTATTGTAACGTACTAATAAAAAATCTTTTAAATTACATAATCCTACAGCATGAGCCAGAAAAGTTATTTTTAATACCTATAATTTTTCCATTCTTCCCCCTTAATAACAATCCAAACTTTATTGATATATTTTCAAGTTCGTTGTATAAGTTCAGATCTAATGTAATGTAAATACTTTTCTGCAGTTTGTAACTAATTTTTTACTCTAGAATTAAAATATCACATTTTTTAGTTTTGCTTGATTTATTTTTATCTTTAAATTTAGCATTGTGTACTCATATATATGTTACTAATACAGGGTGCCCATTTTAAAATTTCTCGCCTGAAAATTCATGACTAGGCAATCCATGATACATTTCATAAGTAACTTGGTTTTCAAAAATTTGTTTTGCTCTTATACGTTACCATTTGACAGGCGTTTGGCAGTTGGTGTGCCGGTTGCGTTTACAGGTTAAAATAAATTCGCGTTTAAATAGAAAATGTTGTGCTATAGGATGCACAACAGGGTATGGATCAAATAAAGAGATATAGACACGAAGTAGCGTTACTTCGGAAGTAGCGCTATTTCGATTTCTTATTTATTTTATTTTGTAAATAGATAAGAATAAGTTTCTTATTTTTGTAAATTAAACCTATGACATTTGAAATAAATGCTATTTACAACTTCATTTGTTTTCATATCTCTAATTTTTATGTTAAAGTTGACATTTGACAGTTGAAGTAGTGATTTTTCGGAAGTAGCGCTACTTTAAGCTGTAAGAATACGGGCCATATTCTTTTTAAGGTGCCAAAATGTGCGATTTTGCAGCAGCTAGCCATAGAAACAGGTACTACGATTTAAAAAATTCTGATTGAAAGATGTCACTGTCAAGTACATTACATAATGTTTATTTTATAATTTTACTGAAAATTAGAAGCCTCCTGTATGGTATTTGTAGAAAATACATACATAGAACTGACAAAAGATAAAAGGTAATGTATTTAAAATATAAAATATAATAAAAAAAATTTAATAAACAATTTTACAAACAGGTCTCAGGTGCAGCAATGGGCTCTCCCCTGTCCCCCGTGGTTGCCTATATATTTATGGAACACTTTGAAACAAAGGCACTAGAATCATCTACATTCAAACCTAAGGTATGGTTTCGCTATGTAGATGACACGTTTGTCATTTGGCCACATGGTCCGGAAAAACTCACTTTGTTCCACGAACACTTAAACAGCATACACCCGGATATTCAATTCACCATGGAGGTAGAAAATAACAGAACTCTCCCCTTCCTTGATGTTCTGGTTAATCGTAAACCCAACGGACAGTTAGGGCACGCTGTTTATAGAAAACCCACCCACACTGATAGGTATCTCAATTTTAATTCTCACCACCATCCCTCGCAGAAACTCTCAGTAGTCAACGCTCTCGTACACCGTGCCATCAAAATCTCTGAACCTAATTTCCTACAGCAGGTGTTTGATCACATCAGACATAGTTTAATCCAGAACAACAATGACGTAAAATTAATCAATAATGTAATTCATAGACAATTAAACCCTTTACCCAAAAAACCCGTTGATACCTCGTTCGAAACATTTGCATCTATCCCTTACATTAAAGGTTTCTCGGATAAAATAGGTAGAATTCTCAATAAAAACAATATTAAGGTCTTTTTTAAACCTCCACAAAAGGTCTCAGAAATACTCCCCCAAACTAAAGATAAACGCGAACCCTTGTCGTCACCCGGTGTTTATAGTATTCCTTGTTCTTGCGGCACAGTATACATAGGTGAAACAGGAAGGAGTGTTCACACTCGATTGTCAGAACACAAACGCTGTCTGCGTCATGGTATGGTATTAACATCTGCGGTCGCAGAACACCAACACAACACAGGACATAACATCTTATTTGAAAATTTCCGCATTTTAGCTCCTGTCCCTGAGTTGTACAGACGTAAATACAGGGAAACTTTAGAAATATGGAAATATCCGAATAACATCAATCGGGATGATGGCTATTTCTTGAGCCACATGTGGAAACCGGTGATTCTCGGAACACGACACGCCCAATCTACCATTACGAACTCGATTTCCATTGGTCCTCATTAGCTCTGCTCATCTACCGTATCTTTAGATTAGTATATAACTGTCTTCTCGGCCTTCCTTTCGTCACTTGGTTTATTTGGCCTCTAGCGCGGTTTACACGTCGGGTAACCTTGTAAACTGAGTCTCCCTCCTTGTTGCTTAAACTCGGCCTCTAGCGTGGTTGACACGTCGGGTAACCGTGTTTAAGACAGTACTATCCCACTTGCTCTTGAAGATGCCCCGTATGACTGCGGGCGAAACGTTGAGCTCTGACTCAAAATATGACACAGTCCATTCCCGGAAAACGAATATTTCTCATGACTCAGACTGTGGAAGCCTACGCAATTGTTTCATAATAAAAATAATAATAAAAATAATAATAAAAATAATAATAAAAATAATAATAAAAATAATAATAATAATAATAATATTAATAATAATAATGGAAAGGCTTTCTTTTAAGGGGAAGTTGATATATTAATAATCAATAATAATAATTTACACTTTTATTTGACAATACTACTAATACATGATAATAGATACAAGTAAAGCTCGGATTATATGCAAAATGCATGTTTTTGCATATTTCACCTCATTTTTGCATTTTTTCCATATTTCATTGTGATGTGCATATTTGTACATATTTTCTAAATGTTAGGTTATTTTTATCAATTCTAATAACATTCTAATAATAATTCTCGCATTTTTTTGTATATTTCAATGCTATGTGTATATATGTGCTTATTTTTAAAATTTACGTTACTTTGTTGATTTCAATAAAATTCTCATATCTATTGAAAACATTGAAGTCACCTAACCAGTGATAGGCCGCCAAAAATTACCCAGAATTTCATTTATGGCTGTAATTCCCTAATCCTAATCCCGAACAGAGAAAGTAACGGTCATTCTAGATTTAAATATTTCTGTCGGTTTCATTATCTTAGTATAGAGAGCGGTGGAAAATGTACATCTTGAAACCATTCATTCTGTTTTTGCCTACGGAACAGTAACGGTTTTAAAATAATGGCTTGAAAATTATTTGCGAGGATTCGTCCCTACCCGGAACTGTCTATAGACGGCGACAATATTTACTGTAAACCTTGAGGCAAGTCGGTAAGTTTTTTAACTTACATTTTTTTAATAACAAATTAAATTGATTTTATTTGTTATTTATGGTTTGTCTCAAGATATTTGCAAATCTACCTACCTTCGTAATGACGCGGTGCACCGCAAAACAGCATGGGATTTATGGTCGTATGCGTCAGGGGAGGATTAGCAAAATTTGGGAAAATGATGAAGGGCTACTTTATCAAAATGCCGTTAATTAATATAACACCATTTATTTACGATTTGTAAAAAAATTGTGTAATGTCATTCGAATGTAATTTGTTGACTTGTTCAGTTGTGGTTGTAAGCAAATTCAGACGAAATTACAAAAAAAATGTGGCGACCATGAGATGAAGAAACTTTAGTTTTGTCGAATAAGGAGTGTTCTCACGAGATAAGTAGAAAACATAAACGTGCACACTTATCGGACTGCTGTAAAAAAATTAGTGAAAGTGATAATACTCTCATTAAAAAAAACCGGCAGAATTAACTGAGGTGTTTAGGAGTTAGGATTTTATTTATTAAAAATGATTTGATATAGTTTAACAATTTAGTTTATTCACAAGTACATTTAATGTTTTACCGCAGACAGACCGAATACAACTGACTTGTACTAACTAAACTTTTCAAAAAAATAGATATTCCCAATTTTACATATACACCATAGGCAACCAGATTAACCTCTATATAAATACATTACATACCCCTACCTTTTTTTTTACCAAAGAATAAGGGTACATCAACTGCTGGGGTTATTAGTACCCGGTACAGTAGTTAATAACAATTATAATTTATAATACATTTTATATGTCTTTGAGAATGTTGATGTCATGACAGAATTTTATGGTGTTATTTAATTTATCGATTTGGTTTCCTAAATTTCCTTCCATTGTTGGAGATATGTTGTTTTGCATTCTGTATGTCTCGTATTTTGGACACTCTAGTAAAATGTGTTCAATTGTTACTTGTGTGTCGCAATTATTGCATTTTTCTGGTTCTGTTTTTTGTATTATGTGTTTGTGTGTTAAATTCGTATGGCCTATTCTAAGCCTTGTGATTTTAATTTGGTCACTTCGGTTTTTTACATTTATCCATTTTGAGGTGTCTGTTTTCATGTTTCTTAGTTTGTTTTCTGTAACTTGAATCCATGTAGTGCTCCATTGTTCTTTTATTTTTTGTTTAATTTTTTTAATAAAATCTGGGATTGGAATGGGTATAGGTGTTTGTTCTTCCTGTAGAGCTTCTTTCGCCATCTGGTCTGCCTCTTCGTTTTCGGTTATGCCTGTATGCGATGGCACCCACATTAGTGTTACTTTGTTCTTCTCAGATATCTGGTGGATGCTTTCCTGGATCTTCTGAATAATTGGTATTTTTGTATATGTGTTATTTGTTTGATTTATTACGCTTAAAGCGTCCGTGCATATTAGGAATTCTGCGTTTTCTACATGTGAATCTTTTATATAGTTTAGGGCATAGAGGATACTATAGGCTTCAGCTGTAAAAATTGTTGTTTCATTTGGGAGATGAATTTTCATCTTTTTGTCGTTAGTTATTACGGCTCCTCCAGTTTCTCCCGGTGTTTTTGCTCCGTCTGTATGTATTATGTTGGCACGTGGGTGTTGATTGCATGTTAGTGTATATTGTTCTTTTAAAACGTGATTTGGTGTTTCGGATTTCTTGTATTTTGCTAGTTCCATGATGGGTTTTGGTATATTCTTCTTCCATGGTGGTATTTTATCAACATAGTTTCTTTCAAGGTCAGGTAGGCTGATTTGTAGGTTTACTAGGTTTTCATTTATTTTTTGTTGGAGGGGAGTAGTTGCTAATGGTCTTATTCGGTTTTGACAGGATTTAAAGATATGTTGGAATTGGATTTTTTGGATTTTTTGCAAGTTTGAGTGCGTAGGTAAACGTTAGTTGGTTTCTTCGTAGGTGTAAGGGGACGATGCCGGATTCATTTAACATGCTAATGGCGGGGCTGGTTCTATATGCACCTATTGCTATTCTGATCGCTGTGTTCTGTACCGGTTCCAGTGTTTTCAGGATGTTCTTGCTGGCTGTTTGGTAAACGATGGCTCCGTAGTCTAATTTTGATTGAATATATGAGAGGTATATTCTTATTAAAATTTCTCTGTCTGAACCCCATTTATTGTGCGATAAGCATTTAATAAGATTTAGTCCATTGTAGCATTGTTGTTTTAATTTCATTATATGTGTTTTCCACGTGAGCCGTTTGTCTAATGTCATGCCAAGGAATTTTATATTGGTGACATATTCAATTTTTTTGTTATTTAATATTATTTTTGGTTTTGTTACTGGTCTGGTAAGTTTTGTGAACATCATCATTTTAGTTTTTTCCTCGGAAAATTGAAGTCCTGTACTTTTAGCCCATTCCTGAAGTCGGTTTGTGGCCTGTTGGAGTTCTTGTTTCAGAGTTATTGTGTTTTTGTTTTTGTGATATATTGCGAGATCGTCAGCAAAGAGTGATACATTTATGTTTCCTGGGACGAATTTTGTTATTTTGTTCATTGCCAACAAGAACAGGGTAACACTTAGGATTTCTCCTTGTGGTGTACCATTTTCCTGTTGTTTTTTTTTTCAGACAGATATCCGTTATATAGAACTCTAAAGCGCCGTTGTTTTAAGAAATTATTTATGTAGTTGTGGATGTTTCCTTCTAATTTATGTTCTATTAAGGATTTTAGGATGTAATGTTTCCAGACAGTGTCGTAGGCTTTAGAGATGTCGAAGAATATTGCAGCAGTGTATTGTTGGTTGCTGAAGGCTTTATGAATTTCTGCCTGAATAGCTATTAATTGGTCTGTAGTTAAGCGGCCGTGTCTGAAACCACTTTGTGTCTCGTTTAGGATGTTATTTGTTTCTAGGTGCCATATTAATCTATTATTTATAATTTTTTGTAGTATTTTACTCAAAAAGTTGGATAAGGAAATGGGTCTATAATTTTTTGGATTTGTTTTTTGTTTATTTGGTTTGAGTATGGGTATTGTGGTTACTTCTCTCCATTTCTGTGGGAATTTATTTTGTGTCCAAATATTATTATAGATCTGTAGCAAGTAATTTAATGTTTTTTCTGGTAGTTGTTTTATTATTTCGTAGGTTATCCCATCTGGTCCCGGGCTTGTAGATGTTTTTAATTCTTGTATAATGGTGAATAGTTCTTACTCCGTTATAGGGTCGTTTATTGGGTTGTCATTGTTTTGGTTTGCTTCCAGGTTTTCTCTTTCTGCATTTTGTTTGAATGTTAGGAATTCTGGTTTGTATTGTATGTCGCTAGAATTCTCGTAAAATTGTTTTGCTAACACATTTGAGATTTCTTGTGGTGTTGTAATTGTCATATTGTTATGTATAAGAATATCTGTGTTGGTGTATATCTTTTTTCCATTTATTTTTCTTATTTTATTCCATGTTTCTGTTATAGGTGTATCTGTTGTTATGGATGACGTAAATTCCTGCCAAGATTTTCTTTTGCTATCTAATATTGTTCTTCTGCAGTACGCTTTAGTTCTTTTTAGATTTATAAAATTTTCAAGAGTCCGGCGTTTTTTGTATTCGTGCAGAGCTTTTTTATTTTTACGTATTGCTTCTTGACATTTAGTATTCCACCATGGCTCTTGCTTTTTGGCTTTATTTATTGTAACTTTCTTCAACGCCACATTAGCAGCTTCAGTTATTAGATTGGTAAGTACTTCCACTTGTGTGTTTATGTCTTCCGTTGCAGGTATTGTTTATATTTCTGCTAATTCTTTGAACATTGACCAGTTTGCCTCTTTTGTTTTCCATTTATTAATATAATGTTGTTCTATATATTGGTTCTCTTCATTTATTAATATTTTTATGGGGAAATGATTTCCAAGATATAGTAATGGTAGTACTGTCCATGATAGGTCAAATGCTGTTGTAGTATCGCTTATTGTTAAATCTATAGCGCTAAAGTTTCCTGATTGTGCACAGAAGTGTGTACCGCTTCCATCATTTAGTAGTATAAGCTTATCATTTTTGTCTAGAATATTTTCTATAATTTTTCCTCTTGTACTTGAATTATCACCTCCCCAAATTGTGTTATGGGCATTGAAATCACCCATAATTACGAATGGTGCTGTTAATTGTCCTATTAAATCTTCAATTTCTGCCTGATTTATCCCTTGGTTGGGTGGTAGATATATGGAGCAGATTGTAAGTCTTTTTGGTGTAAATACTTGGATTGCAACTGCTTCAAGGTTAGTATTTAGTGTGATTTCTTCAGCGTGTTTTGAGTTGTGTACTATAATAGCCACTCCACCGCTTGCGTTTGTCGTGTTATGTCTGTCTTTTCTGAATATGGAGTAGTTTTTCAGTGTTGCTTTATGGTGGGGATGGAGTCGCGTTTCTTGTAAGCAGATACATTCAGCGTTTGTCTCAGCTATTAATTTTTGTAGTTCGGGAAGGTGTGAATGGAATCCATTTAGGTTCCACTGAATGCAGTTCATAGTTTTAATTTTAACTTTTTTCTTCTTCTTTCTTCACTCAGTTGTATTTTTATTCGAGTTTGTAGTCTTGTGAATCTGTTTTTCATTAGTCTCTTGTTTAATAACGGATACAAGTCGTTTATCATTTTTAGTATTTCTGTTGTGTTTGGTGTAAAATTTCTTGATATTGACAGTGGATCTAAGCTGTTCATTGCATTTTCTATAAAATCTTTGAATTTATCATAGTTTAATGGGTACTTGTCTAGGTTATTGTTTATTTCGTTTTCTAATACCTGCAGGAGTTCATGAGTTGTAGCATTATAGTTAGGGCTCATTGATCTGGGTTTTTTAGGTTTTCTTGTCTCGGTTTGTTTAGGGTTTTGTTGTGTTTTACTTTCTTTATTTACGGGATTGTCGGGTTCTTCACTATCGTTTGGTCTCTTATTACCTAATGTTTTGTTTATCTCAGGTATCTCTGGGTTTTCTTTTATTATTGATGAATTTATCTGTTCATTTTTATTTGGTTTTGGTGGAGGTTGATTTGTATCTACGGTAGGTTGAGCCGGTTTAGAGAATGGGTAAAAAGTTAGTGACGAGTTTATAATGTTTGTATTTGTCCTCTGTGGTTGTGATAGGGGTAGTTTTGGGTATTCTTTGGGTTCTTGTCCTTCAGTTTGAATGGGACTTGGTTGTGAGATAGAGATTGGAGTATTTGTACTATTTTGTTGTGTTATTGTTGAGGTTGTTGGATTGGAATTCTGTTGGATAATTTGACATTGAGCTGTTGTGTGTCCGTGTTTTTTGCATGTGTAGCATGTGGATGTTTCTCCGGATATAAAGATGCGATAGTCAGTATCTTCGTGTACTATAAGTAAGGACTCTGGTATTATAGTATCTATTTTTTCAGCTATGTATACTTGACGTCGGAAGCTTAAAACGTGTGAGTATTCACTATCTAGCATACCTACGCGAAGGAATGTGATGGGTGAAACTAGTTTTAAATTTTTTTCCTGTAAAGATTTTTCGATTTTGCATGCGGGATTGACGGGCATACATTGGAAATTATTAATCGTTTGGTGGGTGATATTAGTCGCCTTATTTCTAGAGTTCTGTTGTCGACTACAATTGTTTTATGTTTTGTGATGACATTATCTACTATTTGTTTAGAATGCAAATATATACATATCCTGTTATTGGAGATCCTAGATGCAAAGATTACATTTTTGGGTTGTACTATGTTACCAATTGCAATTATGGGATTAATGGGATTTCATTGACAGCTGTAATAACTATAGCTTGCTCTTTTGACGGGTGAAGGTTATTTGTATCATTTGTATTTTTCTTGACCATGTTGGCATAGTTGATACCTGTCTGTTGGGAGTTTGATGTTGACATAAAGTTGTTTGAATTTGTAGATTCCATTTTTATTATTTTATCGACTTATTTGTTTATAGCTTTTATCTTGTAGATGTCGCCATTAAGCATATAAATTATCCGGTGTTGGTTTGATATTTTGGTTTTATTGATAACATGGATGGTAAGGGGTAAGGTAAAAGGGACTTATGAATTTGATATGTGTTAAATGGTATATTAATTGAATTTATGGTTTATGGAGATAAGTAATAATTTTACCTTGACCTTGATTAAACTGTCGTCACTTGAAGCACGTCTTCACTTTACGGTGTCTCATTGACGGATTATTATAATTTTGACCCCTACCTTTAATATAAACTTAATTAACAATATATATAATAATAAGGTAATGAAAGATTATTGTACCATTTCAAAATTCTCATCGTATGCCAGACGTTGGGGACCTTTTACAATGCGTTTTGGTCTACTTTCTTTTGAATTTTGTGAAATATTTTCCTCTACCGCTAACTCAGTATTAATATCAGAATTGTGAGTTTTCTGAGGGAAATCAGAAGTGAATGATGAAAGTTTTAAAAGCTGATTGCTGTGTCTCTTCCATGTTTTACCTAGTTCTGGAATGTGCACCATATAAGTGTTTTTACCTAATTTTTTATTAATTATTCCCTTAATCCATTTTACTTGGTTTAGAAAGCGATAATCTTTTGTTAATACTCTATGCCCTGGTAAAAATACAATTTTACGGTTACCTTTAAAATAAGCACATTGTTTCTGTTGTTGTTTGTATACTCTATCCTTTATTTCGCCCCCACTCACACGATTGTTAACGTCCAACAGTTTAAATCTAGTACGTAATTCTTTACCAAATAATAAATAAGCGGGACTTACCCCTGTTGTACAATGTTTCGTAGTGCGATAATCAAATAAGAAATTGTTTAATAATAAATTTATATCTAAATTTAATTTTTTATTTCCTATTGCCTTTTTTAAAGCCGTTTTTACAATTTTTACCGCGTTTTCAGCTGCACCATTGGAAGCAGGATGAAAAGGAGGTGATGTGATATGTTCTATGCCATTTTTGTTTAAAAAAATTTGAAAATAATCTGAAGTAAATTGTCTCCCGTTATCAGATATTATTGTTCGGCGCAATCCGAATCTAGCAAAACAACTGCGCAAAGAGTCAGCCGTCGCTTCGGATGTTATGGATGACATAATAAATACCTCGATCCATTTTGAATGGGCATCTAAGACAATTAAAAAATATTTATTTAAAAATGGACCCATGTAGTCAACATGTAACCGACTCCATGGTTCAGTGGGCCAATCCCATGGATTTATTGCTACTTTTGGTGGAGAATTTCTATTTAATTGGCAAGAACTACAGTTTTGGACTAATTGTTCTATATTTTTATCTAATTCAGGCCACCAAAAATAGGATCGAGCAATGCTTTTCATTTTCACTATTCCCATGTGAGAACGATGTAAGTCATTTAATAATTTATTATGGAATATTTTTGGTATAATTAAACGGTTGTTCCAAAGTAAACAATCGTTCTGAACGTTTAGTTCATTTTTCCTTCTATAAAATCGTTTTAAATCTTTAATGAAAGCATTTTTCCCGGACCAACCATTCTGTACGTGATTTAAAACTGTAATCAATAATTTATCATTTTTCATAGCCTCTTGGACATCTTGAAAATTTATTGGAAAATCATCATTACTTGAAAAATAATTTACAAAATCTACATCGAAATTTTCTGATTCGCTATCACTTAAAGGCATTCTCGATAAAGTGTCTGCACTATTATTTTCTGATTTGACATACTCAATTTGATATCTATAATTGGATAAAATAACTGCCCAACGCCGCAGTCTATTTGCCGAAAATTGCGGTATTCCTTTCTTCGGATTAAATATAGAAAGTAATGGTTTGTGATCGGTCCGTAAGGTAAATTCAGTACCATATAGGTATTGATTAAATTTATTTAATGCGAAAATTATAGCTAGTGCTTCTTTTTCTATCTGCGCATATTTTTGTTCGCTTTGTGATAAAGTACGTGAAGCATAAGCAATAGGTTTTTCAGAATTATCCGGCATTTTATGAGCAATTACGGCCCCTAGTCCATAAGAACTAGCATCTACGGTGAGAATAATCGGATAATTCGTATTAAAATGAACTAATACGGGACAAGATGTCAAGGAAATTTTTATTTTGTTAAAAGCATTAGAACATTCAACAGACCAGTTTCATTTTACATCAGATTTTAATAAATTATATAGAGGGTGCAAAATATCAGACATATTGGATACAAATTTGGCATAATAATTTACTAACCCCAAAAAAGATTTTAATTCCGTAATATTTCGAGGAACAAAAGCTTCTTTAATAGCTTTTATCTTATTTTCAGATGTATGTAGACCATCTTTGTCAATCACGTGACCTAAATATGTTACTTGAGATTGAAAAAATTTACATTTATTTATAGCAATTTTAAATCCTGCATTTTCTAATCTAGTTAAGACTTTCTCTAAATTTAAAAGGTGTTCCTTAGTATTTTTGACTGTAATCAAAATGTCATCTAGAAAAATACTTACGTCATCCAAACCCTGTAAAACCGATTCCATAATCTTTTGGAATTTAGATGGTGCACATGCCACCCCATAACGTAAACGATTATATTGGAATAGACCTTTGTGAGTACTAATAGTTACTAATTCTTTAGATTTATTGTCTAAGCATACTTGCTGATAGGCCTGTGATAGATCTAATTTTGAAAAATAAACACCACCCTGCAAATTAGAAAACATCTCTTCAATTCGTGGAAGTGGGTGTTGATCAATTTCTATATGAGGGTTAATAGTAACTTTGAAATCTCCGCACACTCGTACGGAACCATCTTTTTTTAATACTGGAACAACTGGAGTTCCCCAGGCACTGTAATTGACTGGTGTAATAATATTTAATTCCTGCAATCTATTAAATTCTTGCTCAACCTTAGATTTTAATACATATGGCAACGGTCGTGGTCGAAAAAATTTTGGAGTTGCATTCGAATCTTTTAACTTTAAAGAAATTAGACCATTTTTAAAAGTTCCCAAGCCTGGTGAAAATACATTTACAAATTTATTTTTTAAACCTTTCCAATCGGTTTGCTAATCTCGTATAATTAATTTCACTAATGCCTAAATTATATTTACTTAAAAAATCTCGACCTAAGATAGGGGGACCACCATTTGCTATTACAAAAATTGTTAAATTATCTTTTTTATTTTTATAAGAAACTTCTACCTTTAGTTTTCCTTTTGGCACAATTTTATTTCCGTTATAACAAAACAAATTATTTTCGGTAGATTTTAATTTGAAATGCTTAAATTTATGTTGCCAAAGAGATTCTGAAATTGCAGATACACTAGCACCAGTGTCAATTTGAAACATTATAGGTATATTTTCAACAAATATTTCTAATGTTAATGGTGGATTATCATGAACAGAATCGATATTAAAAATTTCTAAATTAGTTTCTACATTTTTATTTTCAGTAGTTTCATTTTCAGTTTCTAAATAATGATGTCGTTTACTAGTGTTCTGTGTGAAAAATTACTTTTATTTTTATTTTTGGGACACACTGTTGAAATATGTCCTTTCCGGTGACAAAGATTGCAAGATTTATTTCTAAAAAAACATTTATCAGACACATGATTGCACTTGCCACACACTGAACACTCCTTCTGCCGTTCCGGTTTGCGGGGGGAGGACCAACTGCTGCACCCGACCTTCGATGATCGGACATGATGTAGCCCTGGCTCCGATTTGACCTGCATATTCTCGCTCATTGAGATGGATTTGGCGGCTTCTCTGGCGATGGCGATTTGCACTACTTCATTAAAAGTCACTGACTTTTTTTCTTCGAAAAGTCTATCTTGGATTCCCCCTGGCAGGAATCCCACAATAAAACGGTCTCTCAAACTACTCTGAATTTCCGTCGATTCAAAGTCACATTCAATTGCAAGATTTTTAACTCTCACTGCCCAGTTTTTCACGGATTCACCAATTTGCACTTGTGCACAGTGAAATTTATATCTGGCCGCGAAAACGGAAATAGCCGGTTTAAAGTGCGTGTCCATTAATTTAATAAGCTCATCGTAAGTTTTTGTTTCGGGTTTATCAGGCATTGTTAAATTATTTATTAATTTATACGCATTCTCACTTAAAATGTTTAAAAGAATTGCACGCTTTTTTATTATTGCCGTTATTTCATTTGCAGTGAAATAATTTTCGAGCCTTGCTTTAAAAATGTTCCAGTCGCCGCACGTGGTATCGAACTCGCGTAAATGCCCAACCACGCTACTTTCTCTCACACTTTCATTACTCATCTTTAAATCTTATTTATTTATTATTTAAATTTTTAATCCTCGTCGCCAGTTGAGGTGTTTAGGAGTTAGGATTTTATTTATTAAAACTGATTTGATATAGTTTAACAATTTAGTTTATTCACAAGTACATTTAATGTTTTACCGCAGACAGACCGAATACAACTGACTTGTACTAACTAAACTTTTCAAAAAAATAGATATTCCCAATTTTACATATACACCATAGGCAACCAGAGTAGCCTCTATATAAATACAATACATTAATGTGAATTATGCCACTGTACGATGAATTTTTTTATAAGGAGTTACATCAAAAAGACGAAGACGTTATTCCGGTAAAGTGCGAGTACTGAGTGAGTTTGAAATTGATGTCATCCGCCGGAAAATTTATACCATGTACGGATTAAAAAAATTTCCGTCCGTAAGAACTTTGCATCAAAGATTAATTGATGACAAATGTGATATTAGTTGTTCAGTGGCAAGTTAAGACAGAGTGCTCAAGAAAACTGGATTTTCCTTCAAAACGATAGATAAAAGACAAGTTATAATAGAGTCCAGAAGAATTTGTATCTTGACGAGACATGGTACGATTCTCACGACATTGTAAAAAAAGTTGGACAGATAGAAGTACCAGTTATGCTGTGGATGTGCAAGTTTCACGAGGAAATAAAATTATAATTCTGCATGCGGGAAGTGAACAAGGATGGGTCAGTGAAAAACTTATGTTATCTGCCCGAAATGTGAAAGACTCTAGTTTGGATTATCATGACAACATGGCAGCAGATATTTTTGAATTGAATTATAATTTTGTGCAAATTCTATTAAATATATGTGTTGATTACTTTTTATTTTATATTCTTTGTTCTGTATTTCTTAAAATTCAAGTGAAACTTTAAATTCCACAAAAATACTTCGTGTGCTGGATTTCAAATATTTTGTTACTACCCTGCCACATTACCCCATTTAAGAAGCCACCCGCTGCGTAAGTCGAAGCAGGTACGTTTACAAATATCTTGAGACACACTATAATAGATATCCAGCACAAGAAAGTATAGTCTGTACAGAATTCTACCGTTATTGCTTTGACTTACTAAGCCTGTGGTAGACCAGGCACAGCGGGATGTAAGGGTCGGACTCCGAAAAATTTAAATTTGCTAATCTTTGTTATGCATTACGAAATTTCAAAATTGTTAGCTAATGAATTCACAGAATCAAATTACGTATTTGACCATTGTTACAAATTAGGAACAAATTAGATTTGTTGAAACATGCTGTGACCATAGATTAAAATTAGGGAAAATAAGATTAGCAATGACGTACCAAACGTATATAAATGAGTTTTCAAAATTTTAAAATCAGTATTACTTTACTTTTCGTACTGAGACCAATTATATAGACACTTACTATGTGGCGACCATTTGAAGATGATAATGATAGTTTACCCGTTGAAGAAGATCGCTGTGCAAAACTTAAACGTACGTGTTTGCCGCTAGAAGCGAAAGAAATAATTAAAAATGTGTATAACTATTTAAAAGATAATGAAGATGAAAATTCGGCCTTAACCAAAACATGTGAAATGACGAAAGTGCCGTATAATACTGTTCGTGATATAATAAGTGGTGAATTGAGACCAAGAAAGAAAAGACGTGACGCGGGTAAGTCGAGAGTAGTGAATTCTTTTGAAGAAGATATAATTCGACGTAAAATATACACGATGTATACTGAAAAAACGTTGCAGTCTGTACGTACATTGTACCAGAGACTAAAAGATGATAAATAAATGCGATATAAATTGCTATGTGGCTACTTTGCATTCGACCCTTCGTAATATGGGTTTTCGATTTAAAAAAATTAATAAACGGCAAACTATAATGGAGAGTAGAAGAATACGTGAATGGCGCTTTAAATTTTTACGTGATATAAAGAAATATCGTGCTGAAAAACGTCCGATAATATATTTAGACGAAACTTGGTATGATAGTCACGACACAGTATCAAAAAGTTGGACAGACGGTTCAAAGGATTGTAGTGTCAATGTACCACCAGCACGAGGAAAACGATTTATTATACTTCATGCCGGAAGTGATCAAGGGTGGATAAATGGTGCGCGATTTTTAGCTGGCCATAACACAAAAAATATTTTGTTAGACTACCATGACAATATGTCTGCAGATATTTTTGAAAAGTGGTTTAGTGAGAATTTATTGCCAAATTTGCCAAAAAATAGTGTTATTGTTATGGATAATGCTAGTTACCATTCGCGGCAAAGTGTAAAAATACCGACAAATTCTTCTACGAAGGCCGAGATTCAAGAATATTTAATTAAAAACGATCTCTACTTCGAGGAATCGTACAGCAAAAAACAATTATTGGATGTTGTAAAAATTAAGCCTCCTGTAAAACAATACGTGTGTGACAACTTGGCAACACAATTTGGACATGATGTACTTCGATTGCCCCCTTATTATTGTATTTTTAATCCTATAGAATTGATTTGGGGGCAATTAAAAAGTAATGTAAGAAGGAACAATGCATCACCGACAGTAAGTGATAGTGTTGTTGAGTTAATAAAAAGTGAAATGGACAATATAACACCGGAAAATTGGGCTGATAGTGTGCGTCATGTGATTAATATAGAAGATGAATATATTAATGTTAATAATGTTACAAAAGATTTTATTATAAATATTCAGGACTCAAGTGACAACAGTGATATGGACAGCTACAGTGAAGAAGATATTATTATCGATTAATTATGTATGTGTATATTATTTATTGTTACGTGCAATATTTTATTAAATGACAAACTGCTCCGCAGTGTATAATTTTAACTAACAATTTTCGTTTTTTTTTTTACTATATTATGTATTTAATTTTGTTTTTTATGTATTGTTTGTTCCATTATTATTTTAAAAAAATAAAAAGATTTGTTTCATTATTAAATGACAAACTGCTCCGCAGTGTATAATTTTAAGTAAGAATTTTAGTTTTTTTTTACAATATTATGTATTCAATTTTGTTTTTTATGTATTCTTTGTTCCATTATTATTTTAAAAAAATAAAAAGATTTGTTTCATTATTAAATGACAAACTGCTCCGCAGTGTATAATTTTAAGTAAGAATTTTCGTTTTTTTTTTTACTATATTATGTATTCAATTTTGTTTTTTATGTATTGTTTGTTCCATTATTATTTAAAAAAATTAAAAAGATTTGTTTCATTATTAAATGACAAACTGCTCCGTAGTGTATAATTTTAAGTAAGAATTTTCGTTTTTTTTTTACTATATTATGTATTTAATTTTGTTTTTTATGTATTGTTTGTTCCATTATTATTTAAAAAAATAAAAAGATTTGTTTCATTATTACAAAATAAAGTAAAATAAAACAGGAAAACATTTAATACGTACCTGTCCTTTCCCCGCTATAAATCAAGCTTAAATCCCTAACAATAGACCTGCTGAGAGGGTAATAACGGTAGATTTCTAGACAGACTATACCTGATTGACCAGCACTGCAGGACTCCTCTTCACAAAAGAAATACTGAAAAGAGAAATACATCCAATGTATCGCAGACATCCATACGGGAATCTTTGTTGGTTCATCCAAGAAAAACTGAAAAGGATTTAAGTTCTATTATGTCACTCCATGCTTGCATCGAACATTCCATTACATAAGTTAAGTAACCCTAGTTTTAGGATCTTTCTTGAAAAGTATTATAAAAAAAGCATTCCGGATGAAAGTACGTTAAGGAAAAGAACTTTAGATACATGTTACGCTGAAACTTTGTCCAAAATTAAGACACATTTACTCGTAGAAAATAATTTCTATTATATTATTGTTGATGAAACTACAGATGTATGCGGTCGATATATAGCAAATTTATTAATTGGCATTTTATCTGAAAATTTTGTAGCAAAACCTTATTTAATTGCAGTTAAAGAATTAGAAAAAACGAATAACGTAACTATCAGTAGATTTATACAAGAAAATTTGACTAATATATTTTTGCCAAATGCTGTACCATTCGATAAAATCGTATTGTTGCTAACTGATGCTGCTACATACATGGTAAAGGCTGGAATACATTTAAAGTATTTTATCCTAATTTAATACGTTTATACTTGCGTCGCTCACGGAATAAATAGAGTCGCCGAAGAAATACGAAATCAATTTCCGCTAGTAAACGATTTAATTAATAATATGAAAAAAGTTTTTATTAAAGCTCCTATAAGAGTTCAAATATATAGAGATATTCTAACAGATGATCCATTTTCCCCTAAACCTCTAGTTACACGATGGGGCACATGGCTTGACGCGGTTTTGTTTTATTTCAAATATTTACAACAAATTAAAGAAATAATGTCAAAATTTAATGATGATTCCTCTGCGCCAATAAAGTGTGCAAAAAAATATTAAATGATCCACAAATAGGCCAAAACTTAAGTTATATTAATAACAATTATAAATTAATTATTGAGACAATGACAAAATTTGAAAGACAGGGAGTACCTTTAAATGAATCAGTTAAATTAGTAGCACAATTAAAGTTAACTGTTAATGAAGCACAGGGGCTTATTGCTCAAACAGTATCAAAAAAAATTAGAGGAAGTTCTCAAAAAACGAAGGTTTAACTCTTGTATCTAAAGTTTTGGATAGGGAATTTTCAGACGAGCTAATAATTGACCATCAAATATTGTCATCATTAAAATATGCCCCTATTACATCTGTCGACGTAGAACGCAGCTTTTCTATGTATAAACCATAAAACTAATAAATACTTCGTAAATGGAAGGGGCGTAGAGAAGGATAGTCTGTGATTAATATTGTGCAATAAAGACAGAGCGAGAACCACGCGACTGGGGTCTACTGTCGCTAGAAATGTATTATACTGCTCCGAAATTTCTTGTTTTATTTAAATATAATAAGAAAAGTATTATAAATAAAGTATTAAGGATACTAAAATTTAAAATGGTTAAGGTGTGCTGTGCATATAATTGCGCGAAACGTGCTATAAAAGGTGGAGTTTCATTTCAGAGGTAAATAAAAGTGGGTTAATAAAACCCTCATGTGATGTAATTTCAATATGTAGAATTGCAGAAATAGTTTTTAAAGAATGCCAAACTCATACAGGTAAAATAATAAATAAACTAATTATACTAGCAACAAGACATACATTTCAATAAAATATTTACAAATTTATCAAATCATATTTTCAATCAGGATCCATTAAACAATCATTTAATTCAAATAGTATACAATATATTAAAACTTTATTTTACCATTAAACTTCACCATACAAATAAATCATTTAATGAAATTAAATCCAGAATAAGACATAAATACACAAAATTAATACATTTTAAAAACCAATAATGCAGATAATATTTTTTGTAAGTTACTTTTTAACTTGTTCATAAATTACTCTATTTTTAATTTTATTTTTTTAGTTTTATGGTATTACTTTTCAAAGTTTTCTGTAATTTGCTATTAATATATATTTATGCAACAAGTTACAATATGAGGGCGTTTTTCGGACAAATGATGTTTATTTCTTAAATTTGTAATATTTTAAATAAATTTACCCCAAACTAAACAATTTTTTTTTTCATATTGACACTGAATTGTAGTTTGAGATCTCATATTAGCCATTATTTTGACATTTAAAATAATGACAAAAAGTCACCATATTTAAATGAAACTATAAAAAACTATATTCGACATAAATAATTAATAGTCCTGTTTTTATGTTTTATTTATTTAATATTGATTTCCTGTATTTTATTTAATATATTTTTTGAATATAGAGAGTAACTAAATATAAGTTATTATTCATTAAGAAATATTGTATATTAATAAATAAGAAAATTTTTAATTTGATAATAAAGTAGTTTAATAGTCATTGCCCAGTTAATAATATATTAATTTGCTTATTACACTATTAAAATACAAAAGTAACTAATAAATCATAAAATTATTTATTAAAAATCATTAGTTTTATTCATTTTATTCAACTTTTCCTGTTGCCTTACAGAGCGTAAACGGTAGTCGTACCACGTGACAAACGTCTACGTTCTTCTATCGCTCTCCTACTGCAGAACTTTGTGTACAGCTATCTCTCTCGAATGTTGACCACACAGCACACTGTGTACGGCTATAGGCAAGACTCCATCCATATGTATTTATTAGATCAATGGTATAAACACATGCTAAGTGACAGAAGGCAATCATTTAAAATGGGTAACTTGGAAAAACATTTAATTATTAATGTAAATGAATTTATATTTCGTAGTTCGTAGTAATAGATTGTAAATTTCTGTAAATAATTAATATTAAGCATGTCAATATAACTGTATTTATAAGCAAATAAATTTGTTAAAAACATTATTTTGTTTATATTTTACATAATAAAAATAATTCTATACTGTATTTAAACTTTGCTAGGTATTACAAATAATATGTAAATGGGTGATTATTTTTTGCTATATTTATTGTATTCTTGTACTGCATATTTTGCATATGTTTTTGCATATATCACACACATAACTGCATATTTTCCAATAAAAGCTTGCATATATATGCGCATATTCTTCCCATTTTCCTTGCATATCAATCCGAGCTTTAGATATAAGTAACTATTATCAGCGAAGTTGTAATATGAAATATTAGGACAGATACAGACTCTTGTAACCTAATAAATAAATACAACGTACACAGAGAAAAATTCATAGAGATAGTTTTCCAAAAAAATAATTGTTAGATGGTACTAAAGTTATTTTCTGCCAAAAAAATTATTAAAGTATAATTTTTATTTATAAATATATTTTTTTAATTTTCTTGATATATTTGTAAACTAGGCTCATGGTATTTGGCATGATGGTAGCGCTTCCGGTTTAACCGGAGGTGACATTAACTTTCTTATTTCTCATCAACCTATATCTTTTTTATATACTTGAAATCTATGTAATATTACGAATTCAACGGTATGTTTGAAGTGCATTTTTATTCATGATATAAATTACAAAAACATAACATAAAATTACGAATAATTAACATGCTGTGAAAAAAGTTGAGATAATATTGAGTAATATTAAAATAATTGTTACGAAAAAATGATCAGATCAAAATCGTCAGAAAACGGTGTTGTATGTGCATTATTTACAAATCACACATAAAACGGTAGAACTTTTCGTTTTAAATTGTGAAAATGTATTTAATATTACTAAATGTGTATAATTTAATAAATTTTCTATAAAATTTGAGTTAATTTTTTTTCTGCGCTTAATGTGACACCTGGACATCGTCAAACCTGCCTCTAAAGTTGTCACACGTGTTCGTTTTTGGTTGCTGTGAGCAAATTCGGCACCCATTGTGAGTAGAGGATATCCTTTTCATAGGCAAATGTTCGTGTAAGATATTGCGCACACGTTCAACTGAGATCCGTACCATCTCAACTATTTAACGCACTTGCAATATACGGTCTTTTAATACATTGTCATGGATTTTATCAATCATTTCTGATGTGGTGATCTCATTTAAACGTCCTAAACATTCGGCACCACCTGTACTTGTGCGGCCAAATCGAAAATCATTATACCACTTGCGAATAATTTTAATTGATGACGAAGAGTCCCCATAATATTTATCAAGTTTTGCTTTGGCGTGCGTAATAGTTTTTTACGCAAAAAATAATATCTAATCAGCACACTAAATTCACTTTTTTCCATTATTGCAAAATTACGAGAGGTTGTCTAATCTGAATGACTGCCAAAACTTAATGACAGAATCTGTCTGAAAATTTTAAGGTGGCCTACTGAAAGATAATATTTCACAAATATTATATTAGATTTAGGATTGTGACGTCATCAATTAGAATTTTACTGGACTTATCAAACGACCCTCGTAAATCGCTTGCAGCAGTGTGGACAATGACGGACACCACTTCGCTATATTATTGTCAAAACCACTTCAAATATAACTTCTCATGTTGCAGGTTAAGTATATAAAAATAAAATCTGGTGCAACCGGAAGCGCTACCATCATGCCAAATACCATGAATTATGAGCCCCTAAAGGAAAATTAAAAAATAATTATAAAGAAAAAAGTTATTTTAGGTGGCCCAATTTTCAAATTCGCTCGTGTATAATTATTTTTATTGTATTATTTGCAAATTAGTAATCCATTGCAAAACTGGATAAAAATACTATTTTTATCTTCAAAGATTAGTTATACTAGTATAAAAATGTTCCTGTTAATTATGTAACAATATATTAAAATCTGTAAAATTAAAATTTTATTGCAGAATATAATTAAAATAATGCTAGTTTATAATATTTGCCCCATTTAATTTTCTTTCCAACCTTGATAACGAACTCTTGCTTACCTACTTGTTTTGTCGGCTCTATTCGGAAATTTTCGATAAGGCAGGGCGGAGCTAATGAGATCAACCCTAGCAATACACACCTGCGATATCTATGTGTCCATTCTGGTACTAGAATTGCATATTAAGTTATTCTTTCTGTACTAAAAACTACGTAAGATATTTTTGAAAATGAAATACGAGTACTAATAGATTTCATAAATATGTTTTTCTATTTCGGTGTTCTTATGTTTCTATAAAAGCACTGTTTATCACTGAAAACACGACGTTTAGAAAATCTATAAACGTACTGTTTTTGGCGCCTTTCATGTTCTAGAGGTGGTAGTCATGCTTTCATAACTGACAGATAACCTTAAAATGGTAAACTGTTTGTGTTGAAATATTACTTCTAATTGTGGATTTTTATCCTTTCACTAGGTGATAGGACTAGAAAGAAAAGAAATTTATAGCTATAGCTGTGTTAGTTAAGAAAGAATAAGAATCTGTGAAGTTAAAATTTCAACTAAAAAATTATGAAACAAGAAACAATGCGCTCAGGTTTACTTTGTCAAAATAATTAAAACGGTAAGTTTTATTTATTACAATTTAAATTTATAGTAATGCAATTTTGAATCTAATGTATTGTTATTCCAGGCAGGTTATGAAATGTATGATGCACAAACAATTATGAAAAGTTGACGTTTTAATCCATGATTTGCAGTTCCACGTTGTGGCGAACTATCGAATATATGCCATATATGTTTTGTATTAAAAATTGTAAGAAAAGCTGTTGCCGTGATCTGTGCAACTGAGCAGTGAGTGTTGTAAAAATGGTGGAAAGTAAAAGTCTAGAGCAATAAATTGTTCATTAAAGTATTTCATTATTTAAAGAAGTTTTATTTATATGTTTACTCAATAAAAAGGCTTGATGGTCCACGTAACGTCCTTCAATCCCATAATCAAGTTTTATTTATGATAATAACCAACACGAAACACCGATACGTCAAATCAGGATGGTTCATTAATAACCTTGGAGTATGTATTGGTTTTCCTCTTTCATAATTGTATAATGCTTGATACAATGTTTTAATGTAAACAATCAGACAAAATCACAAGATACACAAACTGTCAAAATGTGAAATTTCAATTTCTAGCGGGAAACGCTACCAACATAACTGATAAAAAAACACCAACTCATATTTTTGACAACTCCTTTATTTAAAAATCTAAATGTAAAATTACCTCAATAGAAAAAATAGTATAAAAAACATGTATTATAAGGCCTGTTGACGCACTCGTCCTTTGTAAAACTCGCCTAGCGGCTCGTTTTCCAAACTTGGACTCGTACGTTAACAGATTGCCTTATGATACTTGTGTTTTATTGTACTAATCTAACTCTCTACGATGTTAACATTTTAAAATAAATCGTAGTTGAAAATGACAAATATTGTTAATATTATATAATTATTTTTTTCTTATTTGGTACAATTTTTCTAAAAAAAACAGATTTCTGATCGTATGAATTAGATTTTTCTGATCCTGCATTTAAAATTTCAGGTGTTAATTTGTAATATTACAGTCAGATCTGTGGAAAAACGGAGACTTGTTTTTGATGCCGTTACGCCGACAAGTGTACCGCCATGATAAATTATTTCTTTTAAAAGTGGGTCAACTGAAAAGAGACGGGGTTCGTATAATGTCATGGATACCAGGTACATTATGTAGTTTATAATACCCACGGGCATTATGAGTTGTGCTATGATAATGTTGTCAAGAAATTCATACTGACACTGGGAACTTTGATATAGCCTAAAAATAAGCAGAAGAATACATAGCCTACCTTCTTTGTAAATTTTACTAAAACTTTTTGATCCGTAGTCCGTGTAGATGTAGAATATTAAAAAATTGTAGCAAAACATAAAATATTGTACGCACTACGCGTATTACTTGATGTTTATAACTCTCGGGCGATTTATAAACCTTCGGGCCAGAGACCCCTCGGCTATTATTTATAGTTGTCTATCTGCAAAAATAGGAATTATGCACTTCTTGTTCTTCTTCAGCGTTTCCCTATTTTATTAAGGATCGCTGTTCTTTCTTCTCTTCGACTCATTCCAGTCTAACGCATCTTCTTCATACAATCCTTAGTCTCTCAAGTCTTCTGCGACACAGTCCTTCAATCTTCTCTTTGGCGTTCTTCATACTCCTGACAGAGAGTTCCAATCCTGCGGACTAACTTCTGTAACCCCAACTATCCATAAGGGGTAGCCCAAACCGACTTTGCGCAGGGGTCAGGCGAGGCTACAACTGCATATTACTTGCGAGGAATACTCTATTACCTCTGAACTATTTACCTCTGTACTAAATATGAAGCGAATATTCAAATAAGTTCCTAGAACTATTAACATTTTAAAAAATTCATCACTATACAAACATACTTGCGATATTAACCTGCATTTAAAAAAATCTGGTGTGGCCAACACAATACCTCCGCCATGTACCGCTCGAGTCTCATAGCCGCGTGCCTGAGTGTAACGTCGCGAATCTGGGGAACCGGGTTCAATCCCGACCAACGCCAAATATTTCCAATTTTAAATAGCATAAAATTAACCCCTATGGTGCACTCTCCACGCCAGCAACGAGTGCCCGTGAGGTGACGCCTGGTAAACGCCCACACGGTGCAAATATTTCATCATTACCAATATCTGTGTACAAATCAGATTGTCACACCCAGCAATGGGTAATAAGCCGTGATGATATATTTATTTGTTTATTTATTTATTTTTAAATTAGCGAATTTTACTCTAATTTTGGCAGTCTATTTCTTAAAATATAATCTAATCCAACTAACTACATTTTTGATAATAAAATGATTCAATTTTAAATACCTGGATAAAATAGAATTCACTAATCCAAAAATGAGAATTAGCTTAAACTTTTTGGTGAATCGTTAACTTTTATTAATCTAAATACATACCTACATATTTACATATGCTGGAAACTGTATTGATTTCCTTTTCTATTGTTCTATTTACATTTTTCTTTCTTTCTTGTGAAGTGCCATTTCCGGTTTTCCGATTTACGCCAAAATCTAATGGGCTCTTTCCATTACAGAAAAAGTTCGAAATACAAGGTTTCAAAATTTTCTGAATGTTAGTATTTGAGTTAGATTGGAGGATCCACACACACATACACACAGACATCATCGTGAAAATGTTAAAATTGGATTGTAGGGACCTTAAAACGTGGTTATTTACCAAAATCTCGATATGCGATTTTTAGCACGATCCCTATCCCTTACAAAGGGTAGCGGGAGGTAAAAAAAATTTTTAAAATCTATTAGTATTTGACTTTTATAAGCAAAACGGCATTTCTCGATTTTCCTCTAAAATCAAAGTTGAATACTAATAGATTTCAATAATTATTTTTTTTAAATGCTGGTTAATATCTAAAGTATGATTGTATAGTGTTGTTAATAGTGCTAATACAGAAACAATTTATCTGAATTTTCGCTTCATATTTTAATAAAAGGGCAAATATGCCTTTTAAACCACTTTCCGATCCTACATTTCCCATCTTTAGTTTTGGTAAAGATTTTACAGTCGAATTCCTTTCTTGTCACCCTCAACATTTACCCAGACTTGGAATCGGCACCAAATTAACAGTGTGTATACACTCTATTGGGCTTCCAAATTATTAAGAGATGGCGCTGGGAACACACGCTCCGCCATAATGTACATAGAATGCCCTATATATCTCCTGCCAAAAAATGTGGCATAACGTACAAATCTAGATATACACACAGATCGCTCTGTACATCGTCTGCCAAGCACTGTTTCCTAACGTACAGATCTAGCCCATTAAGTTGGCGCGTATCAACTTCGCGCGCTTGCAAATTTAAAAAGTACACTCCGTCCTATAAATAGTAACGAAATATAAATTATTTAAATCAAAATAAGCTAATAGTTATAGTAAACACTGATAGATGTCATAACGTAATTGTAAAAATTACAAAAATTTAAAATAATTATATATAAGTTTTTTGTATTACAGCATCAAATAATAAATTATGATTATTTTTTGGATGATGTTATTGTCATTCTTTCGGGTTTGTGCTAACCCACTAAGTGGGAAATGCGTGATTTTATGTATGTATGTAAATAATAAATCAAGTATTATATGAATCACTCATGATCTCTTATTGTATATGCATAATATCAATTTGTAAATATCAATTAAGTATTTATATTTTAAATATGTGGAAATGGTATGTAAATGTTTATAGTATTAAATAATTAATAATATAAAAATCTAATCTGTATATACAATAAAGTTTATAAGGACATATAATATTTGTTGCAAGAAGCTGGTAGCAATGAAATAATAGTTGTGTTCCTTCGGGCTGTGATTCGCAATCTAAATGATAAAAGTGATCATGATTAAGAAGAATAATGTTTTCACGTTTCCTATTCGTTATCACCACTTACTCTTTTTGTGATCACTAAGCAACCTTCCCCCTTCTTTTCAGAATCAACCTTTTTGAGTGATTCACATGGATTCAGTTTAGAACAAATTGAAAATATACTATTTCGAGCGTAGAAATTTACGAATGTGGGGTTTGTGGCATTAAGGGAAATAAGAATTTTCTACAAAAGCGTGTAATGAACCACATAAAGATTTGTTTGAAATAAACCTACTTCATATTCCTTACCAAGAACATTATTTTTTACTTCAATATAATCCATTTTTAATTCTGACTATAATACTTGACAGCTGATTATTTATAGAATAAAATAGGATAGTTTGCATTAGTCTGCATATGACATTGACATTTGACACTAGATTGTGTTGTTTTCTTGATATAATTTTTAAATCCTATTTCAAAAGAATCACGATTATATTAATCAGGATTCACAAAATCATAATCATAGCCCGAAGGAACAAGGCTAGCGTATGAGACGGATGTATTACAAGGTTAATATATATTTTTATAAATGGCACAAGACAAATAAAACCCTTTTATATTTTAGTAACTTTTAAAATTAATTTTATTTTAAATTACACAGTGATATAACGTGAGATATAACTGTTTAAGTGTAAAATTATACTGAGATATCTAAACACGATTATTAAGGAAATCCATGTGCAATAGAAATTAAATCAAGTCATTCATTTAATATTGACGACTAAAACTACTGATGGCGGCGCTAGTGTTGTAGCATACACGTGCTCTGAAAATGGTATTGTGCTATTGGCGAAAAAATTCAAAGTAGGTGACGTCTGACGGCAGATTTGTGAACTAGAGGAATAAGGAAACGTTGATAGCATACATGGCATACATTGAAATGTATGTAATTTTAAACAGGTTTAATTTATATTTGTTGTAAAAGAAAGTGACATATATAGTGTATATTACATTTTCACATTTAAATAATGATCAGTAAATGCCATAGGTACTGCTCAGTGCCACAATGCAGTAATTACAAGTCAAAAAGTGTAAATTTCACTATATCCCAAGTGACAAAATATGATCTCGAAATTTTCTTTCCATATAGCTTTGAAGTCTCCAATCGGTTCAATTTTTTTCACACAGGATGGTAAAATTCTTCTAATTTTATAGCCAAACTATACTATTTATCATCCTTTTTAACAAGTTTTCCTCTTACTTGTTCCAAATCGGTACAACTTAATTTTTCTATTTCTTCTGCTCTGCAATACACAAATCCATAAACAAATAAATTAATAGCATAATAATAATGATAACTTTTGTTGTGAAACAATAAATATAGTTTTGATTTTTACTAACCTATTCATATGCAACAATACTGCAACAATATGTATGCCTCCCAATCCTGCTCTGCAACTAAATTTGGTTTCCAGTAATTTATATTCTCATTTAATAAAATTTCAATCATATGAGGATCTCTACTCAAATGACTGGTTTTTAAACAAGATCCAAGTATTGTACCTGATCCATAAACTTTTATTCCACAAAGTATATACATATCCTGCCTTAAAAACTGCTTCGTCTTCCTTTATAGGACGTGCAGGATCAACGTATTTAAAAATATCACCTAACTTTATGTTAAGTTTCTCCATATTAAATACTTTGCACTTTGAAAAATTGAAATGCATATTGCCAGTAATAAGGAATGAGAGAACTCTCCTTATTCCTCCGCCATCTTGCTACCGTCCGGCCTGCCATCTATTGTTCAGTTTTTTCGCCAATATGGCGAAAAAATTCAAAGTGGGTGACGTCTGGTGGCAGATTTCTGAACTAGAGGAATAAGGAAACGTTGATAGCATACATTGAAACGTATGTAATTTTAAACAGGTTTAATTTATATTTGTTGTAAAAGAAAGTGACATATATAGTGTATATTATATTTTCAGGTTTAAATAATGATCAGTAAATGCCATAGATACTGCTCAGTGCAACAACGCAGTAATTACAAGTTAATACGCATAGGCGAAGTTAGACTTTAAAATTAGGGGGTGCTAAAGTCCCTTACCTTAAAAAGAAAAAAAAGTTGGTTTAAAAAATAAAAAAGTATTTATTTGATTAATTTATAAACAAAAACATAAAATATTATTTAAAGTAACAAAATAGTTAAGTGTTAATAAAAGTGAAAGGAAGTTTGGATCAAGACGCGAAGCTAATTTTCTGTTTCCATTCAGAATAATAAATTCTTGCAAAAATATCATAGATATTATTTATTTATTTTTTTATTATTATTTTTTTTCTTGAAAGTTTATTTTCAATATTCTATACTGATCTACCTACTACTAAATTAGTAAAGCGATTTTGTGTCATAGTCATAGTAGTGCTTAGCCAGTTCTTAATTATTCTCCTCATAGGTAACAGAGAATAATCTTCCACAAGTTTTTGTGTATATAGGCAGAATGAGCGTAATTTTATAGTTTATAATAATTATCAAATGTACCTAGATTAAGTACACTTTATTATTTGATTTTTGACTGCTCATCATGTTCTTTAGAACAGTAATTTCAGCTTTCAAAATATCTTTTTTTTGTGGTATAATGATCTATATCTACGGCTATTGCTAGTTCTTGGCTTTCTAGGGAAAATCAGAGTTTTAGGTGTATAGTTATTGCATCAATTATATGGTAGTAAAGTAAATATATAAATTCGAAAAGAATCATCATCAAGAATTATCAGCACAAGTATGTAAGTCAGTATCATGTGAACTAGATCCAATTGTTGATGCGACCAAATAATTTTTGAGTAATTTTGACTCGCTTTTTTATTTTTGTAGTTTTAATAGGTTCAATTTCAATATTGTTATTTTTTGAAGCAATTTCAATATCTCTCCGTTAGTACAAAAAGACAGTCAGTTCATTTTCTTCTAATATTTTTTTTATTACATCATTAATGACAGTTAAATTCCCTTCTTTGCTTTGAAGGTTCTGTCTTAATATGTTGATAATATTTAATATAACAGTCGATATGAATAGATGTGTCTAAAATGAAATTATTAAAAATTATAGAAATTTTGTTAGGGGGTGCTAATTCAGAATCTGGGGGTGCTAAGCACCCCCAAGTACCCCCCTAACTACGCCTATGTTAATACGTGTAAGTTTACACTATATCCCAAGTGATAAAATATGATCTTGAAATTTTCTTCCCATATAGCTTTGACATCTCTAGTCGGTTCTATTTTTTCTTTTTTAAAACAGGATGGCAAAATTCTTCTAATTTTATAGCCAAACTATACTGTTTATCATCCTTTTTAACAAGTTTTCCCCTTACTTGTTCCAAACCGGTACAACTTAATTTTTCTATTTCTTCTGCTCTGTAATACACAAACCCATAAATAAATAAATTAATAGCATAATAATAATGACAACTTTTGTTGTAAAATAATAAATATAGTTTTGATTTTTACTAACCTGTTTATATGCAACAAACCTGTAACAATATGTTAGCATTTGCCTCCCAATCCTGCTCTACAACTAAATTTTGCTGTCCAATAATTTATATTCTCATTTAATAAAATTTCAATCGTATGAGAAACTCCACTCTAATGACTGGCTTTTAAAAAAGAACCCAGTATTGTACCTGATCCATCATCTTTTCTTCCACAAAGCAATACATGTTCTGCTTTCCTTTATAGGTCGTGCAGAAGCAATGTATTCAAAAATATCACCTAACTTTATATTAATTTTCTCAATATTAAATACTTTGCACTTTGAAATGCATTTTGCCAGCAATAAGAAATGAAAGAACTCTCCTTATTCCTCCGCCATCTTGCTACCGTTCGGCCTGCTACCTATAGTTCAGTTTTTTCGCCAATACAAAGTCTCCAAGCCACAACGTCGTAAAGAATAACCAAAAAACAATTGTACACATAAGTCTAATGAAAATTGCTACATTTTTTTTTTTAATAACCTGACTTACCAATTCTGTCTTATGCTGTGGAAAGAACCTGAAACATATAAAATGACAGCCTGGAAAAATGCTCCTAAAAGAACAGACTAGAATTAAATTTTCAAAAATTTTGAAGCCAAACTGATCTTAAAATTAAGATTTTCTCCTCCAAATCTATTAAAACTAGGCTTTTTTAATTTGTGTTATTAGGGTTAAAATGTCATTTTTGAACGAACAGGCCAAAACTTACATACTTCATAAGCTTCAATTAATTGGATTTTCTAGTAGCACTTGCAATTTTTTATCATCATATTTACGCAATCGATTACAATATGTTTTTGTAGACGGATTTGAATCTTTAATTTACGCTGTCCCTTCAGGTGTGCCTCAAGGCTCTGTGCTTGGCCCATTATTATTCTTGCTATTTATTAATGATATTGTTAATATTATAAATCATTCTAAATGTTTAATGTATGCCGACGATTTCAAATTATTTCATGTTATTTCGGATTATTCTAACTGTTTAGAACTTCAGCATGATTTGCAAAATATTTATGATTGGTCTATTAGAAATAAATTGTATTTCAATATTGATAAATGTCATGTTATGAGCTATACTAGAAAACCTCTTGTTGTTAATTTTGATTATTCAATGAGCAGCAAAATACTAGCTCATGTTATTAGTAAAAAGGATCTTGGCATTACATTTGATCCTAAACTAACATTTTATCCGCATATTCTTGACATCTTATCACATTCTTATAAAATTATTGGTTTCATAATGCGAACTACAATTGGTTTTCAAAATATTTCATGTATAACAAAACTTTTCTGTACTTTAGTTCGTAGCAAATTAGAATATGGTTGCATTGTTTGGTGTCCATTTTACGCTTATCAAATTTTGTCACTTGAAAAAGTCCAAAAAAAGTTTTGTAAACACTGTCTTTTTCGTTTAAACAATTCTTGGCCAGACCTTGACTACAAACGTTTACTCTCTCAATTCAACTTAGAATCACTTTCTGCGCGTCGAGTCAAGCAGCAGATTTTATTTATTTATAAAATAATAAACAATCACATTGATGCACCTCATCTGCTAGCCCAGTTAAATTTTTATGTTCGGCCTTGCAATACACGAAACAATATTACTTTTCTTTGTAATTTCTCGAGGACTAATTATTATTCAAATTCTCCAATCAATGCAATGTGTAAATCTTTCAACGTGCATTCTGAATGCCTTGACTTCTCAACCAGTTTATATACATTCAAAATTTGTTTGTCACACATACTTCATTAACACTTGATATTATAATGCACAGAATAAATTACTTCCATAGTAAATTGATTAAATTAAAAATTCGAATCAATTTTGTTCATTTAATGTAAAGCGTTATTGTCATAATTTTGACTGTCAATTGAATTATTAAATTTTTATTTGCTTAGGAGGTGGATTTATCTGTGTGGATTTATCTTGGTGTAGTACTTTCTTGATACAATTTTTGTATCTGTCATGTATGTAGACAATTACATATTCTAATTTGAAATTATTTATACATATTTGAGATTATTTATGTTTGAAATTATTTATATTTGAAATTATTTATATTAATTATTATTATTAGTAAGGGTTGTTCTAAATGTATTTTTTCTCTTTTTTTGTATTTTTCTTATATTATTATGTACATATATGTACTCACTGATTCATTTGATTTTTTGATATCTTGTAATATTATTCTATAATTGGGTGTATCCTGTTGAATAATAAATAAATAAATATCTATAACCCTATTTGTGGGCGTAAAGTATGATTTTTTGGCCTTAGGGCGATTTAATAAATCATAAAAGCTTTAATTTTTATTTTGAATTATTGGTATTGTTACAATATAGACATAATATTGATTCTCGGAACTTTTATCATGCTCTTCTTGAACAGCTTGTATTTGCTCTGTTATTCTGAATTTGGTTCGAAGTTGAGGACTCACTATCACAAACCAAAATTTGGTTAGCAATTTTGAATTTAATTTCCACTGAACTTTCAATGTAACATTTTCCATTTTTATATAAAAAAGTTTGTTCTCAGTTTTGGGTTGACATGAAGCAGCATACTTTATGTATATTTCTAAAAATTTCGGTGACGTTAACTTTTATATATTATCAACAATTGTAAACATACGGTCAATACGAGTTTGGCCGTCGTACTTAGTTGAACATCAGAAAAATATCAAAGAAACTATGGTTTTCACAGACCGACGTATGACGGTTCTTTTATTGCCAAGAAACTATCTATGCGGAGTAAATATCTTAGCATCGGGAGGTTTTGAACAGATAGGCTTTAAATGGGAAAACATTTTTTTTAACTATTATCTCTCCTATAAACTTTATAGGGTACATTTTATATTAAATTTAAGAGCATAAAATTCTGTATTTTTACTGCCAAATTTTTGAATTTATGCTATGACCAAGGAATCTCAATTTAAAGACGTTGCAAAAATAGATCATTTTATACTCTAAATGTCAATGTATAATGTATCGCATTGAGTTTTGAAAATATCTGAAAAGACGTGTTTGTCAGGAATTCTCGTTTGTATAATGTAGTATGGATGATAACGAACTAGATTTACTTTGTACGCATCCAGATATTACTAATACTGAATTTGATATACAAAAAGGCATATAAAGAATTTACAAGTCGGTGTAAATGCAAGAAGATAAAAAGTATATCAAAAAATGTACTTCTGGCATTATTCTCTGTAAAATACAAGTGCCGTAAAGCTTGTACTCTTGGGTCACATTCCGCGATGATAAAAGCAACAATAATTATATACGAAAACGTCGATATTAGTAATTCACAAGTCAAAAATTCTCAGTAAAGCACGAATAGAGAACGGGCACTCAGCTGTTTCCGGTAATCTTCGACACAGCTGATCTTGCTGCCTCGGCCTGTGACTGAATTCATTGGCAATTACGCCATCTATTTAAAGTGAGTTTCCTTTGGCGTTAATTCAAAATCTGAAATCAGTTTCTTAACTTACATTATGATGTGAACAACAAATTTGTCTTGTGTTTCATTGTGTGAGCTTAATTAGTAGTTTTTACAACGTCTGTGTATTTCAAGGAGCTATCACCTAATATGCAACTTCGCTATTTAGCTAAAATCAAGTTAATTGGTAATATTGACCTGTACAATTGGAAGGAAAGTGAGTTTTCGTAGGATATATCGGATTTTTCGAATATTTTGCCAATGGATATAATCAATTATCTTCTTACCAACGAAAGTGTTTACACCTAAGAGTAATTAAACGCTTTCCGTAATTAGAAGCGTATAAGTTTTATCAGAGGAGTTGACTATGAAGAAATTTGAAAGAAATGTATTAATTACAGGATAGGGGAGTAATTTAATATTGCAATGAAGTGAAATATTTTTAACTTCTATATTCCAAATACAATATTTTATCTCAAATTATGAAACAAACCTTTTAGTTTTTCTAAAGTTTTGCGGGGGTCATTGATATCTAACAATTAAAATTTGTCCAGAATTATAAATAGTAGTCTACAAATTACTTTTTCATGAAATTTTTCTTCTAAATAGGTATTATATTTTCAAAATATGCTTAAATAACGGTATTTGTTTTAATTTTAAATTTTTGTTTAATAATGTGACTTCACACCGCACGAGGAAGCAAGATCAGCTATTTTGAAGGTTCACGGAAACAGCTGAATGCCCGTCCTCTTTACAGGGTGGGTCTAGGAAGTCACCTCCCTCCTTAACTTTTTTACCTTTTGTCACCTTTAGGTGAGGAAGTTATTGTATTTGTTCGAAAAATGTGGTAGTGAGTTTTTAATGAATAAGTACGTTTTTGGATCCCTAGGATACGATTGTGTGTGTGTGTGTGTGTGTGCGTGTGTGTGCGTGGGTGTGGGTGTGTATGTATTTTCGCCTGCGATAACTCTAATACTACAATTCCAAAAATTATAATTCTGATGTATAATCTTGATTTGTAAGTAAAGAAAACTCAGAAATTAGTTTAACAACGTACATTATTCCTCTTGACAGTTTTTACAGACAAAAGACTTCTGCAGACAATAATTATAACAGTGTAGCCAACCGTAATATCTTGTAGTACATTTTCAGTTACAGAGTTGCCACCTATAGCATCGTCAACACCCCTTCTCAACGAAGTAACTGCAAACTTACTCTATTTCCTTTTAATCCTTGATTAGTCCAATTGACGATCGCTTTTCTATAAATTTATCATTGGCCAAAGGTTTAGTGAGTATATTCGCGATCATTTGTTCGGTCGAATAATATCGCAAATTGATGATTTTATTTTACTATAATTCACGAATAAAATGATGAGACACGTCAATGTGCTTTATCCGGTTGCCGCCGCGATCTGATTCAACGAGCTTGAGGCAACCCTAATTGTCCTCTTGTAGGATGATCGGATTTTGTGCACCGATACCTAAATCTTGCAGCAATAGTTTTAGCCACAGCAACTCCCGACAAGCATGGGAAACAGCAACAAATTCCACTTCGGTTGATGACAGGGCTACAGTAGTTTGTTTTCTGCTGCTCCAGGTGATTGCAGAAGTTTCCAACTGGAATATAAATCCATTAGTGGACTTTCTATCTTGACGATCGCCAGCCTAGTCTGCATCCACAAATCCGTTTAGTTCTAGCTTTTCTCCTACCTTGAAGCACAGTTTCTGATTAATGGTGGCGTGCAAGTAACTTATTACTCTCTTCACCGCCTTCCAGTCACTCTCAGTTGAAATTTGGACTCGACGACAAAGAACGTCCACAGCTAGGGTGATGTCTGGTCGTGACAAGTTTGCCAAGTACAACAGTGATCCCACTGCCTTGCAGTACTGTGTGTTGTCGGATAGTCTAGGACTCGGCGCATCGTTGGTAAGAAATCCCGTCTCCATCGGCGTGACTAGAGGTTTAGCACCCTGCAGGCCATATTCAGCAACTAGCGCAATAATTTTGTTGCTCTAAAGAATCTTAAAACATCCGTACTTTTCCTTCTCCACTTGTATTCCCAGGTAGTGGCGCACCGGAGCATGTCGCGCAGTCGATAACCACGCTATCGAATAGCCGAAGCATCAAAAAACCGTGACATCGAAAGCTGCCACGTCGACACCTACTCTCCACTACTCGCCGTAGCTCCGAAATTCATCACATCGAAAATCGCCACGCCGACAACACCCTCCCCCCCCCCCCCCCCCCTACTAACCATAGATACGATGAGTGCGCGTCGTGCAGTCGACAACCGCTACATCTAATGACCGTCACATCTAAAATCCATAGCATCGACAAGTCGCCACACCTACACCAACCCCCACCACTTTGAACGCGATAATCATTGCATCTAATAGCCGTAACATCGACAAGTCGCCACGTCTACACCACTTGAACCAGATTGCCGTCACATCTACTGACCGTAGCGTCGACAAGCCGCCACATCTACACAACCCCCTCCACTTTGAACACGATAGCCGCCACATCTAATGACCGCAGCGTCGACAAGTCGCCATATCTACATTCATTGCATCCACTATATCCGTTATAGTAATAACTCAGATGACTCGCTGTAGTTAAGTTCAAATTCTCGTGCGCAATCAAAATACATTATCTCGAATACGATATGCTATGAAATTTAATAAATACTAATAGCAATAAATTGTATTTTGAGTTACTTAGATTATGCCCGAACAAATATATACCGAAACAAATGTATAAAATGTTGATATATAATTAATGTATGTGACTCTCTTGCAAAGTATATAATCATGTATAAATCTAAAACGATATTTACAAAAAAAAAAAATGTAGAAAAAAGGATTCTAATACATTTTACCTCTCTTAATAGAGGTATACATACCAAGATTTTCGTAAATAAATACGTTTTGAGGTCTCTAGGACCCGATTTTAACATTAACAATTTAACATTTTGCAGATTGTTGTTGTTGTTGTTGTTGTTGTTGTTGTTGTTGTTGTTGTTGTTGTTGTTGTTGTTGTTGTTGTTGTTGTTGTTGTTGTTGTTGTTGTTGTTGTTGTTGTTGTTGTTGTTGTTGTTGTTGTTGTTGTTGTTGTTGTTGTTGTTGTTGTTGTTGTTGTTGTTGTTGTTGTTGTTGTTGTTGTTGTTGTTGTTGTTGTTGTTGTTGTTGTTGTTGTTGTTGTTGTTGTTGTTGTTGTTGTTGTTGTTGTTGTTGTTGTTGTTGTTGTTGTTGTTGTTGTTGTTGTTGTTGTTGTTGTTGTTGTTGTTGTTGTTGTTGTTGTTGTTGTTGTTGTTGTTGTTGTTGTTGTTGTTGTTGTTGTTGTTGTTGTTGTTGTTGTTGTTGTTGTTGTTGTTGTTGTTGTTGTTGTTGTTGTTGTTGTTGTTGTTGTTGTTGTTGTTGTTGTTGTTGTTGTTGTTGTTGTTGTTGTTGTTGTTGTTGTTGTTGTTGTTGTTGTTGTTGTTGTTGTTGTTGTTGTTGTTGTTGTTGTTGTTGTTGTTGTTGTTGTTGTTGTTGTTGTTGTTGTTGTTGTTGTTGTTGTTGTTGTTGTTGTTGTTGTTGTTGTTGTTGTTGTTGTTGTTGTTGTTGTTGTTGTTGTTGTTGTTGTTGTTGTTGTTGTTGTTGTTGTTGTTGTTGTTGTTGTTGTTGTTGTTGTTGTTGTTGTTGTTGTTGTTGTTGTTGTTGTTGTTGTTGTTGTTGTTGTTGTTGTTGTTGTTGTTGTTGTTGTTGTTGTTGTTGTTGTTGTTGTTGTTGTTGTTGTTGTTGTTGTTGTTGTTGTTGTTGTTGTTGTTGTTGTTGTTGTTGTTGTTGTTGTTGTTGTTGTTGTTGTTGTTGTTGTTGTTGTTGTTGTTGTTGTTGTTGTTGTTGTTGTTGTTGTTGTTGTTGTTGTTGTTGTTGTTGTTGTTGTTGTTGTTGTTGTTGTTGTTGTTGTTGTTGTTGTTGTTGTTGTTGTTGTTGTTGTTGTTGTTGTTGTTGTTGTTGTTGTTGTTGTTGTTGTTGTTGTTGTTGTTGTTGTTGTTGTTGTTGTTGTTGTTGTTGTTGTTGTTGTTGTTGTTGTTGTTGTTGTTGTTGTTGTTGTTGTTGTTGTTGTTGTTGTTGTTGTTGTTGTTGTTGTTGTTGTTGTTGTTGTTGTTGTTGTTGTTGTTGTTGTTGTTGTTGTTGTTGTTGTTGTTGTTGTTGTTGTTGTTGTTGTTGTTGTTGTTGTTGTTGTTGTTGTTGTTGTTGTTGTTGTTGTTGTTGTTGTTGTTGTTGTTGTTGTTGTTGTTGTTGTTGTTGTTGTTGTTGTTGTTGTTGTTGTTGTTGACATGTTAGTATGGTACGTGTGTTACGAATTTTTCTTCTCCAATAACTAACTATTAACAATACTGCAACCCAAGCAGCAAGCACTACAATTTTTCGTACTCCACGTCTGTACATCTACATGAAGAGCTGATTGGATGCAGTTAAATATATCTCGAAAATTTATTATAAATTTAATGACAGTACCTACACACAAATTACATAAAATTATTTAAATTTGAAACGTATTCATCAAGTTAAGAATCCTGAGTAAATTATTCAACGAATATACACGAACATACCGGATGGTCGTAGTTCAAGATATCAGCGGATTGCAATACACAAGAATAATTTACTTATATTAGTAATGAATTTTTGTAACATATAATAAGAACTATACTCTGTTCCATTTAAGCCATTCTGCAGATGGCGCTGATATCAGTGCCAGTTTCAAGTAGACGAAATTACATTGTCTCTTGTCTCCAATTTTAGCCAAGTATAGAGTTCAAAACTATGCCTTATTCTCTACAATACTGAATGGCTTAAATAGAATACGGTATATACTATTATATACTCTGTTACACCTAACCAATTCAGAAGATGGCGTTCACATTAGCGCCAGTTTTAAACAGCCGAAATTAAAAAATGGCGTTATTCAACTGATACCATCTGACATTTTATTAAAATATGAAAAAGGCATCGAAATACCATCGAAACTTTGTATATTATAATCTGTGGATGTGAAATATAAAGTATTATCTACCTGCGTTCCAAATCGGATATAGATGATGGTTGATATTGCACACAAAAATAACACGAGATATGTCATGTACAGAATGTCTCATTTTCGATATTTTTTTTAAGGTATCTCGATAATATTAACGATAGATCACAAACGTTTGCACATTGCAGGGTCAACTTTTTGAGTAAAGTTTAATAGTCACCCCAGGAATTTTCGATCTTCATCACTTATCGCTCATTTTGAAAATGTATCATAACTTATTTAATAGGTACGTTCTATCGGTGTCAGAAATCTTCCTACTTCTTCTAGTAGAACATCAATGGTCGTTCTTTTGCGTCAAAAAATTGAAATATTCCTACGAATCATTCCAACTTCAGAGTTGGGAGCGTTGGTAGGAAGATATATAGAGTGGAGACACATTCAAAATTTTACTAGCCGACTGTCGAGCGTACATTTCTGTCACATTTGTGAATGTTTAGAGTAGACTGTGCTCAACAAAAGTATCTCCTTTACGTTTTTATTATTCAATATATTTTTATATAATTATAATCTCTGTAATATTTGCATAACGACATTTTGAAGGTCCAAGATAAACATATAAAGTTATCTTTAGTTGTTAACTAACAATAACACAACCACTGCCACTGTTCTATTGTATTTATTTTTTTACTTGACAGTTATTTGCTACTGAGCGTTCTATTGCTTTAAGAATATTCTTATTCTAGTAGGAATATTTCTGACACCGATAGAACGTACTTATTATGATAGAGAAAAAATTGTTTTTACAAAAATTTTACCGTTTTTCAGATAAAATAAAATGGAGTAATTAGATTTTTTGAAAACTTCATAATTCTCGAAATATAACACAAACTTATGATTTTTTAATTGGGAACCTATGTTGAAAATAATCTCATCTTTTTGCTCAATTTATAAGGTTTTGAATGATATATAACAAGTCTACATTCTTTTGGTTTAAACATTAATAAAAGACGAATTATTAATTTATTGGGGTGAAAATATTGGAAATTATTAAGATACAAATGAAAAAATCTCTCACAGATCATCATTTGCATATTTATACTAATATTTGTTTCAGTTTTACTCATTTTTTCAAATTATTTACTTCAAAGGCATATTAAACCGTTTTTTTTTTCGGATTGTGTCAAAGCCAACTATAACGTAGATAAATAGTAATTTAACTAACGAAAATAATTAGTTAAGAATAATTTTGAGAACACAATTAATAGATATAGAATCAAACTAAACAAATGATGATCTGTAATAAATTTTTTCATTTGTTTCTTAATAATTTCCAATATTTTCACCCCAATAAATTAATAATTCGTCTTTTATTAATATTTAGAACAAAAGAATGTAGACTTGTTATATATAATTAAAAAGCTCATAAATTAAGCAAAAAGACGATATTATTTTCAACATAGGTTCCCGTTTAAAAAATCATAAGTTTGTGTTATATCTCGAGAATTATGAAGTTTTCATAAAATCTAATTACGCCATTTTATTCTATCTAAAAAACAGTAAAATTTTTGTTAAAAAATTTTTCTCTAACTATCATATTAAATAAGATATGATATATTTTCGAAATGATCAAAAAACGAGTTTTTGCCTGTAGCTCAGAAACAAAAGAAGATCTAAAATTCCTGTGGTGACTATTATACTTTTCTGAAAAAGTGGACCCTGGAATGTGCAAACGGTTTTGATCTATCATTAATATTACCCGAGATACCTTAAAAAACATAGAAAATGAGACATTCTGTACACTAATACTAGTCTGAAATTACATTGCATAAACTTGGCTCCGATTTCAGCCAATCAGAGAGTAAAAATATTTTTACTGCCTATTATTGCTATTTGCATAGCAACCGCTCAATAAACGCATTGCAACTGTTCAACAAACGCATAGCAACATAATTTGATGGCGATAACTTTCAAAATAGGTATTAGAGATAATTACTAAATTATTAATAATAATAATAATAATAATATTAATTTTAAAATTGGCATGGCAGAAATAATGTGTTCAACTTATTGCACGATGACGATACACATACGAAAAGCATCTTACCTACTCGTAAATAAAGACTAGCTTTACGTACCTACCTACTTGTATCGCAGATAGAGTCCGTGCGCTCAGAGAAAAAACCGACGCACAAGCCAAAATTCATCCGGGCGAGTCCAACTTGTGAAAGTAGGGATGGTACGATATTGTGACAGGTAGCAGCTGCTTGTTGTGTATAGGTTATAAGATATAAATATGGACAAAGATATTCAATCAAACGTCTTTTGTGCGAGTAATAATTATATGTATACTTGTTTATGAATTTTATGTATCGTAAATGATAATAATATTAAAATTAATAACATTTAAATATTATTCAGTTAAATGTTTTTTGAGCGAGTATTAATAGTCAACATTTTAGATTGGGTAATACAACTTCTACTGCGCCGATTTGTTTTTTCTCTAAACACACGGACTCTAACTGCTATCATTATTTCGAAACAGGACCAGACTGGCTATCTGGAAATTTTGGCAAATGTAAGAGGGACTGGTAAACGCCAGAGTTGGTGATATGATTTGTTTTAACAGAGTTCATTCGAAACATTTTTTTTTACATTAAAACCGCGTTTAAACTAAATTTATATAATATCCTTGTAACATGTATTTTTTGCGTCCATTATTCAAAACTTTATTTCTCTATAGTTTAGTTTTATGAAAAAAGACTTCACTACCGCAGATGTGTAGGATAAATAAGATTTATAGAAGTATGGTATAATTATAGAGTTATCTTAATTTTATATGCAGCGCCGGCTAAAGACTCGAGGGGCCTATGGCCTGTGGCATCACTTTCCAACAGCCTCTCTCCTACATACATACAGGGGACATAATGATTTTCTTAAAATAACCGATTCCGGCGTTTGGTATAGTAAATGACATTTTTAAACAGGACATGCTGTAGTAATGTTTTTATATTCTTTAAAATGTTAAGGGAGAAGTTATATCTCATAGCTCTTCAGTTTATAGAAAAAAAAAGATTTGATTACAATAATAAAAATGACTAATAGCATAAATAACTATATATTTTAGTTATCAATTTTTGACGATCTTCTTATTTTAACAACCCTAGGAAATGTCTAAGCTGCCTAATGCCTTGGTCCCTTGTGCTAGTCACAACGGTTATTTTTTATGAAGAATTTTAAATTTTCATAGGGGCGATTTTTTTATATATGCCAGAACCAAATATTTCGAATTGGCACAAAATTGACCCCACGCCAAAAATGAGTGCCCGTGAGGTGGCGCCTGGTAAACGCCCGTACGGTACAAATATGTCATCATCATTACCGAAACCTATGTACAAACCAGATTGGCACACCCAGTGATGGGTAATATGCCGTGATGATATATTTATTTATTCCGCCTTCTGGAGGTAGGGTGTAGATAATAATTTCTTGAATTACATGTATTTAAATTTTTATATTGGACGTTTCGGGAACTGGTCAGTTCCCATCTTCAGCATTTATTTTTCAATACATTATTAACTTATGTTGTATAATTGAGATGTTTTTAAAGGTCGTCCTTTGTGCGCAAAACCCTCAACCACGAGTAAGGGGTGAACTTCACCTCCATCCTTGTGAAATGGGGGATTAAAGCAACAATGTAGTTTCTAGGAATAACGTAAACTTTATATAAATTTTGAAAATTATTTTTAAAAGTCAAAACCAAAGTATTTTCTCTAAATTTTTTTAACATACGACTAAAAAGAAAACATTCGTCCGCCATTTTCTACCACATTTTCAAAACTAAATTTAGCTTCCAGTCCGGCCCTGTCTAGACATTATTAAAAGTAGGCTTCTTAACGTTTATTTTTACACCTAAAAATGTCATTTTATGACACCAGTGACAAATCATTTTTACTTTTAACAAATGTGTTAAAAGTGAATTAGTTACCTGTAATGACGGATGAAACAACAAAACGACATGTTTGACATAATGTTAGAAATTATTAGAAATACAAAATTAGATAAAAAAAAATCGCTAGAATCTAGAATATGATTTTACGATGATGCGTACCGTACCTATATGTAATTTATTGGCGCCACTGTTAAGTAATTTTACCGGTTTCTGAATCTTAAGCCTTTGTATAAATATACACAAGCAGGCTGGTAACTAAGTAATAACTGCATATGTATGGTAATATTATTACCATTCTAACATGTCAACAACAACAACAATCTACAAAATGTTAAATTGTTAATGTTAAAACCGGGTCCTAGAGACCTTAAAACGTATTTATCCCCGAAAATCTTGGCATGTATACCTCTCTTACGAGAGGTAAAATGTATTTTTTTTGTAAATATCGTTTTAGATTTATACATGATTATATACTTTGCAAGAGAGTCACATAAAATAATTATATATCAACATTTCATACATTTGTTTCGGTATTTATTTGTTCGGGCATAATCTAAGTAACTCAAAATACAATTTATTGCTATTAGTATTTATTAAATTTCATAGCATATCGCTATATTATATGTATATATGTACCTATAGAATAAAAATATATCCTACTTCTAAACGAAACGTATTCGAGATAATGTATTTTAATTGCGCACGAGAATTTAAACTTTAACTACAGCGAGTCATCTGAGTTATTACTATAGCGGATAGGGTGAATGCAATGAATGTAGATATGGCGACTTGTCGACGCTGCGGTCATTAGATGTGGCGGCTATCGTGTTCAAAGTGGAGGGGGTTGTTGTAGATGTGGCGGCTTGTCGACGCTACGGTCAGTAGATGTGACGGCAATCTTGTTCAAGTGTTGTAGACGTGGCGACTTGTCGATGTTACGGCTATTTGATGTTATGATTATCGCGTTCAAAGTGGTCGGGGTTGGTGTAGGTGTGGCGACTTGTCGATGCTATGGCTTTTAGATGTGACGGCATTCGTGTTCAAGTGTTGTAGACGATGTTACGGCTATTAGTTGTTACGACCATCGCGTTCAACGCGATGGGGGTTGGTGTAGATGTGGCGACTTGTCGATGCTATGGCTATTAGACGTTACGGCCATCGCGTTCAAAGTAGTGGGAGGTGTTGTAGATGTGGCGACTTGTCGATGCTATGGATTTTAGATGTGATGGTCATTAGATCTAGCGGTTGTCGACTGCACGGCATGCTCCGGATACGATAGCCGTCACATCGAAAGTCGCCACGTCGACATCACCCGCCAGTACAGACCGTTGCTATATTAGCCGTCACATCGAACTTCGCCACATCTCCTCTAACTAATCGCTACCTAGTTTGTACTTCATACCATTTACGTCAGATGACACCGCCATGTACGAGAATGGCATTTATGCAATTGGTTAAATGGAAGAAAATATCTCTTTTTGTGAACATTTTAATGTTACAAAATATAAAACATTATATGATTGACTAAGCAAATATATGTGTGTATTACAAATGGTGTACATACATTGTATGTGCAAATATGTTTTAAAATTTGCACGCATATAACGGTGAAATATTTACCATTTTATGATGCCCATTTTTATATTTGTTTCAAATGTTAGAGAAAACTGAAACATGCTATTAGGACTGTTGTAAAAATAAAAAAAAAATATATTTAGCAGTTAGGTATATCTACAAAATGTACCGATATATGTCGTTTTCGTACATTACCAAACAGAAGATATAAATATGTAGGTATAATTTGGAGGTTGATAGTCAGAATTTGGACCAAAAAAATATTAATAATAAATATTGCTCGGAAAAAATAAAGTAACCCAAAAAAGTTTCAACTACCATTTAGTATTATTCCAAAATTTAAGGTATTGAAATCTGTCACTTTTCATATATACCGTGTGTCTACTTTATTATGGACCATAGGAAATACAATGGTAAAATTTTCAGATAGCTGTTAATGTAAATTATGCCCTCTTTATCTTAGAACTAAAGTGTAAATACAAAGAAATGTTCAAAAATGATTGATGTCGATGTGGCGGCTTTCGATGTGACGGCTATCGTAGGAACGATCAGTAGTGGGCGGTGATGTCGATGCGGCGACGTTCGATGTAACGGCTATCGTAGCTACGATTAGTGGTGGGGGGTGTTGTCGACGTGGTGACTTTCGATGTGACGGATTTTATTGCTACGGCCAGTGGTGGGGGGTAGGTGTCGATGTGGAGACTTTCGATGGAACGTTTTTTCGATGCTACGACTATTCGATGACGTGGTTGTCGACTGCGCGACACGCACTCGACTTAAACACCCATTTCGCCGTGATGGTACGCTGTCCATCTGGGAGATCTGCCAGCTCGAACACCTTGTGTTTGTCGAGTGATTTCATTTCCGTTTAGAAGCTTTGCGCCACTTCAACTGCTCTCTGGTTGACATCTTCAGCATGTCGTCCCACGATGCTGGATCACTGTGTCGTTCCGCTCCTCTTCTTGATAGCTGTAACGAACAGGTGGCTGGCCCTGGGTTGTTCTTGTCGATCTGCGTACTTCCGGCAGATGTTGAAGCGCATCTTCAACCCCTTCTGGTTCCTGCACATCCGCAGCTTCCATGTTTGGTAGCATTTGATCCTTGTGTGGTCATCCGCGTCCACGTTTCTGTCTGACATCTGGCTCAGTTGCTACTTGTTGCCCGCCTGGTGTTTCAGGTAACTGTTGTGGAAGTTTTTTAGTCTCGGCGTCCCTATCATCCCTGAGAATATGCCTGTCTTTTTCAAACGGATCCCAGTTCCTGCTTCTACAGTGTTGCCACATTGGCTACTAAAGCCACATGGTGTAGCCAATTTATGACATAAAATACAGTTATCGATGTAGGAAGATGTTCGGTTCAAATTGCCAAATTAATAACAATGGTGAAACAACAATGTTCGGTAAATTGTTATGATATTTTATTATGTTAATAAATGTTATAATATTCTTAATCCACACAATATTTGTATAATATAATAATACAGGCTAATTAGCATAAAAACATGTGGGTATAATTGTATTTTTTAAAAATATATCATCAGTGGCGTTTCGTGCATTTTATAGTAAGGCAAGCAATGACAAATAAGTGGTAAGAATAATATTGTGAAAAATGATGTAAACTATATTTAATTTGCTACAATAATTATAATTTACAACGAAAACTGCCGCACTACCAGAAAATTTTGTTTAACCAAGTATTATAAAAACTGCTTGCAGCTGAGCGTATACGGCGAAATATTTCCAATATAGAAGGCTATATGTTTGACAATGTTCGGTATTCGGTATACTGTAGGTATAGGCAGCGAATGCAGCCAAAGTTCTGCTTGCAGGCACTTTTTCACCGTAAGGCTAAGATCGTAATAGTTCGTACGCCAGAGAATGAATTAGATTAGCGGTGCAATAGACAACAACAAATATATTTCTATTTGATTTTAACTTTTGACATATTAAAGTTCTAAATAATTAATTATAAATATATTGTAAAAATATATTGTTATAGAATATAAGGCCAAGCACTGCTATATCACGAACAAAAAGCATAGAAAATTGTATCTAGAAACAAATAAGAACTACACGCGGAACATTTGTAGAAGTATAACATAGGATTTTAAAACTGTGAGAGAATTGGCTCTCGTGCACATTTTAGAGCAAAATAATAAGAATGAAAAGTTATTTATAGTTCTACTTTTAAAAAGGCTTCATTTCATGCAATCGAATATTTGTAGCACTAGATATTTACAAGACAAAATATGGAATTTTGGTCAAAAATTAGATAGCCGTAGAAATAAAAAACAAATAAAACATAATAACATATAAGATCATAATTCTTTAATATTTAATGCTGAATTGTAACAATGCAGACACAATGATTACTGTCAGAATGAGATTTTGTTTTATTTGTTTACCTAATTTTTGAGAAAAATGTTATATTTTATTTTCTAAATATCTAGTGCTACATATATTCTAATGTATTAAATTTTTAAAAGTTAAAATTAATTTTAAACAACTTTTCATTCTTATACTTTTGCTCTAAAATATACAGCAGAGCCAATTTCTACACATTTTTAAAATCCTAAGTAAAACTTTTATGATCCGCGTTGCACAATGCACACTCTTAAGGTCTTATCACACTAGAAGTAGTACTTCTGACTTGTCACGCATTATCCATTACTTCGGTTCATATCGCTGACTTACTCCAGCTACAAGGTAGTCATGGATCCTGTTGTCATATGATATGAAATCGGTTTCATTTCCTTTGACTATTTGTCACTGACTTCTTTATTGCGCATGCGGAACTGTTTCTGAAGTACAGAAATGCAACTTTACGGATTAAAGTATAACTGTAGAAACGTCAGAAGTTGACATTTTTTTGTTTGATGTGCATAAAATTATTATGCTTGCCCACAATTGCATCATTTTCCCATCGTTTGCATTCATTTTACTTGAAATAAGTTGATATGTCAAATGACAAATTTGACATATGTTGTCATTAAAGAAAGCTATCATAACGAACTTCAAGTATGAAAATCCACTAAAAGTCAGAGAAAACGGTTGTTCGAAATTGAAGTGTGATAGATCGAGTTGATCATACAAAATAAGTCACCGAAAAAGAGTCAGAGATATGATTGTAGTGTGATAAGGCCTTTATATGAATTTGTAACCATAGAGTTAGGAATATATAACAGAGGGAGCACCTGTCCGAAATCATGAGACCGTGAGGAAAATGGTCTGCCATTATGTACTGGTCCATATCTGATTAGTTTTTTGCTTTCGTTGACATGTGTTATTTCTAATTTGTTCCTTAAACTTATGTTAGCCAGTTTTAAAGGTCTTATAGAAAGCACGTATAACATAAATTATTGCCAGATTTACTATCTGTGGGGTTAGTTGTAGTTCTACCATAGGTTAAGCGTGGTACACTTACTTAAGAATATCCTGTACATTCTTAACTCTATGTTTGTAACAATCCCATATTTTTTTTTTTTTTTTTTGAAGACAATAGCCTTGTGACAATATCAGCTAAATTTATTTTGCCGTAAATATTTTTAAAAAATACTGTCAAAACATTGTTAAACAAAGCATAAATATTTAGATGACTATCCAAAATATAAATATACGAATATTAATAAAAAATATGTGAAGATATGCTATCAAAACAAGAGGTGTTGTATTGGGATTCATTCGGATATAGGTGAATCCTCGACAACGATAGAAACACTATCTTCATAGCTGTTCTGCTGATCATTTGAGCCCGAATGAAGTTCAGCGAATAAGATGTTCTGATAAAGACGAGCAGGCATGTAAACCTGAAACAATGTGAGTTAGTGTACAAAGTTGTGCGTGTGGGATAAACCTATACTTGGCGTATTTGGCTGGGTAGAAATGAGGCCAGAGTATCGACCAGGTCTTCGAATGTGGGTCTACGTGCGGGATCTAACTGCCAGCAATCGGACATCAGCTTATATCTGAAATAAATAATTAGAAAAATATCAAATAATTGTCGGCAACAGAGGGCAAGGGTTCTGTATGTTTTTAAATGTAATAATCTAGGGTTGAACCATTAAGGGAAGCCAAGACCATCAGTGGATAACTTATGCTAATATCCTCCACAAAGTGTCCCTGTTTAAACTAAACACGGCGGATCTAGACCTGTTCGTAAATACGAGTATATTACTTCATTTATTAAATTATAGTACGAGTATATTACCCAAAGCTAAGGTGCAGTTATCGTGCCGAGTCGAAGGCTGAATGGGACAGTGGTTACTGTGGCGCGAACGATGTCATTAGGAAGCGGATTACCCTTTCTCTAGCTACTCTTGGGAACACAGTGGAGAATTATACTAATAAATAATAATAATTCAGAATACGTCTTATTTGGGGACTTGCGATCATACATGCCCGAGCGACCCGGATGGCCTTCTCCCTGGGGAAGTGATGACGACTTGTATACCAAAGCAGAGATCTGCTGAAAATCTCTTGTCTTCGCAAATAACCCAGGACGCTCTACTTATACTTCCATAGGTTTCTAAAAAATCTATTGATGTACAACTCAGCAATAAATGTGCGCTTGAAGGATGTATACGCAATAGTCTACACATAAGTTATAGTAAGAAAAATCATATGTTGAAAATACGTTTCAGATTAAAATTGAAAAATAAAATATTAAGTTCGAAAAGTAGAGAAAATGTTACAAATCACCAAATTACAAAGTATTCAACAGGTTTTATTTCTAAGGAAACATGGCATGTAATATTCTTCTAGTATATATACTGAATTAAAATTGTTGCACGTACTGTACAAGTGTACTCTTATCCTAATATTCTATGTTTCTCTATATCCCAGTATTCATCTTGTATATTTATAAATTCGTTATATATACTATTTTACGTACATTTCTGAAGAAGAGTATACTGGACATTCCAAGCGATAACCGCTAAGGATCTTATTGTAGAAGCTGATGTCCATTTGCAAGTCGGGGTACGGAGTTCGCGCCAAGCTGAACAGCTCCCACAGGAACACGCCGAACGACCATACGTCCGACTCAGTGGAGAATGTTTTATCTCTGATGGACTCGATGGCCATCCACTTGATCGGCAATGGGCACTGGGATTTCTTTTTGTAGTAACTTTTTGTGCCCAGATTTCTAGCTAGTCCAAAGTCTGAGATTTTAACGATGTTATTTTGTGCAAGAAGCACATTTCTTGCGGCGAGATCTGCATGCACCACCTGCAACAGTTTCTCGTGAGCAAAACAGAAGACAGGTTGAGTCTGGACATACCTTTTTAGCGGCTAGGAATTGCATACCCTGCGTTACCTGTAGCGCCCAACACAGCAGTTCCAGTGTGCTCACACGCTCTGCATCACCTTTACCTGAAGCATTGTCATAACATATTTCATACTGGGTGTCTACTTATTTTTTCCGAACATATGATATTCAGTGTTAAAATTTCTATTTGTCGATATCTCTTTACCTATTAATTTTATAAAAAAACAGTGCAATGAAGAAAAATGTTCAAATTGAAAAAGTGCAAGGATTGAGTACCAAATTTGTTGTTCAATTGTTTCTCATGTACGAGTTATGCCCGGTTTCATGAAAGCATGTTAAATCAATTATTTACTAATTGCCTAGTTAACTCTAATCACTGATTAAGCATTTGTGCATTTCATGAAATTAATTCATTTGTTAACTTGAATTGATTTAATAATCGACCCGTTAAATTAAGATCTGGGATTTTTTTTGATATTCTATCATGTGTCGAAATGACAACTTCAAATTAGAAAATTTATATTCGTTTTGATCAGGATTTAAAATACCAGAGTATTATAAAATAAAAATAAATATCCCATAATACAAATTATAAACATTTTAGATGAGATTTTATAAATATTCTTGTCAAGAAGGCGAGTGACAGTTGGATCGTCACCTGTCACGTTGCGGCGCTATCGGAAAAAGCAAGAAAACACGTATTACTTTGGACATTCGTTTCAAGGAGAGTGGCACAACCAGTATATCTTAAATCGTGATAGAATCTAAGAGTAATCAACAATTGATTCATTACAGTAATTTGTGAGGTCTGTTGGGCAGAGGACTCCAAATGTACACCAATTTTTGCTAGAACAAGCAGAACCGTATCTTTATCGAACATAAAATCTAATTTTGAATTCATCGTTATCGTAGATATCGAAAGAATACTTCTGTTAGTGTTCTGTGCTTGCGATCTCTGAAAATTTTTCTTTTTAGTAAATAGAAATACTGCAATTTGAAATATTTATTTGACGGCACTAACTTCAAAAAGTAAATGTAGTGGTCGCTCAAATTTTTGAAAAGGTCTATTATTTATCATTACCATTGTATAAAAAAAATCGTCAACAAATATTTTATAATGCTTTAAAAGTTGTATTATAATAATGTAACGTATCTCTACGTTAATAAGCTAAATTTACTTCTTGTATTTTATTTAATAGGTAATTCAATGTGCAATTAATTGACTTTGTCAAAATTTAACCCGCCAAATTTTACTGATTAAATTAACCGGCGTTTTAACACTCCGATTAAGCTAATCAACTGTCATGAAACAAAATATCGTATTTAACAAGGCGATTAAAATTTAATCATTGATTAAGATTTTAATGAACTTTCATGAAACCGGGCTTTAGAAGCAAAAGAAAGTAAACGATTTAAGGCAATTGTCAGAGTGCCATGAAAAATAAAACATTAATTTATCTTTGTTGTTTCTGACATATCTGACAGATTAGACATTTCTCTTGATTTTGTTAATATTAGAATTTGTGATTTTTTTTTCTAGATTATCTTCCTATTGTGTTAATAATAATAAAATCAAAAGAAATGTCAAATCTGATAGATATGTCAGATACAACAAATATATTAAGTTGTAATGCCTTAAATCGTGTATTTTGTATTTTATTTTGTTTCTAATTCAATCGATGCAGTTTCTCAATCTGAACATTTTTCTTCATTACTTTTTTATTAATATGTAAATAGATATCACCAAATCAAATATTAACACTAAATTTCTTATGTTAGAAAAAAAGTAGACATCCAAGCTGTCCAAGATAACTTGTCGAAAATAGGGATCTCGCGAACTGTAACAGATACGAAGTCGGTTAAATTAGACAAAAGTTGCTCTATTAAAAGGCCAGTTTAATAGTGTTTTGCTATTTGAGAACTAGATGTAAGCAAACATGTAAATCTTGCTATTTTTATGGGCGCCTAGTGTTCCGACCAAGGGAGCGAAGAGGCGTGGCGGACCAATTAAATCACGATGAAGCGTGGTTAAATAACGCGGAACCGTTGTTCAACACCTTACTTAGCTTGGTATATTTCTCTAAAAACAACAACAAAATCTGTGCCTAACGCACAAAAGTCGGCCTTACTTTTCCAAGCATAAATTTTGTGTGTTAGGTCAGATAATGTTAAAATGTATTTAAAGAAATTGCGTAAACTACATTTATTTGAGACTTTAAATTTTTGAATACGGTCCGGTGGTCGGGATTGTAAACACTTTAATTTTTTTTCTTTTGAACGGCAGTGCTCAAATATTTTATTTTTATCACTGCTAGATTTAGATATATGTCAAAGTTATAGTTTGTATACGGACGCCATATTGGAAAGTTGCTCCATTGAAAAGAGATTTTTTTTAGCTTTCCTACAATTTTAACTTATCTATGTTCGTATGTTACAAACAGAAAATGTAACAATTATATAGGTTATAATTTTGATAGTCTTCTTGTTAATTTCGATTAATTTGAATATTTTTATATTGGACATCATTGAAGGCAACAACATATTTATAACGAAATTTGTGAAATGTATCAAATCAATGCTATGTACGTTAAAAATATTAATGAAAATGAAGAAAAATAAACAATAAAATAAACAAATGATAATACCACTAATTATTGCATTTTTGCTGTGTGAAACAAATGAACGTAGGTAAGGTATACATCGTAGGAAAACTGAAAAAATTCTTTTCAGTGGTATACCTTTCCAATTTGACGTCCATATAAAAATTAGCCTTTGTCTAGGGACACGTTAATGTATACCTAATATGAATTGTAGGTACACGCTAAAACGTTATTACTCATCACCGCTTATGACATACGCATTTAACCTGTGTAATAAAAGCATAATTCCTTTTACTAAAGGTTTATTGAACAAATTTCAACTGACTCTGGCAATCACAAAATAATTAGTCAACTAGAAACAATATTTTTAAAAATCAAAGAATACACGATAATTTTATTACATTCACTCCCTCTTAAGGAAATAGACAGGAGGACGTCTAATTCGAGTGCTGCGCCGTAGTGTTATGTTGTTTTCTAAATTAAGGGGAGGATTCAATTCTTCTTCCTGAGGTGATAACTCAACTGGAAATTCTGCTAAGGAAGGTTTTTCTTGCGTAGACTCATTTATAACATTTCCTTGCATAGGTGTAGATATCTCGGGTTCAGGCTGTGGTAAATCTTCTCCAGCTGGAGCAAGATGATGCGTGGAGACAGTGATTTCACGTCCGTCTATAAGTCGAACATGGGCATAATATGGATTAGCTTCAATTAATGTCACCTCAACAGTATGAGGATCATATTTTGAATTTCGAACAAATCTTCTCATTCGAACAGTTCCAGGTTGTAAGAGCCAAGACGGCGTTGATATGCCATGATTAGATCGTCTGGGGTGATTGAACATTCTCTCATGAGAAGTTCTATTTGTAGCAGTACAAAGAAGTGATCTAATAGAATGTAGTGCGTCTGACAAAACCATTTCCCACTGATTATCTCGCAAACTTCTGTTTCGCAGTGCTAGTTCAATAGTTTTCCAAATGATCCCATTATAACATTCAGTTTGTCCATTTCCTTTAGGATTATATGGCGTAGTACGACTAGTTGCAACATTTGAAGCCATTAAAAAATCTTTCAGTTTTATAGACATAAATGCAGATCCCTGATCTGAGTGAATATAGGCAGGTATTCCAAACGTTGAAAAGAGTTCTTTTAAATGAAAAATTACTGTTTCACTAGTCATATTTTTACATGGAAACGCGAAAGGAAACCGAGATTATTCATCAACAATAGTTAGTAGATATTTAGATGAGTTATTTCCTGAAGGTAATAACCCCTTAAAATCTATGTTTAACCTCTTAAATGGTTGAGTAGCTTTTATAAGCTTACCTGGTCTCTTGTGAAAACGAGGCTTAACTTCCGAACAAATGTGACAAGATCTATTTACTCTCCTGATCTCCTCCAAACTATATGGCAAATATTTAGATCGGATCCAGTGATAAAATCTAATATCACCAGGATGACAAAGAGAGTCATGCAGAGTTTTTAGATCTTCTATACTCCTTACCGAAGCACAAATTCTAGAGAAAGCATCTGCAGCAGCGTTTTGTTTTCCAGACCTATATATTATTTCATATTTATAACACGAAAGTTCCAAACGCCAACGTTGAATTTTCTCATTTTTTATTTTCCCCCCATGCGTCGTTTTAAACATAAAGGAAACATAACGCTGATCAGTGATTGAACGAAAATGACGACCAATTAGAAAATGTCTCCACTTTCGTACTGCTTCCACTAAAGCATACGCTTCTTTTTCAATAGATGAATGTCTTTGTTCAGAAGAAGAAAGGGTTCTTGAGAAAAATGCAACAGGTCGTTCATTTTGAGTAAGTGTAGCTCCTATTGCATTATCTGAAGCATCAGTTTCAACAGTGGTAATGCTTCATTATTAATTGAATTTATTGCTACATTTTTTATATCGATCTTCAGTTTTTCAAATGCCTTTTTAGCTTCCTCAGATAATGGAAATTTTCCTTCAGCAAGACTATGTATCTTTTTGCTGAAATTTTTAATAAATTTAGAGTAGTGTGAGAACATCCCCATAGCTCTTCGAAGAGAATTTATATCTTTGAGTAGTGGTAGTTCACGCAAAGATTTCAATCGATCAGGATCCGATCTGATAATACCATTACAGATTGTACAACGTAATAGCTTTATGGACTGAAGTGAAAAACAACTTTTCTCTTCATTGATAGTTAAATTATACTTTGTATCAGCCTTCATAAAGCGCTCTAAATTTATATCATGCTTCTTCTGATTGGAGCCACATACTGTAACGTCATCAATATATGCATATGTATTCTCTTATGACTCACTTTGAATTATTCCATCTATTACTCTATGAAAAGCAGCAACCCCATTTGTAACACCAAATGGAATTCTCTTAAAGTGAAAAAGCTTACCACAGGCTTCAAAAGCTGTATACTGCCTATCTTCTTCTCTGATTGGTACCTGATGATAAGCGCTTCGGAGATCTATAGTGCTATAAACTCTATATCTTGCAACTTTATACACTAAATCTTCTATAGAGGGTAAAGGATAAGCATCCGGTTGTGTATAACGATTAATAGTTCTGGAATAATCAATGTCCATTCTTTTCTTATGACATGCACTCTCAGTAATTAGAACTTGAGCTCTCCAGGGTGAAAAACTAGATTCAATAATATTTTCATCTAATAGCTTCTGTATTTCTAATTCTATAAATCTTTTATCTGAGTCACTATGTCGACGAGACTTGGTAGCAATATGCTTACAATCTTCTGGTAGATGTTCGAAGAGTCGAGCCGGTTCAACATTCGCAGCAATTAAAGCACATATTGTTAGTGGAGGACGTTTACCTCCAAATGGTACCTCTATGGAAGAGTGTTGTCCCAACAAATCATGTCCAAGTATAATATCAGAACATAAACCAGATAGCATGCCTAGATGAACTTTTTCGTATGTATGGCCTAACATAGTTAACTTCACTCTACATTCCTGTTGTACAACGGAACTGAAAGAAGTGTTAGCCATTATTACTTGGCTATCCTTACAGGACGAAATTGGGAGCTTTAATTTATTAACGAGACTACGGGATATGAAACTAGTAGAACTTCCTGTATCTATCAAAGCGGTAGCGTTATAGTCGTTTATTTTTGTTGATACCAAAGTTTTCGTTAAACTGGAAGGAATAGAAGGATTGTGGAAAAATAGAAGCAATTGTTTTTCTATTATCAATTTTTTTTTCGTTGATTGACATTTTTTCTGGAAATGTCCTTTCTTTCCACACTTATAACAAATTGCATTTCTAGCAGGACAATCTGAACGTAAATGAAAACGTAAACTACAATGATAACAAGTTTTTGAACTATTCGTTACAGCTAATACTTTCTCTTGATCCTGATCATTTACTATATTCACTTCTTTATTGACACTTGATTGAATTAGTGCGTTTATTGAGTTAGAACTAGATGTAGTATAAAATTGTGCCTGACGTTGAGCGGATTCAAGAGATCGTGCTTGTCTATATGCATCATCCAAACTAAGATCTGGACTTTCTAATAACCTCTGTCGAATATCAGCAGATTGTAAACCACTTATAAGTGAATCTCTGATACAATCATCCCTATTTCGTTCAGCTGTCACTGCTTTAAAATTGTATTCGCGTCCCAAAGATTTTAGTTGATCTAAATAATGGTCTATTGATTCTCCTAATTCTTGTTGACGATTGGCAAGTTGGTATCTTGCAAATACTCCATTAATTAGTTTTATATAGCAAGATTTCAATAATGCCAAAGCATCATTCACTTATCATTTCGTAAGTTCTAGAATCGACATTATTTATTAGAATTTTTAGCTTAACTGAATCGGTAAGTTGCATAAGCGATACGTAATTCATAAAAGTCTTGTGCCAGTGCTTCCATTCCATTTGTGCTAAAGACGAGCCTGGGTCAATGGATAATTTTTCTGGTTTCAATAGTTAATCCATAATTGACTATTTCCTATTTCTTTAAAAGAAATTTGTTCAATAAATTGTAATGAAAGAATAATTCCTTTTAGTAAAGGTTTATTGAACAAATTTCAACTGACTCTGACAATCACAAAATAATTAGTCAACTAGAAACATTATTTTTAAAAATCAAAGAATACACGATAATTTACCTTTATAATGGGGGAGTTTTCGAATTTTTGATATTTTTATATGTATTTCTATATCTAAAGCGATTTTTACTTTTATATTTTGTGAAAATTTTGAAAATACCGGAGAAAAAATGTTAAACTTTTGCAAGATTTTCTTCCCGCCATTACGGCGTACATAATATCATCTATGTGCGAATTAAGTCTCGACATACGTGGCCAAAACGTGCTTCATAGAAAGAGAAACAAAACACAGCCACCTGTTTATATTTACATTTGACACCTCAAAACTTAATTTCTGAGTTTATCGTATTTTCTAGGTTTTACACTTACATATTTAGAAGAAAATAATTTGCTTTTTGCGATTCCACATTGAATTTGACGTTGATGTTGCATACGTCATTATATTGCGGGCGATTTAACTGACGATATATTTAATATCGTTTATTACTTTTATTGCCTTAATAGTAATATTGCATGTATAGTATTATAGTAATGTGAAAAAAATCATTATATTTCAACATGACTAAACTCCCCCATTGCCTACAAAATTGTTGAAATGATATATTTTTCTAAATATAGCAACAATAACCTAACCTAACGCCCAAAACTCGGCTCGAGTTTTCTAAGCGTAATTTTTGTGCTCTAGGTTGGTAGTTAGGCTATTGTTGTTTTGTTATATTTATAGAAATATACTAGACAAATAGTAAAACATCCCATATTCAACGAAGGATTGACAATCTAGCCGCGTTTAATTAAAAGACGGAATTTACAATTTGGCTGCGACATATATAAAAATGCAAGACCAATTTGCAACTGCACTACTACGTTTTAACACCCAAACATAACCTCATTTATTTAACGCGCACATTTACATATTTTGGGCGCAATAAGTCGGTGCAAGTTAGATACCTACGTCATAAGCCGTGATGATGTGTATTTCCATATGAGGTATACATCAAGGTGTCTCGTCTAAATCGAGTGACCTTTGCATTTTTCTCCAATAACGGAAAATGGTCTTCTAGTAAGGTAACTTTTATCAAATTTAACGGACTTTCCATCTCTTAAAATTTTCCGAATTCTCATGTTGGACAAGTTATCCAGGACCCCCCGTATTCCCCATTTATGCATTTAAATAAATTATAATACACTACTGTCATTAACATCTGCAAACGATAAATTTCCGTCTGAATTTAGCAAGTTTATAAATTTATCGCGTTTCGTTATAAGATAATCTCCAAGGCTTCCATGTTCGCAATACTCCATGATAATTAATAACTGTTCTGAAATTATATAAACTTATAATGCCCATTATCGATACAAACAAACAAAAAGATTACTTTTCTGTACATCTTGTGTGCAGGCTCCTAAAAATTTTATGAGATTAATGTGGTTTTCAATGTGAGCCAAAACATGCATTTCGCTTATCAATGCATTTATTTCCAAAGAGCCACAGTATGGATGTAACATTTTAACGGCCACAGTTTTATCAGGGTCACCCTCAAAGAAATCAAGTATTGATGATTTCATTACGTAACCAAAATAACCAGAACCTAACGTCTTGCCTGTGAGGAAAAGTAGATACTAGCATTATTGTATATCGTACATGTAGTGTAGTATTTATATTTACATAGTCTTATTGTCTAAAATAATTTTACCATACCTAATACAATTTTTTCCCTCGGAATTTCCCACTTTGTGTCATAATCCAACAGTTCAATGTCCAGTAAACCAGATGTCAATAACTCCTTTTTCAGTTTCTAATACAATAAGTAAAAATTATTTATTTTCTAACAAAATATATTTATAGATAGTTTACCCTATGTCTATATATTCTTCTACCTAATAATGTAGAAAGTATTGCAAGTGCTATTATAGCAATTCCTATAAATGCCAGGGACGTGCTGGTGAATACATCTAAAAATAAATAAAATAATAATGTAACAGGTAATAAATTGTTTTTTTTTTTGTAGTTCAAAACACATTTTACTTCTAAATATTCGTTCAGCTAGTGTTAGTAGGTATGTAGATTTTCTTAACCTCCATTTTATTATTATTCAATTATTATGACAAGCAATAGAATATGTAATTATATTTAATAAATATGAACCTATGAGACAATACAATAAAGATAATTTGGAATCTGTTTGAAATTAATTATATTTGCGGTAATAATAAACAAGGGCTAAATTCAGAACAGCCTCCTTGTAACACAGTACATAATAGTTTATCACGAGCACGGGTTTATGGATTAAGTTAACCCACAAATGTATAATAATAAACATAAAATAAGACTTAACTCTAGAATAAACTCTCCATCAGTGTTGTAATAGATAATCATATTTTTTATCTAGATAAAGATAACTAACATTTTTTTATCTAGATAATTATTTGTAAAGTTATCTAGATAATGGATAATAGATGAATAATTATTATCTAGATACTTTTTAGATAATTTGTTTAAAATATACATAGCATGTTATAATGTAGATAAGGGCGGAATAATAAATTATTTTGCATATTTAGAAATATTCTTTTTTTTCGATCGGACGAAAACTGACACGTTTCCTGTGTGTTTTCAAACCGAAAAGTGCATTGTTCCGGTATTTTAGTGTAGTTGCTAGGCAACGAAAAATAACAGTCCGGGCATATTTTTTCCGGCGCGTGACAAAGTATTCCCGGACACAAAATCGGATATTTTTAAAATATATTTTGATCGAAAAAAAAATTGTATGTGTACCACGTAGGAAAAGTGACTCCCCGGACTCCTGGTGTTGCTGGCGTCGCCCACGGCTCGTCCCGCAATCTCCACCATCGTGCGGGAATATATCACTTTTCCTACTAGATACACAATATACTATTAAAGTAATTTAGTGTGTATTAATATAATGTATTTAACAAAATTGCACACCAAATAAATAATGGAATTCTGTGCAAATATGTCCATTACCTAATTATGAAACTGTAAAGAATTTACAAAATCGTAGCTTCTTGACATCTTGACAAAGTAATCATATTTATACTTTCATAGTTTAAGGTTCTGTAAAATTTCAAAATTTTCAAAGTATTCTACCAAAATTACAGTTGTACGCTTGCGCAGCTTTATTTAATTTAAATTCAATTTGTATTAGAAAAGAATTTTTTTTATTGTTTTATTAAAATTTTCATCTAGATGATTTTCTAAAAATAGTTGAAGATAATTTTTATTTAGATAAGATAATAGATAACTTCGAAAAAATTTATCTAGATAAGATAATAGATAAAACTATATTATCTAGATGATTTATCTAGATGAAATTATCTAGATAAGTTACAACACTGTTCTCCATACATGTTATTTTACCACAAGTGTATTCTCAGAATAATTAATCTGGAAATAAATTATTTATTATTACCGTTGCCAAACATGTAAAATATTTACATATGTTATGTTCCGTAAATACCCGAGAGTTACCAAATTGTGCTTTTCGGCAAAGCTTTTGATGGAGTTAATCGCGTCTAGTTATAAAAAGTTGGAATATTAAGGTGTTTATAGTTCTTTTCTGTGTTAAAATAGTTCTCAGTGTATCTTAATGATTTTTAAATCATATTATCAATGTCACTTCTGGTGTAGTGGTGTACTCCACTCCAAGCTTCACATTTAAGTTTAACTGTTCAATGTACTCGTATATCTGAATACTTTCATCAGGCTAATTTCCTACTGCATGCTGTGTAAGATATTAAATAAGGATTAAATATTTTGAAGATATACAGTCGACTATCTACAAATCGAATTCCCAAGGGGTATTTGAATTTGTTCGAATTGGAGAGAATTCGAACTAGAGAGAGTAAAAAAAAAACATTAAATGAACATTTATATAAATTACAAAGAGTATGTATACGCAATAGAAAAAATGTTTATTCAGCTATATAACGAAACATAATTTGTTAAAAAAATACGATGTACATTAGAAATGAAATTGTGGAAGTAAGAATTCATAGTTTATTTATTTATTTATTTGATTATCTCTCCAACAGAAAAAAAATCCAATTACAGGACAGGTACAAAAATACAATATTCAGGGTGTAAATGAAATAAGTGCATTAAATTTAACCAGTAATGTATCTCGACGAGAACAACAATATTTCTTAATAACTTTTTTTTGTAAGTCTTTTAGATTTTGAGTTAAAATTCTTTAAAGATTTGCTGCATATTTCGGCGCGCGCCCATGGAGAACAAATGGCTACTCCGTATTCAAGTGGGTAATAAACACCTCAAAAATTTTCGATTATCGGTTACATTTGCAGTCACAGTAATTAATAAACGAATCAAGGGAAATAACATTTATTATTAATTAATTCGTAATAGTACAATTTTTAAAATAAAGATATTTAAATTTTGTATAACAAAATTATATAGTTGTGTATTAAACCAGGCTTTAATCACCTGTGAATAGAGGATGACAAGGAGGAACCAGGGGAGGAAGAGCAAAAGCATAGTTATTAGGTTATGAGATGATTATTTATCGTCGACAAATCATAATAGTTTAAATACGTTATTCTAAAAATGTAAGTACAAACTTTTGTCCATTTAAACGAGGTACGTGAGTACCAATAATTAGTCGTCCATTTATTGTTCCCGGCCAAACATTTTTTAATGAAAATTTTTACAGCATTTTCGTTTGTCGAGATGTGTATTGTGCATAATAAATACACCTGCACAAGTAAATTCAGTCTCATTAATGAACATTATGTGCCATTCCCGAAATCGAAGTCTGCTGAAAACATTGATCTTTTTGCACATGATATGGATACAACTGTTGCTTTATTTAAAATTGTCATATGCGACACTTCGTATTGTGATAAAGATGTACAAGATTAACAAATGTGCGAATATTAGGAACAGTATGATTTGGAAACGCTCCGTCTAAAAGCGTTGGCAACTTTATAATACTGTCTTTATATCAACCACAAATTAAAATGTATAAAAGATACGAATAAATAAATAAACCATAGGTAAGTAATTACAATATCTGTGTATTCGCTATTTGTAAACGTAAGCATTTTGACAGAATTTTACCTGATAAACAAGTTTATTACTAATGCCAAAATATAATTGCAACAACTGACAAAACTGTCAATTGCTAAAACAAAATTTTTCATAGCTATTGCTACTGCATTCAATTATTAGAAAAATACGTGGAACGACTCGTCAATTTACGGGGTGGTAAAATGCTAAAAAAATATGTGATTTCGAGAATAAGTTATTAAGAAATATTGTAGCTCTCGTCGAGTTATATTACTGGTTAAATTTAATGCACTTATTTCATTTACACCCTGTATATGTATATATATATATATATATATATATATATATATATATATATATATATATATATATATATATATATATATACCGCCAGCGAATTCCAAAGACATAATACACGAGAAATTACATAAAAAATACAAAATAATTATAATATACATAATTATACTATAAATAGTGTATGATGAAAGGCCGGTTTTAATTAATTAAATCAGGGTGATCATTAGACAAATTATAGTTTAAACACATGCGGCAGATTGGGGATTTAGAGGCTATGTTAGTGTGAGGTATGGGAATGAAAAATAAGGTAGGGTTTCTAATACTTATGGGAGATACTTTAAAATCAATTAAGCTAAGAGTTACTGGATCGCCAATTTTATAATTAAGAATGCTTTTGAGAGTTGCCAATGAGGAATTAATTCTGCGAATATTTGCATTAGAGTATCGTATGATAAAATATGAGGTGGGTAATTTCCTATCAATTTAAAATAAATGAACTTCAAAAATTTCTTTTGGACATTCTCTAAGGTTTGAATTTGTTTCACGTAAATGGGGTTCCATATCAAAGCACAATATACAAGTTTCGACCGGATATAAGCATAGTAAAGTGAAAAAATGGGAGATATGTTAGTAAAACTACGAGTATTTCTCTTAATAAATCCAAGTAACTTGACAGAGGAAGATAATAAATTTTGAACATGAAGGGAGAAAGTGAGTTGAGGGTCAAAGACAATACCTAAATCAATTACCTCGTACCACCTTTCGACAGAGGATGAAAGAATAGTATAATTATGAATTAAACATTTCTTTTTTCTTGTGAATGACATCATTTTACATTTCGAAATGTTTAAAAGAAGTTTATTGCTAGAGCACCAATTAGTTAGGTTATCTAGATCTGATTGCAAGGATATACAGTCACTGATATTATCAACTACGTTAAAAATTTTCATATCATCTGCAAACAGAAGGTTATTACTTGCGATCAATTCTGAAATGTCATTTATAAACATTAAGAAGAGCAGGGGTCCTAGATTGGATCCCTGCGGTACATCTGGTGTTACTGGTAATAATTGAGAAGAATGACCAAGAATTTGAACATAAAAAATCTGTTTTCAAGGTATGACGAAATTAACTGAGTTAGTAAGCCTACGGGCTGGAGAGCATCCTCGACCCCTCGGGGTGGAGACCATGTTCAGAGGGCTAACTAGGTCACCAAGTGAGTCCACAGTCACTAATAAACACTAAATTCTCCTACCCTCCTCCCGTATCTCGTACTATCATCCCCAAGTCCTGGGACTTGAGAGCACCGGGACAACACGTTCGGCACAGAGTACCGTGACGTCACTCGAGGTGACGCTGTTCTCTTGTTCCGAGGCACACCGCCAGACCGACGCTACATACGACGATGCAAGCACCGGCAACGGTGTCGCGGCGACCGCTCGACCAACATACTAAAAATAAGTCGTAGCGACGCCGGGCGTCGTTTTTGAGTTAGCACCCTGGACCAATCCTAGTACTGTCAGAAGTTGTTGGAGATCATCGACGTCGCGACGCCGGGCGTCGTAGCCGAGATAACGGCAGTTTGGTTTTTGAGTCCTCGGAAATCGACTCTAGCACCCATTTTAGGGCCCCAGCGCCAGTCGCAGTCGCGACGCTAAGCGTCGTTTTAAAACAGATCATCGGGTCGTATCGCACTGCTCTGCAATGACTTGGGGACCCGTGAAGAGACTATTTAAACCACCGACGCCGAGCTTCGGTTTCTGGAAAACCACTTCCTAGTGGCCGGGACACCTCAAGGTGGTCCCCCGTACCGTACCCACCGTACCGTAAGTCCGAAACTCGCAGAGAACGCGCGTTGTCGATAGCCAAGACCACTAAGCCAGTGCCCTCTACCTCAATAGGTCCAGCAGGCCTTGTGTATCACGAAAGCCGTCAATAAAACTGAAAACCTACACCCAGTCGCTGTGTGTTATTTCTGCTCCTGGACAAATCCCCGACCTAACTATCCGTACCATTTGGCGCCCGAGCAGACCACGCCAAACTCTCTTGTGTCCGACAAAACATCGTCACATGTCACTTCCGGTTTATCAATTTTAGCCAAAATCTTACATGTTGTTTGCTCTTCATACAAAAGTGTTCAGTACTAAATTTAAAAATCTGATGTGGCCAACACATGACCTCCCGTCAATTCCATGTTTGAAATAGCAATGAACTTTAAGTAAAGTATCACTTCCGGTCGATCGTTTGTAAACAAAATCTAATTTGTTGTTCCAATAAATAGAAAAGTCTGTAATACCAAATTTTAGATCGTATTTTATTATGTTTTTCCTCGAAAATCTATTAAGAGCTCCAAATTAAGTACCACTTCCGGTTTGTCATATAGGTATAGTCAAAATCTACTGTTGTTTCAAATTGTACACGTGTTTTAAATACCAAATTTGAGAAGTTTTGGATCATGTTTTAATATATTTTTTCAAGATAATCTGTTTATAGCTTCCTGTAAAGTAGTACTTCCGGTTTATCAATTTAAGAAAACATTTAATATGTCGTTCTCATTAATATAAAAGTCTTAAATACTAAATTATAGTATCACTTCCGGTTTATCAATTTTAGCCAAAATCTAATATGTTGCTTGCCGTTATATAAAAGTCTTAAATACTAAATTTGATAAGTTTTGGAATATATCAATATATTTTTCACAAATTCTGTTCAGAGCATCAAGTAAAGTATCACTTCCGATTTATCAATTTCAGAAAAAATATAACATGTCATTCTTATTAATAAAAAAGTCTTAAAACCAAATTTGAAAAGTTTTCGCTTGTATCAATATATTTTTCACGAAAATCTGCTCAGAGCTTCAAATAAAATATCACTTCCGGTTTATCAATTGTATCCAAAATCTAATATGCAATTCCCCTTTATATAAAAGTTGTAAATATTAAATTAGACAAGTTTTGCAGTATATCATAATAAATTGTTCACGAGAATCTGTTCAGAGCTTCAAATAAAGTATCACTTCTGGTTGATTAATTTTAGCCAAAATCTAATATGTTGTTTCCCATGACATAAAAGTCTTAAATGCTAAAATAGAAAAGTTTTGGATTATATTTTATTATAGTTTTTCATTAAAAACTGTTATGGGCTTCAAGTAAAGTATCACTTCCATTTATCCAATTTTACCCAAAATTTAATCAACTCCTTATATGAATGCTGGAAGACTAAATACGGAAAATAGATATATTTGGAAGTTTGTCACACACACACACGCACGCACACGCAGGCACGCACGCACGCACACACATAGTCACAGACACACACACACACACACACACACACACACACACACACACACACACACACACACACACACAAACGCGTGTTTCCACCTTCGGATAAAGATCCGGATAAAGTTATTAGGTGGATAAGTGAAACATGCGTCTTTCCACCTTCGGATAAGATTATCCGTTAGATACATATAGCAGATCCGGCAGTTAAGTTATTCGAAATTTTTCTACCGGATAAATATGACAGAGACGTATAAATTGGTGCAAAAAATTCGAAAAACTGTTAAATACATAATAGAAATTTTATAATTTTATGATGATAAATTTTTGATAGTCTAAATATATAGAATAAGACTTTAACGAGTAGCATTTATTAAAAATTTCACATGTCTAATTATTATTTATTTACATTTTTATTTTATTTTTTCTGTATATTCATATAATTCCAATATTCAATTTTTAAGCATGCGCCGCCTCGTACTTATTTTTTTAACATATTGTAACGTTTTTATATTTATTTGCGTGAAGTGTAAATTTCAGACAATTATTAATTAATTAAAATAAGAGTTTATTATAACGATATATAGATATTAAATATAATTAAAAGATGATAAATTTAATTTACACTGATTAAACAAATATGAAACACTAATTAAGACTAAGAATATTATAAAACTCTTAAACACTAAGATTATTTGTTTAAACAATTTATAACTCATTTCTTTATATAACTATATTTGTTTATGTTCACAACTTGTCGACTATCTGTTTATATCACCAACTAGTCAAAACGCGACGCTTATTTATATCAGACTGTCCAATTCATTCGCTAACAGTGCTTATATATTCCGGCGTTTGTATTTGAGAAATTACTAGAACACTATTCTAGATAAAAACTCAAACAGTAGATTACATGACCCGAGTAATTAAGCAGGTACAGACAAGTCTGTTGACAACTTCAGTAAGGCTAGCTTCAAAATGTCATTCTCTAGCAGATGATCCCTCATATCGCACAACCAGTTCCACAGGCTACGATACGACGCTTCTGGTACGAGCGTGGTTTTGTAACCAGGTAATAGATGTACCGCTGATGGTCTGCATTAACATCCCTCAGGCGCAGCGTTTTCCCAACAGTTGGACGTTGGTTGGCCAGTTCTTGTAGTCGCCCAAATTTCGCCTTAAAGACTGAAGCAATGCCGCGGGACAGCTTTAAGTCTTCTGATACGCAGTGACCGAGGGAATAATCTGTAGACACGGTGAACAGATCTCGGTGTTCTTCCCACATTTCTTGCACCAATCTTTAACATCTTCTGTGAACTTAACCCAGTAAAACCGCTAGCGCAATCTTTCTAGCGTTTTGATGACTCCAAAATGGCCTCCAGCTCTGCCATGGATCTCTTTCAACACGTCTGGTACTCTACTCTTAAGAATAACTAACTGAGTTCTCTTCTCAGTTCCATCAGCATTTTCTACCACACGCTTTAACAGGCCATCCTCAATTACCATGGAGTCCCATTGCTCTCAATACGATTTTACACTCGGTGAGTGCGATGCAACATCTTCCCATACTGGTTTGCTCTTCTCTGCTTTCCATTCCAGTATAATTTTTAAACTCGGGTCTTTTTCTTGATCTTCGCATAGTCCATCGAGCTGCCAATTATCGTCGATTACTGTTGTCCTGGCGACGATGGAAAATTTATCTTCTAGTCGACTACAATGCTTGCAATCATACTGGCACGGCCGTCTGGACAATGTGTCGGCATTACGATGGCTGGTACTTGTCCTATGCTCGATTTTGAAATCGTATTCCTATACTCTTTCAATCCATCTAGCCACCTGACCTTCAGGATTCTTAAATTGTAGCAGCCATTTTAATGCAGCATGGTCAGTTCTAATCAAAAATTTCCTTCCATACAAATATTTGTAGAAGTGTTCCACAGATTTCACGACTGCCAAGAGTTCTTTTGTGGTAACACAATAATTCCTCTCTGGTTTTGACAAGGTCTTACTGAAATAGGCAGTAACCTTCTCATGTCCGTCTTGTATCTGGGAAAGAACGCCACCAATTCCCATGTTGCTGGCATCTGTGTCTAGTATAAACTCTCCTTCAGGTAAAGGATAACTCAGGACAGGTGCGCTTGTCAAAGCATCTTTCAGTTCTTTGAACGCAACTTTGCAGTCCATTTCCCAGATAAATCTTCGACCTTCTTCAGTAAGCCATGTCAGTGGCTTGGCTATGTTGGCAAATCCAGGTACATATCATCGATAATAGGTACACAAACCAAAAAAACTTTTAAGTTCGTGTTTGTCTCTAGGTGCTAGCCAATCTCTCACAGCCTTTATTTTTTCCGGGTCAACTGCAATACCCTTATTCGAAACCACGTGTCCAGGTGAATGATCTTCTCTTTGAAACAGGTAACAATTCTTGGGGCTGAGCTTCAGGTTAGCCTTCCGCAATCTCTGGAAAACCTCTTCCAAATTCTTCATGTGGTCCTCGAATATTTTACCTACCACAATACTGTCGTCGAGATAGACTAAACAGGTTTTTCATGATAGTCGAGCCAATATTGTTTTCATGAGTCGTCCAAACGTTGCAGAGGCATTGCAGATCCCAAATGGCATTACAATAAATTGCGACAGTCCGGTACCAACGGTGCAGGCTGTCTTTTCCTTATCTTTGAGATCCAAATCTACTTGCCAGTATCCGCTCTTTAGATCCAGAGTAGAGAAAATCTTTGAGCCAGCCAAACTGTCTAGTGTGTCGTCTATTCGAGGTAGCGGGTAGCTATCTTTCTTAGTCACGTTGTTAAGTTGACTGTAATCGAAGCCATCCTTCTTCTTCACTAAAACCACTGGAGAAGCCCATGGACTGCTTGAAAGTTTGATCACACCTTCCTTTCTCATGTCCTCAATAATTCTTTCCGCTTCCTCACGCTTCGCCAATCGTAGTATTTTTACTGGTTGGCGGATGGGTCTTGCGTCGCCGGTGTCTATTTTATGGTAAACCACATTAGCTCTCCCGTTGGTCTTCTTGTCAAATAGAAACACATCTTGAAATCTTCCATTTAATTTCTTCGCCTTGGTTCTCTGGTCGGCGGTCAGTTCTTGGAAGGATGTTGATAATTGATTAAATAACGTTTCCGGAACTTCCTGAGATATGTTTCCCTTGGCTTTTACAGTTCAAATAATCGAGGAAACTACCAAACATTCCCCCTACAAATGTTCTTCTCTTAAGAACAACAGGATAAAAATTTACGTTCATTCTGCGAACTGATATTACTTGACTGGCTTTGATCAATGATTTTCCTACAACTCCAGTACCAGTCTTCTCATCATGATTCTTGGGCTCAAGCATAACAATATTTCCCTCACAGAAACTACCTAATTGTGCTTGCACGATAGATTCATTTCGTTCTTGGAGGGTAACATCTTCGGCTATTAGTAAACGCACAGTCTTGTCTTCCCGTGGGTTTAAAACAAGTTCTTCTTCATTGACCATCATTACTCTATTCTTCACTTCAAGTTTAAAACCGTGCTTTTTCATTACGCCCTACCGAGTATTAATTCAACTTCAACGTCAGCTATCACGTCCTTTCACTATAGAGGATATCTATCCCTGGTTACTTAATCTCACTGCTAGAGCAGTTAATATTTTTGTAATCAAATTTTATCTTTTTTGTAATCAAGTATTATCATTGTTGTCATCGAGTTCAATCTTGAATTAAGTTTCTTAAAAACAAAACTTTTGTTTTACTTTTTGTCAACCAAAGGGATGATGAGTAACTGCCCCTTCTTAACACCTCCCACCCCTTTTTTTTGGCGGACCCCATGGCATGGGTAAGGTTTTTATTTTCTATGATATTCTTACACCTTAGTAGAAATATAGCAATGTTCGATATTTCGACGATTGTAAAATTAATGCAGCTCTCACGTTTCTTTTAATTTCATCCTCACACATTTCAAAATATGAACAGAATACGAGTATCCTGTATATTTATCCAAATTACTATTATATTATAACTTTTTGTTCCCAGTAAATATCATTAATTACGTCAAAGTCAAAAAAATCAGTACATAACCGCAAATGTCAAATCACAAATATTAAGCAACTTGATCGAAACAAAATTTATATAGCATTTTCTTTCTCCGCCTTATTACATTTGCAATGCTGTTATCTCTTTTTAATTTTACCAGAGATTTTGGAACTGCAAATATTGCACTTATCTGTCAGATAGTTACCCGACATATAAATTTAAAATGAAAGACAGAAAAAAGTTATCCGTCGGATAAAGTATCAGATAAGTTTATCTGGGGGATAGTTATCCCTAACTTTATCCGAAGGTGGAAAGACCGGCCCTAAATGAAATAATACACGAAAAGAGTGAGAATAAATTAAAAATAATTTTTCAAAAACTTGTTACCGGGCAATAATCACGAAAGCCCGTAGAGCATGAGTGGGTATTGCTAAATAGCAACAAGTTTTGAGAAAAACTGGAAAATTAATTTCTAAATTATCTAACTCTAATTACATTCAATTAAATATTTTTTTATTCACAAGTCAAACAACGGAATTAGGCTGTTATGCTAATGTAACGCTGTCTACTGTCGTAATTAACTATCTTCATTCATTTACATGGCTCAGTTGATAAGTCTATTTCGTCAAATGGAACACACTTTGACAATGTAAAATAAATAATCAAATAATAATATAATTTTATGGTTTATTTCATGACCAGAAATGGCACAAAATTGGTCTTTTTCGCTCATTTTACTTGAGTTGATTACTGTCCGACAAAAACAAATGCTTCAGAGATTATTCCCGGGAATAATCTCTAGAGCTTTATTCTCAGTATAATAATGACAGGATTGGTTAAAACGAAGACACGTTACACAAAATGGAACATTTCATTGGTTGTTAGAAATGTCAAAAAATAATCATCATTATTAGTAGGTGCTACTTTTTAAAATTTTCAATCAGTGCTTTAGTGATGGCCGCTGTTTTGATATTTGAAATCGTTTACTTCTATTGGTAGGAAAAACCTCCTCCTAACATGCTATTCGTTATAACTTATATGCGATCTTTCAGTCGCCTATCAAAATATATTCATATTCGTGACGAGACACTATTACAAGAACTCTTCTTATTTCAGAAATACATATTTTAATTATATCATTTTATTTCTTTTTTATTATTATTCATTATCGAACATTTACTTTGGTTGTTTTTTTACAAATTTCTCTTAATTCGATTGAGCTAGAACAGCCTATTGAGAAAAAAATATTTACTAATTTATCTTATTCCTTATTTCCAAAAATTAAAACATCTAATGTGGCCAACACAATACCTCCCGCCATTACAGCCCAAGTCACAAAAAAGATTAAGTCAATCCTTATTTTTGGATTAGTGAATTTTACTCTAATTTTGACAGTATATATCTTAAAATATAGTCTAATCTAATCCAAGTAACTACCTTTTTTTAAACCCCTCAACTGGATTAAATCCCAATTACAGAGTGGGTCACATTCACATACATCCATGCCTTAGTGGGATTCGAACTTAGAGCCTTGAGGGCCCTCATGACATAAGGCGTTGATCTAACCATTAAGCCACCGGAACTATAACAAAATGAAGATTATATTTCAAATACCGGAATAAGATAGAATTCACTAATCCAAAAATGAGAATTAGCTTCAACTTTTTTTCGAATCGTTAATTTTTATTAATCTAAATACATACCTACATATTTAAATATGCTGTATTGATTTCCTTTTCTATTGTTCTATTTACTTTTTTCTTTTTAAAACGTTACTATTATTAATTTGAAATGATTATTTCTTTGACAGTGACATTTATCTTTCAGTTACATACATTTGAATAACTGCGCAACCAAGGAGTTTTGTTTGTGTAAAGAGTAGGCTCCGGGATTTAAATTATACATAATTTTATAAATTTATCCATAAAATATATAGAAAAAGTATTAATGCAAATCTGTAGAAAATTTAATAATCTTTAATTTTTATGATAACATTATTATCGAAAAAATAACATTTAAAGGTATTTTTCGAAGAAAAACTATTTTGAGCTTCTTGTAAAGTGCCATTTCAAGTTATCCGACTTACGCCAAAATCTAATGGGCTCTTTCCAGTACAGAAAAAGTTCAAAATACAAGGTTTCAAAATTTTCTAAATGATAGTGTTTGAGTTAGAGTGGAGGATCCACACACACACACACACACATACACACAGACATCATCGTGAGAATGTTAAAATTGGATTCTAGGGATCTTAAAACGTGCTCATTTACCAAAATCTCGAAATACGAATTTTAGCACGATCCCTATACCTCCCTTACCAAGGGTAGCGGTAGGTAAAAAGATCCTCTATTTTTTAAAATTAAATTCATCAAGCAATATACAGTTTGTAATCAGGAGTAAATAATTAGTATTATACCTTCATATATAAGGACTACTACGTTCACTTCACGGTGATCCTCTCCAAACATATTCCAAACGGTAAAGTTGTACAGTCCCTCGCTGCTATCCAACGCCAAGATAATCGTCATCTCTGTCTTATCACTTGATAATTCTACGCCTCTACGTAAATTTAAGTCCCTTGAATTCTAAAATTATAATAATTTTCTTTGCAATATCTAATTTCATTCAACTTCCACTATTTATTTATTTAATTTAATTTGAACGTTTCGAGCAGAATCCGCTCATCTTCAGCAACTAAACAATTAATGTTGAACAATACAAGTACATATAAGTACACATTGAAGCAGACTTACATTATTGTACATATTCAAAAGTTGTAGAATTACTTGTTAAATGTAATTATCGTAATCAGATGGAGCATGGGCCCCCAGTTCAACAGTACAACATGCCGCTAACACGGCCCATAATCAAATTAAATTTGTTGATGTGCTGCAGCTTGTTGGACCTTTGATTTGAGGGTGGTTAGCATCTGTTGTGTACAGCAGGAAATGCTTAGATCACAGTTGAGTTTGGAGAAGTGGACCTAATTATTTTACGTATAAATACTGTAAATAAAAGTTATAGAGATTTAAATTCTACATCTAAATAATGTAAAATGATTATTTTAATTCTTCATATAAAAATAAAAATAAATTACAAAGTTACAGATTTTATGAGCTTTTTGTCTAGGCAACCATGGATATATGACAAAAAGAGCGTTGTTTTTAACTGTCAATGGGCCCTATTCTGTAACTCGGTGGTTAATTTTTAACCACTGGTTAATTTTTTTAACCAATAAAATATGTTGACATATAACAAAAAAGGAGTTTTAGTTGTCAAATCAATATCTATTGGATAAAAATTTTAACCAGCGGTTAAAAATTAACCACCGAATTACAGAATAGGGCCCATTTAGAACTTGTGCTAATTTACTACTGTAATCTAAAATTAGTTCTAACTGATAGTAAAGAACAACGCATTTGTTTATAAACAAAAAGCTCATAAAAAATGTAACTTATAATTATTAAATTATACTTTCGCATGATTTGGATGCAGTATTTAAATTTCTATAACTTTTATTTTAAGTATTCTTACATAAAATAATTAGGCAACGTTTGCCTAAAGACAAAATTGATTTCCCATGTTAAACGCCTATGTTCCACTTTTCGATTTACACCCTGTACTTGTATTGTTCAACATTAGGTAATTGTTTAGTTGCTGAAGATGACGGATTTGCTCAAAACGTGCAAATTAAATAAATAAATAGTAGAACTTGAAGGCCTTATAATTATTAATACACATTATCAACATGCGTCCCGTAAATAACATTTAAATATCTAATTTAATTTTAAATGACTTATTTTGCCAATACTAAGCTGAAGCTGAAGAATATTCTAGCCAGGTGAATATCTAACCGACGTCAGAATTATAGTCAGTTGAGTTTAAACATACATATCTTTTTCAAAATATAATATAATATAATATATATATATATATATATATATATATATATATATATATATATATATATATATATATATATATATATATTAGGTTTCTATAACTACCTTTTATTCCTAAGTTAACAATAAAGATTTAAAAAATTTATATTGCCCAGTGTGTCTAGTTACACGTATAGGGAATAAGAAGAAGAATTAAAGAATAAATTAGTAAAATTTGTAAAAACACCTCTATTTCACATGCGTAATCTTACTTATTGTAGTTTAACTCTTAATAATTTTGTTCCTTTAAAATAGAATAAACTAATGTGCTAATATTTTAGTATGTTTTAAATATCTCGTATCTTTAATCAGAAATATGAGTGCGTGTCGCGCAGTCGACAACTACGCCATTGAATAGCTGAGCAATATTTATCATTAATATTTTTTGATCCAAATTCTATCAACCTCCAAATTATACCTACATATTTTTATCTTCTATTTGGTAATGTACGAAAACGACATATATCGGTACATTTTGTAGATATACCTGCTAAAAAAATTTAAAAATTTTTACAACAGTCCTAATACCATGTTTCTGTTTTCTCTAACATTTAAAACAAATCTAAAAATGTGCATTATAAAATGGTAAATATTTCACCGTTATATGCGTGCAAATTTTAAAACATATTTACACATACAATGTATGTACACCATTTGTAATACACACATATATTTGCTTAGTCCATCATATAATGTTTTATATTTTGTAACATTAAATTGTTCACAAAAATATATATTTTCTTCCATTTAACCATTTACGTAAATGCCATTCTCGCACATGGCGGTGTCATCTGACGTAAATGGTAGGAAGTACAAACTAGGTATGTTATAGCACATAGCGAGTCAGCTGAATTCACTATTTGAAAGATTCAGTGGCGATTAGTTAGGGGTGATGTCGACGTGGCGAATTTCGATGTGACGGCTAATATAGCAACGGTCTGTAGTGGGGGGTGATGTCGTCGTGGCGACTTTCGATGTGACGGCTATCTATGGTTAGCAGGGGGGGGGGGTGTTGTCGGCGTGGCGATTTTTGATGTAATGAATTTCGTAGCTACGACGAGTGGTGGGGAGTAGGTGTCGACGTGGCAACTTTCGATGGCACGGTTTTTCGATGTTACGGCTATTCGATAGCGTGGTTATCGACTGCGCGACATACTCCGAGAAATATTATATATCGGTGTCCACTTTTTTTTTACCTGAAATACAATGTGAATTTTTTTATTTCTCTCTAAGTTTTGATCTATTGATTTTTCAGTGAAAGTGTAAATACAAAAGATGTTCAGAATTAAAAACTGCATCCAATTCAAATCAAATCAAAAGGCTAAACATTGCAAGGTTCAAACTTTAGGTTTATGATTTAATTTGACGTCACAAACGTCACCAATGAGAACGATATAGATATATACATCCATCTTTATTTAGTAATCACTTGGTGGATTCGGCTTTTTAAACAAATGCGAGATGAACAAGCAGACTGTCAAAACTTAATTGCTGAAATTTAACCAATAATGCCAAGCAAATGACAGTTTCACGGCGCACGGGTATCTGTTAAGTACTGCTCTACCGATATTTTGATCTTGTTTTTGCAGCATTTACATAGATTTCTGTACATATTAAAACTAAATTACAGTTAATTTAAACTTTTATGAATGACTTACTTAAACCTAAATAAAAACCATAAACCTAATTTTCATTTGTGAATGCACCTTCCAAATCATAAAGCTAAATATTACAAGTTCCAATCTTTAGGTTTATGATTTAGTTTGACGTCACATACTTCACCAATGAGAACGAGTCTGAAACGATATAGATATATACATCCATATTTATTTAGTATTCACTTGGTGGATTCGACTTCTTAAACAAATGCGAGAAGACCATGGATATGGTCAAAACTTAATTGCTGAAATATAACCAGTACTGATATTTTAATCTTGTTATTGAAGCATTTACATAGATGTCTGTACATATTAAAACTAATTTAGAGTTAATTTAAATTTACATTTATGAATGACTTCCTTAAACCTAAACAAAAACCATAAACCTAATTTTTATTTGTGAATGCACCTTAACAGTTTTTAATAAAAACTATATTAAAATATAATCCAAAACTTTTAAATTTTAGTATTTAAGGCTTTTATATCATGGGAAATAACATATTAGATTTTGGCTAAAATTAATCAACCAGACGTGATTCTTGAAGCTCTGAACAGATTCTCGTGAAAAATATATTATGATATACTCCAAAACTTCCAAAATTTAGTACTTACGACTTTTATATGAAGGGGAACAACATATTAGATTTTGGATACAATTGATAAACCGAAAGTGATACTTTATTTGAAGCTCTGGCCAGATTTTCGTGAAAAATATATTGATACAATAGAAAACTTTTCAAGTTTGGTATTTAAGACTTTTATATTAATAAGAATGACATGTTAGGTTATTTCTAAAATTGATAAATCGGAAGTGATACTCTACTTGAAGCTCTGAACAGATTTTTGTGATAAATATATTATGATATATTCCAAAACTTGTCAAATTTAGTATTTAAGACTTTTATATAACGGGAAGCAACATATTAGATTTTGGCTAAAATTGATAAATCGGAAGTGATACTTTATTTGAAGCTCTGAACAGATTTTCGTGAAAAATAAATTGATACAATCCAAAACTTTTCAAATTTGGTCTTTAAGATTTTTATATTAATGAGAACGACATATTAGACGTTTTCTAAAATTGATAAACCGGAAGTACTACTTTACAGGAAGCTATAAACAGATTTTCTTGAAAAATATATTAAAACATGATCCAAAACTTCTCAAATTTGTTATTTAAAACATGTGTATAATTAGATTTTGACTATATCTATATGATAAAAGAATATAGAAAGAGTGTTAGGAATAAGTGTGGTCCCCTTCTGTATTACTAGATGTATTGGAAAAGAGTTGGGAGTACATCACAGCATCATACATAATTTTGTTACGCAGTTGAATTTTTAATAAATTTCATATTATTTAAACAATACTGTATTTTTTAACTTTATTTATTAGTCTAATATAATATTTCTCTTATTATCATAATTAACGACATTTTTCAAATCAAATTGTCAGAAACGTCAAATAAGTTAAGTTACGTTGTGACAGATGAAACGACAGCATTTATTTATATTTTTTTCAATTTCATGGCTATCGACGTAATTTTCGACATTTTCATATTTAATTACTGTCGTTACAAAATATGTAAAGGTAATTCAATTCTGTTTATTGAATTAGATGCAAAATTTTATGCCCTAAAATTTTATTTGACGCGTTTTTGCTTAAAATAATTAGGCGTCAGGAATTTGCAATACACTGATTTCCCATGTTAATCTCCTATGTACACCTTTAAGATAGGCAGACACACGGTATATATATATATATATATATATATATATATATATATATATATATATATATATATATATATGTACAGGCTGTTTCAGTTATTAATATTTTTATTTAATGCAACGTTCTTTTATTATAACGTTTTACGTATTTTGTCATAATAGTTATTACATTGATTCTAACCTGATTTTAGTTAACTTCGAAATATTGACAAATGATGAAATGTTAAAAGTAATTCTTTTATCTTTCAAAATTCTTTGAAAGTGTGGTTTGCTAAGTGGAGTGATCGTCTTCTTTAAGACAATTTTGGATGAGTTCGTACTGAATCTTTTACTAGTAACGTAGTGGCATCCTCTTTATTATTGTACTTGTTTTATTTGCATATCATATACATATCAGCAAAACATCAAATAAAGTACATGATGAATAAGGTCTCACTCTGTGTTCACGAGTCACCATAACGGCGAATTTTGAGCTATTATCTTTGTTTTTTTTTGCCATTAAAACGGGGGGCAACGGTTTGCAAAAATCTAATTTCCCATGTTAATCTCCTATGTATACCTTGAAAAAAATCAGCCTGTATGTTAAATTTATTATTATTTGCATAACTTTAAATAACAAAACATGAAATAAAATCAATCCATTGTATGTTAAAACAAAAAACAAATGTCACTTTTTACTGTACTGTTTAATCAACATTTTAACAAATTAGAAATGTAAATTTATTTTAATAGTTGTGGTGTCAATACAAAGATAAAAAATTTCCCCATCCGAAAATACCAAATATGTAAAAATTATCCAGTATTTTAGGCCCATAAATTAATTTTAAAATTTATTCATAATAGCAATAGCCATGCCAAATTTGAACAAAAAGATAAACAAATACTTGACAGTTTACCTGTCAGAATAGGTTAATGTCTCTTGTCAATGTCAAGTAACCTATTCTGATAGATAAAAAGCATTTGTTTATCATTTTGTTTAAATTGGGCATGGCTACTACTACTAATAGGAAAATGAGTGAATTTTAAAAATTATTTATAGGCCTAAAATATTCGATAGTTTCGGATGAGGATTTTTTTATCTTTGTATTGAGACCACAATCATTGCCGTAAGTTAAAATGGAGGGCAATGGTTTGCAAAAAATTGATTTCCCATGTTAATGTACACCTTGAAAAAAATCACTCTGTTTATCCACTGTGGACTGGAAACATGCGGAAACCCCATATTATTTTTTTTAGGTTTTCTGTCTGCTACGGGAGTTAATCATTTTTTTGTATTAGCTGTATAATAATTAATTCATAACTTGTTTTACTTAATTTTATTGAAATAGTAATGTAACCATTGTGATGAAGATATGTCTTGCTGAAAATTATTTTTTTTAGCATATTTGTTTTATTCAAAATATTATGATTGGTCCATCAGAGGGAATAATGACTATTATTCCTGGATCACTATTCCCTGCGGGATTTATAATTGGCATTATATATCAAAAACTACATATTTAACGTACATATTATTAGTTAGTCATAGATAAAATGATTTTATCTACGATTAACAAATAATATGTACATTAAATATGTGGTTTTTCCTACATAATACTAAGTATAAATCCCGCATGGAATAATGACCCGGGAATAATAGTTATTATTTCCTCTGATGGACCAATCAATATATTTTTAACAAAATACATATGCAAAAAAATGAATTTTCAACGAGCTATCCTCATCACCATGGTTACATAACAATACATTGCTGTGTTAATCTAACTAATTTCAATGAAAAATACGTCACGTGGATTAAAATTTAACCACGAGTGGTATTCGGATGAGTATTTTCTAAATAAAAATCAGGTTATCATTTATATAATTTTTTCTTGGCAAAAATCTTATAATTTTTATTGTAAATATGTTTCAGTTTGCTTTTCCAACATTTTAAATAGATTCCTGTCCGAATCTACTCGTTATTAATAAAAACTGATAACACTGAAAATATACAGACTTTTACAGGTATGTAAACAATATGTTTCTAAAACGTCAAAAAATTTTCGCTTATCAAAACTCACTTGTAAAAATACATCTTATTGGCTTAAAGGGTGCGATAAAATTTTTGTGACGGTGTTTTGTCGAAATGAAACTTAGTAACTAGGTAGAATCCTGAATATGGATTGGTTCATATACGTATGAGTGAAATAGTCATTAAAAAATGTTTGGGGAACAATAAATGGACGGCTAATTATTGGTACTCATGTACCTCTTTTAAATGGACAAAAGTTTGTACTTACATTTTTTGAATAACTTATTTAAACTATTATGATTTTTCGACGATAAATAATCATCTCATAACCTAATAACTATGCTTTTGCTCTTCTTCTCGTTACCACGTCCCTCCTTGTCTTCCACTATTCACACTATTCACAGATGATTAAAATCCTGTTTTAATACACAACTGTATCATTTTGTTATCCAAAATTTAAATGTATTTATTTTAAAAATTGTATTATTACGTGTTAATTAATTATAATGTTATTTCCCTTGATTCGTTTATTAAATACTGTGACTGTAATTGTAACCGATAACTGACAATTTTTGAGCTGTTTGTATCCCACTTGAATACGGCAGCAGCCATTTCTACCCTGTATATATATATATATATATATATATATATATATATATATATATATATATATATATATATATATATATATAAAGGATTTATTTAAATAAAGCTTTTTATTTCATTAATTTTTAATGGCCAATATAATAATACTTAATATAGTCTATAAATGTAATAGAAAAAAAGCTACTTGTGATTAAATAGTCCCGAGTTGATAATGATTCTCAAACAGTTCATTCTAGGGGAATCTGCTTTGTTTGCATGAGGTATATATTTTCAGAGGTGGGCAGTAATGTGTTACATGTAAGGACATTATATAATTTAATTACATTTTATACTAATAAGTAATTTTATAATGCAATTTTCATTACATTTATGTCTTAGTATTTTGTAATATATTGCATTACTTTTTCACAATCATTTGTAATTTTACATTTAAATTTCTAAAAATGCACAAGCGTATGTCCTATATAAGAAATAACTTGGTCAACTTATCCGATCGTAAACGATTTTGTATGAACAAAAACTCAGTAGAAGTACAATATTTTCTAGGTAATGTCTATTAAAGTCACCGTCATCCTTCATCCTTCCATGTTTTTATTTTGTTTCTACTGTTGTGTTGTTTTTACAATTCTTTACATCTAGTTAAATGTTAATAAACATCTATTATTAAAGTTCTACTAAGTAAGTTTTCAATAATATTACGTTTTAAATGAAACGGATGATATTCTTTGATGATTTTACTTCTAACTTCAATCTTATTGGGTGTTATTCACAACTCGATACTAAAGTTGTATACTAGGCTGGTTTAGTTAAAACATGTATTAATGCTAAAACAAAAATTAATACGCTGCCTATTCAGAGCTCTATACTAGCATGTTTTAGTTAGTTCAAGTGACTAGCGAAAAACATAGTTGACAACATCGCAAATATCTCTGGTGGTCATAGTTACATTAATAATGTTATAATGACTCATTATTGGACGAAAATTATCTTAGTTTATAGGTAATCATTCACCTGTGACTCCCATCCCTATATAATCCCAGCTCTCCCTTGTTTTTCATAGTTGTTAGGACCTCTGGCATGGTTGACATGTTGAGTAATCTTGATTACTCTGTTTAACTTTCACTTGTTGTATTACTGATGATGAGAACTTAGTTCTCGAAATACGTATATAGTTTTTGTTAAAATTAATTTTAAGGTTAAGGGGTAATTATAATAGTTTTAGATAGTTACATTACATCAAACACCAAATGACACTATAAAATTTATCATTTGAATAAATTATAAAATTATTTTGCTATGTACAGGAGACTTAATTTTGGAAATTGAGAACGAAGTTGAAGTAACGAGAGTACAAAAAGAAGTATTTATTTGTATGCAGTTTATTTGAACCTGAGTGTGATCATTTATCCACCCACGCTCACAAGACCATAATTCTGAAACTATCTATTACTGAATCGCATCCAAATGTGTCATCTATGGAAAAAAATAAATATAGATATTCAATGACGGGATATGTATGGGAAATATTTAATTTAAGAAAAGACCGGGAAAGTTTAATGTTAGGCACCAATTAATGTATTAAAATATCATCTTTATTCATATATAACTAGAATAAAAAATGCTTTGTTAGGTACCTATACTAGTAGATTAGTAAATAAGTATGAAATGTAGGGATTTATATAAGTTTTTGTACACTATCTTAAAAACCAATAAAAATTAAATAACTGTATTTTATTTAATTAAAATGGCACTGACTGAAGTGCGATCGAAACACTGAGCATCTAATATTTCCAGCCTGTATGTATTGTACATGCATAACTGCAGGGGTCTGTTTCTCAAAAAATACGGGACTAGTATTACTAGTTCCTACACTAATATATGTATATAAGTCTTTTAGATTTTGAGTTAAAATTCTTTAAAGATTTGCTGCATATTAACTATGCCCACCCATGGAGAACAAATGGCTGTTGTCGTATCAAGTGAGATACAAACAGCTCAAAAATTGTCAGTTATCGGTTACACTTACAGTCACAGTAATTAATAAACGAATCAAGGGAAATAATATTATAATTAAATAACACGTAATAATACAATTTTTAAAATAAATACATTTAAATTTTGGATAACAAAATTATAAAGTTGTGTATTAAAACAGGATTTTAATCTGTGAATAGTGTGAATAGTGGAAGACAAGGAGGGACATAGTAACGAGAGGAAGAGCAAAAGCATAGTTATTAGGTTATGAGATGATTATTTATCGTCGACAAATCATAATAGTTTAATTAAGTTATTCAAAAAATGTAAGTACAAACTTTTGTCCATTTAAAAGAGGTATATGAGTACCAATAATTAGCCGTCCATTTATTGTTCCCCAAACATTTTTTAATGACTATTTCACTCATACGTATATGAACCAATCCATATTCAGGATTCTACTTAGTTACTAAGTTTCATTTCGACAAAACACCGTCACAAAAATTTTATCGCACCCTTTAAGCCAATAAGATGTATTTTTACAAGTGAGTTTTGATAAGCGAAATTTTTTTGACGTTTTAGAAACATATTGTTTACATACCTGTGAAAGTCTGTATATTTTCAGTGTTATCAGTTTTTATTAATAACGAGTCGATTCGGACAGGAATCTATATAAAATGTTGGAAAAGCAAACTGAAACATATTTACCTTTAAACACAATAAAAATTATAAGATTTTTGCCAAGAAAAAATTATATAAATGATAACCTGATTTTTATTTAGAAAATACTCATCCGAATACCATTCGTGGTTAAATTTTAATCCACGTGACGTATTTTTCATTGAAATTAGTTAGATTAACACAGCAATGTATTGTTATGTAACCATGGTGATGAAGATATCTCTTGTTGAAAATTAATTTTTTTGCATATGTATTTTGTTAAAAATATATTGATTGGTCCATCAGAGGAAATAATGACTATTATTCCCGGGTCATTATTCCATGCGGGATTTATACTCAGTATTATGTAGGAAAAACCACATATTTAATATACATATTATAAATATGTAGTTTTTGATATATAATGCTAAGTATAAATCCCGCAGGGAATAATGACCCAGGAATAATAGTCATTATTCCCTCTGATGGACCAATCATAATATTTTGAATAAAACAAATATGCTAAAAAAAATAATTTTCAGCAAGACATATCTTCATCACAATGGTTACATTACTATTTCAATAAAATTAAGTAAAACAAATTATGAATTAATTATTATACAGCTAATACAAAAAAATGATTAACTCCCATAGCAGACAGAAAACCTAAAAAAAATAATAATATGGGGTTTCCGCATGTTTCCAGTCCAGTGTATAAACAGAGTGATTTTTTTCAAGGTGTACATTAACATGGGAAATCAATTTTTTGCAAACCATTGCCCTCCATTTTAACTTACGGCAATGATTGTGGTCTCAATACAAAGATAAAAACATCCTCATCCGAAACTATACAATATTTTAGGCCTATAAATAATTTTTAAAATTCACTCATTTTCCTATTAGTAGTAGTAACCATGCCCAATTTAAACAAAAACATAAACAAATGCTTTTTATCTGTCAGAATAGGTTACTTGACATTGACAAGAGACATTAACCTATTCTGACAGGTAAACTGTCAAGTATTTGTTTATCTTTTTGTTCAAATTTGGCGTGGCTATTGCTATTATGAATAAATTTTAAAATTAATTTATGGGCCTAAAATACTGGATAATTTTTACGTATTTGGTATTTTCGGATGGGGAAATTTTTTATCTTTGTATTGACACCACAACTATTAAAATAAATAATAATAATAATAATAAATGTATTTATTTGTTAAAAGCATGGAAGCTTATACAAAGGAGTGATAGTGGTATATAATAATGAAAAAGTATAAGTTTACATGGTAAAGTGTAGCTAAATACAAAAATGTTTATAATATACTCGTACATACATAATATTCAAAATTAACAACCTTAAACTAATTTTTTCAAATTAACAGAGGTATTTTTTTTTTTTTTTTTTTTTTTTTTTTTTTTTTTATTTTTTTTTACTATTAAAATAAATTTACATTTCTAATTTGTTAAAATGTTGATTAAACAGTACAGTAAAAAGTGACATTTGTTTTTTGTTTTAACATACAATGGATTGATTTTATTTCATGTTTTGTTATTTAAAGTTATGCAAATAATAATAAATTTAACATACAGGGTGATTTTTTTCAAGGTATACATAGGAGATTAACATGGGAAATTAGATTTTTGCAAACCGTTGCCCCCCGTTTTAATGGCAAAAAAAACTCAGAAATAAACTTGCATGGTTTGGAGCGGTTCCACAGAGTTACAGCTAAGCCAACAAAATTATGATTTTTTAAACAAAGATAATAGCTCAAAATTCGCCATTATGGCGATTCGTGAACACAGAGTGAGACCTTATTCATCATGTACTTTATTTGATGTTATGCTGATATGTATATGATATGCAAATAAAACAAGTACAATAATATAGAGGATGCCGCTACGTTACTAGTAAAAGATTCAGTACGAACTCATCCAAAATTGTCTTTAAGAAGACGATCACTCCACTTAGCAAACCACACTTTCAAAGAATTTTGAAAGATAAAAAGAATTACTTTTAACATTTCATCATTTGTCAATATTTCGAAGTTAACTAAAATCAGGTTAGCTTCAATGTAATAACTATTATAAGGACAAAATACGTAAAACGTTATAATAAAAGAACGTTGCATTAAATAAAAATATTAATATCTGAAACACGCGATTTAATCAACCAAAAAATTTTCGTTCCTTGGCATTTTTTCGTAAAATCAATTTTTTTTTCTTTTGTAAACTTAATCCGGGGACATACTGTATATTAAATTTAAAAGATATGTACGTAAAATGTGTTCATTTTCATCTACAAATTATTATCATGAAAAATAATGAAAAATAATGAAAAATCTAAAAAAATTTGGATAAAACAAAATTAAAACACAATACCTTATACCAACCGAAAGAAAAAAATCCAAGTACCTATATTTTTTAAGTAAAAATCAAATATAATTTTATTTAAAAAAATATAACTTTGTGTTACATTATTTTGAAAGTTTACTGACAGGGACAGGAAAATTATTTTCGTTCGCCGCTGAATGACTTATAAAAATGTCTAACTTTTTTATTTGAAACAGTTTTCTTAATTACTAATCGTTTAATAGTACATGTTGCTAGGACTGAACAGACGTCATTATTGACAAGGGTGAAATGGCTATTGAATTTTTTTGCATCCGAGACAATATTAACACCGCAGATCGAAATAGAATTTCGTTTTGTTCGACGAGGAGTTTTTTTTCAGCACGTCAATTATTTTTCATTATTGCCCTCTTAGCGGGTCAATTATTTATCAATATTACCCTAGGACAATAATTAAAAATAATTTACCCTTTGTTATTCATTATTGCTCTCTTAGCAATAATGAATAATAATTGACCTGGTCATTAATGAGGTCGTTACAGTCCCGCAAATAGACTAGTAATGGGATACTTTCGGTCCACGTATTACAAAATATATTTCAAAATTAAAATTTCGACGAAAATCAGTATTACGTCATTATTTAGAAGCCTATGAGAATTTTTGGGAAAATAAAAGCACATCTGTGATGGCCCTCCAAAGAAACACTAGATAACCCGTTTAACTGAAGTTGTGCCCCTTATCTTATAGTTTTCGAGATCCGAGATCCCAATGGTGGCCTTTAAAATCCGGACACTCTGTATGTAGAGAAAAATAGTATAATAATATTTTAAAACTATTTTATTGTACACAAAAGAACGAAATACTGGAAGGAAAAATATCTGTAATTTAATTTAACAATTATACCTGTTTCCATAGTACGTTAGGCTTGGGATCTCCATCAACAGAACAATTTAATAATAATTTACTGTAACGCTTTACTTTTATTACCGTATGATTACTAAAATTGCACGTTCGTATTTTGGGTTCCTTTCCAACTACAACAGAATTAGCGATAATAAAGTAAATAAATTTCTACAATTCACTTGTTACATCTTGTAAAAACTTCCTTAGTTGCGTATCTTTTTCGGTTGAAATAATCGTTCATTATACATGTGTAGTTTCCAGCATGTCCATGAGTTACATTATTTATATGCAAAATACTTGTTGCATATACATATTTGATTCCATTAACATAACTCATATTTATAATACCTTGGCCCTATAATGTATAAGCATTAAGAAACATTTTAATAAAACAAGGAATTGCTTACATTTGTAGTCTGTATTTTATTCTGAATATTCCAAGATATATTAAATGCTACGTTATGTGAAATATTTACACTACATTTCAAATGCATTTTCTCTCCAATGTATGCAAAACTAAATTCCACGATTTCTAACAACGGCTCTATGTTGAATGGGTCTGAAACTTACTGCTAGAACATATTTATTTTAAACAACATTTTTGTTTACCTATAACACTAATAAACTCTTTTGCTGCTACCAAATCACTATTGGGTATATAACATTTGTATATTCCGTCATGGTCTCTTGTTACATTGTGTATTATTAATTTACTGATAATGACTTTATATCGAGAAGTATTAAAACTTGATAGATTATCTATAATTTTATCCTGAAAATGATTAAAAATATATACTTCACATTGCGGCAAAAGTGAAAAGAATAGAAAATAAGAAATATGTAAAAATAAAACACGTGATGGAAAGAGTGAAAAAGTGAGGTAACATGGAAAAATTAAAGAATACATACGAATAGTCCTTGGAGGTAGGAAAAAATATGGAGACAGCATGAACTTGAACTATAGACAAGGGGTGTGAAGCACGGTGGGGACACATTGTTGTAGGGATTCACGCGGCAAATATAAAATAAAATATTTGAAATCACAAATCACCATGTTACAAAAAATCTGCAAATAATTACCTATGTTAAATGAAGAATTTAATATTATTGCACGAAAACTTACATAGTTCAGGGGTTAACTATGTACAATTGACAACAGCAACCTCGTAACTTCAACTGACAAATTTACACAATGTAGAGCGGGAAGATGCTTCACTAGCGAATGCAAATACTCCATATTTATACCTATCTCCATGGAATAGACCTTTTCATTATAGAAAATGTACCACAATTCCGGGTATAAACTTTAAAGTCATACAGTTCTGATCAAAATGAGCAAAAATAGCCTAATCAACATGGGTACGATCTTCAATAGTTTCCGAAATAAAGGGTTTCCCAGTAGGAACGATATGTTTTTAAAATTAATAAAAATTTTGGTTAAAAACCAAACGTTGTTGAACCGTGTATTTTGTCATGATGAATTGTCAAACTGTACTAAAAACAAACGACAGCTAGTGAGATTTTTACAATGTTAGATATGGTTGCTATGATGTTTTAAAAACATATCGTTCCTATTGGGAAACCTTTTATAAGGCAGTGAAAAATTTACTACACAGCAATTGAATAATTTCAGAAAATTACAATAATTATTGTTATATAAGAATTCCAATACTTCAAGTATAAATTATAAACAATAAGTTGTAAAGAATTGTTGTCTCAATAATATTATAAATTTGGCGCATATTATTCTTTTTTTTACTCCTATTTTTAATCTAGAATAAGTAATTTTTTGAATTTCTAGTTACATTTAGACATCGGCATACAGCCTAAGAAGGAATTATAGTACTTATGTATTTAAATAAATGTATTTAAATAAAATAGAGAAAATTTAAAAAAAGTGTATGTGTATATCTGCGATAATGAATATGAACGAATGATGCAGTTGTGTGACGTTGCTCGGCACACGAAAATGCGAGAAGTGGGGATATACAAAGCGCGTGGCGTGGGCATACTTTGTTTTCTTGTACTATAATATTATCGGAATTATTTTGAGTTTGAATGTTATAGGAAGGTACTCGTCATAGGCGTGCGCAGAACTTTACTTTTGTGGGTGCCAAAATGAATATGTATAATTATTATTATAAATAAAGTAATAAATGCAAATAGAGTCATTTATTTTACCATTATTACTTCAAAATATCGAGAAAAAATAATAAATAAAATATAAATTATAGCAACATGAACAAAATAATAATATAAAAACTTAATATTTTCAATATTACGAGGGCTGTTCTCTTTCCGCTGAGCCTAGTAAAGTAACACACAATTTACTTGCAAAACACATTTATTTATAATTTTTCAAGGCGTTCCCCTCCACAATCAATACATTTTTGCATCCGTGAAAACCAATCTCCAAAGAATTTTCTCCAATCTTCCCGCGTTTATTTTTTTATATCATTTTTTAATGCGTCAACAGTTTCTTCGGCCGATGTAAAACGTAAACCCCATAACTTATCCTTTACACGTAGAAATAAAAAGAAATCATTAGGTGTCAGGTCTGGACTATACGGCGAATGACCCATTATTTCAATGTTTTGGGCATTCAAATAATCAGTCGTTCGAGCAGCAGTGTGCGGCCGAGCGTTGTCTTAATACAAGATAATCCTTCCCCGTTGACGTTATTCGCGAACATTTTGGAGAACTTGAGGCAAATAAATGGTAGTGTACCATTCAAAACTAACACGATCCTACAGTAATACAGTGCAAACATGTCCACTATTTCCAAAAACTGTGGCGACCATCTTTTTGTTTCGGCTTTTTTCGCGAATAACTTTTGTTGGAGTCGACTCATTCTCAAAGACCCAAATTGCGAAATATTGTTTTTTTTTTTCGAGATCATAGCAGTATACCTATGTTTCGTCATCTCTAATGAAGTTGTACACCAAATGAAACGACCCATTGTCAAAGCGACCTAGTGTATATCTACACCATCTCAAACGGTTGTCTTTTTGACTGGAGTCAAATTGTGGGGAATTCAACGAGAACAAAGCTTACGTACCATCAAATGTTGGTCTAAAACGGTTTCAATTGCTTTCGCACCAATCTTTAATGTTGCTTGAATATTCCTGACAGTATCATGCCGGTCCTCTTTAATCATGTTCTGAACAAGACCAATATTCTATTCGGTAACTGTCGTTTTTGGCTTAGGAGCTCGAAAACTGTTATTTAAAGAAAGTCGGCCACGCTGAAATTCATAGTACCACCGATTTACTGTATCTAAGAAACACGACTTGTCACCAAACACTCGATGGATTTCCTTAAAATATTCTTGATGGCTTAACCTACGCTTGAAATTGTAAAAAAACACAGCTCAATAATGCTCTTTGCTCAATTCAATGATTTCTTGGGGAAAGGATTACTTAAAAATTATGTATTTAAACAACATTTAATTATATTTAACAACCATCAATAAAATTTTAAAAAAAAAACAGGATGCTTTGATACCTCATATTAATATATTAGGGCGTGCCGTTGCACCCATAGAATTTACCCTGCGCACGCCTATGGTACTCGTATGTCCAGAAATGTTTCGTTACAGAGTTACAGACCTTTGAAAGTGCATGTAATCAGACACATTTTATTAATAAACTCTAGTATAGTTGCACTAAAACTTGGAATGAGGATGCTACCTATTCATTTAGAATTTAGGCGCAAGTTGATTTTTTTTTTCTGTATCTCAACCTGAAGCGTCTCATAAAGGGAAATCACGTATTTTTTTCATCGATATTTTTAATCTATTAATATTTTTTCATTTTTGCCTATAAAATATTCCATACGGTGCAAAAATACACGAAAAGGTACTCTCGCTAAAACTTGATATGCAGTAATTTCGGAAATATTTTATTATTTTAAAAAGTACCTATCCAAAATATGCAGACATTATGTTTATTTATGGTTACTGCAACGGTAATGGTTGTCGTGCGTCCAGTGATAATCAACAAATGAATTTATATGAATTTAATTGTTTTTTAATTGTTATTTTTTTTGGATACTGTATTTTTTCTAAAAATTTAAATATCTCACAAATTATCGCGTTTATAAAATTTTAGCAAAAGTATTTATTTTATGTATTGTTTGCACTGTATCTAATATTTTAATAGTAAAAGTGAAAAAAAATATATTAATCGATAAAAACTCTTTGAAGGCTTTCCCATTCCCATATAAGCCGCCTCTGGTTGAGATACAGAAGTAAAAGAAAGTATCATCATGCATCTAAGTAAGTAGTATCGTCATACCAAGTTTCAAAATTTTTGTGCAACTAATACCAGCATTATTAATAAAAATGTGTCTGATGAGGTGCACCTTCAAAGGCCTGTAATTCTGTAACACTTCCGGGCATATCTTCATATCAATTTCTTTACTTAAAATGACTCCCCCAATATATGGTTTCATTTTGTTTTAGCCGTTATGAATCACCCTGTATAACCATTGTAAAAATTAAAAGACCAGGATCATCTTCAAGAAATTGGTACTCCCGCAGGGAACGAAAATAGGCATATGCTTTTTTCAACTTTTTGCAATTGTTATGTTATGTGGTTGAATTATTGAAATTCTTTCCTGCCACAACTGTATAAGCATGATTTTTTGGGAAGAACACTCTTATATCAATAATGCATTAGAAATGAAAAAAATAGGTAGATATATAGAAAGAAACATAGGCGCCGACTTTCCGATTTTCATGTGGGGTCTAAAAAGTCGCAACAGAAAATTTACCAAATAAAAACTTTATCTGTTAAAATTGGAATATAAATAAAATTGTACAAAAGATGCAAATTTATCGTATGACTTGAAATGTCAACTTTTTTAAAAAAAAATCTTGACTTTTTTTTAATTTACGGCGAAACTCAACATAAGACAGATAGAACATAAATTTAAATTATATGTATGTTGAAAATATATACAGAGTGATGCCTGAAGTGTGCCGCTCCATACAATTTTGACATTTGCCGCTTAGATAGTATGATAGCATTACTATTTCCATGGGCCTTCCTTTCGAATTTGGCAGCAGTCATAAGAATAATCTCAAGAACCGTATTTTTTATGATCACCCGAATGAAAATATGCATCAAGAGGAAATTTGTCACGCTCTTCATTAAAAGCATAATGAAATGAAATTAAAGGTTTTTCAGGAAGGTATCCGAAATAAATATCAAATGAATCAACGTACGACAATGATGTTAATCAAATATCATGCAACTATCATCATGTGTTATATATGGAGTATAGTTTTGATGAATATGGAATATTGGAATATAATTTTGACATTATTTTGGAACAACAGTGATCACGTGACCTTCAGTAATTGTTCATCACTCTGTAAAGAATTTATTTCACAGGAGTCTACAAAATCTACCGTAATTTTCACTAAAATATGATCATTTTATTATTTTTAGACAATACTGCATTTTAAATCTGGCAACACTGGTGGCAGTACTATTTGTTAGTTCGCACGCGTTACTGACAGTACTTTAGTAAATACAATATGATAAGTTAAAAATTTTATAAAATAAATAATAGAATAGGTTTACATTGTTACTTTGTATAAGTAATTGATGTATTAAAAATATTTCAAAATGAGTGTACTTTTTGTTGGTACTAAAATAATTTGTGTGTGGGGGCAGAACTCCTTCAGATTTTGCTATGTGGGGGCAGAGCCCCTCAGAATTTTCCGTGTGGGGCTCAAGCCCCGAAGTCCCCACGTAGTCGGCGCCTATGGAAAGAAAATTATATTTTTCCTAATTTCAAATAACTATTTATAAATAATAAACATTTTTGCATGATCGGGTTTTTTTAACCTTTACCAAGGCAGTAAGGTTTATTTACAAATTACTGACCGGTAAGTGATGTGGCTCACTCACTGATCAGGAGACGGTGGCGGTAAGTGATGTGTAAATAAAAACAACGATCAAGGCTTACTTTCAAAATGACAACTAAATTTTTTTAATATATTAAAATTATTTTCAAATCTTATTTATTTTGATTTTGACCGTCGATCGTGCAAAAAACGTAATAAGTATTGCGGTCAGTAAGTGCTCTTCTACAGGTATCGGATGTATCATCCTCAATCTGTAAGGAGCACTTAACATTTAAGTAACGGCAGGTGAGAATTATTTACATTTAGAAAATTAATTTTAAAAAGTTGAAAATAACAAGTCAGTATGTCACTACCTACGTACGCATAATAATGGCCGGTCAAATACTAGTTCAGAATAAAGAAATATATACTGTTTTTTATTTAACATATAAATCCATATATCTGTTATTAACTAAGACTTACATATTTCATCCTGTAAGGAGTTTCCCATTGCAACATATCTACCGAAACGTTATGGTACACTAACATTTTGCAAAGCAATTCCAGTGTTTCGTTCATGGATATGACATTTAAACGTGGGCCTATTACTGAAGGTGGTGAACGATAATCAACTAAAAAATAATTTTTGTAATTTTATTGATTTATTGATGTCTAAACACAATGGAATAGGAAAAACTTGACACACAGTTAACAGAAAAATACAACTTTCATATAGAGTTCAATTCAGATTCTCTGAATAAAAATAATGTATATCATCGCGATATTCTCGTATTACCCATAACTGGGTGTGGCAGTCTGCTTTGTACGTGTACACATGTACTTACATAGTAACATAGTACACATAGTACACATAGGCGTAACTAGCGGGGGGGGGGGGGGCAAGTTCCAAAGTAGTCTAAAATGTTCTTAAAAGTTTCAGAAGGTTTTTCATAAAGTTACAGAGCGTTCTAGAATGTTTAGAATTTCGAGAGCTCTGGAATTTTCCATAAAATATTAAAACTTTTCAGAATATCCTTTTCCACGAAGTTCTTCAATGTTCTAGAATGTTTCTGAAAGTTCCAGAAAATTCTATCTGTTTGTGTCGCTATTTAGAACTAAACTGACCTCAGCCGCTTTTTATATACTTATTTAAAATTGCCAAATATTTGTAGAACATTCTAGAATTTTCCGGAAATTTTCGAATTTAATGGAATATTCAACAATTTTTTGGAATAATCTAGAACAGTGATTTTCACGACACATTTTTTAATGCGTTCATACGACAAAATTAAATTCCTATCTACTACGCATTTCGAGCTCAAAGGGCCAGGCCGGCCACCTAGAAAGTAATACTTATTTTGAACTTATGTTTTTATAATTATATATTAACAGTTATAATTTTGTAACTCACCGACGATTTATTTTAAAATTTACTATCAATCGGGTCTATTCTGTAACAAAGTGGTATCATTGAGAAATTTAGAAGCCATGTAGTTTTACTTAGCCATTAGATTATGTCGTAAATCGGGCAACCAAAAGTGGCACTTTCCTTGAAGCTCAAAATAGCTTTTTATAAAAAATATCTTTAAATATCATTTTTTTGCGATATATGTTACAAAAATTAAAGATTATTAAATTTTCTACAAGTATGTATTGATACTTTTGTAAATATATTTTTCAAACAAATTTTAAAAATTAACTATTTTACTTATTATACATATATATATATATATATATATATATATATATATATATATATATATATATATATATATATATATATATATATATATATATATATATATATATATATATATATATATATATATATATATATATATATATATATATATATATATATATATATATATATATATATATATATATATATATATATATATATATATATATATATATATATATATATATATATATAAACTCGTATTTTTGAAATAAATTTGTTTAGATTACACTGAAAATGATAATCAAATTTATACTATTATACTGTTAAAATGTTGAAATACGTGTTTGTATATTGCATTCAAATACTAATTATAACATTACCTGAGCTACCAAAATAATGGAAATTAGCTATCTTGTGCATTGAATTCTCATCGGTACATGAAAATTTGATATCGTTCCCATGAAATTGAGGCAATTGCACCAAAAATCCTTTTCGTTCATCGTACTTTTCTATTATAGGAAATAAAGCTTGTTTGTTGTGCCTAGAGAGAATTATTGCAATATGTTATTCAATAAGAGTGTAATGAGTGCGAGTAAAGAGTTAAGCAATTACACGCAAGTAGAATCAGGACCTTATTAGCTATGAAGCTAGGATTACTAGAGACGTCCGCTTTCCACCGGATATGTCCTCTTTTTTGGGGAAAAGTTCCGGGTACGGTATCTTTTTTCATTTTCAATGCATTTGTCCTCTTTTTTTCATATCCAAATTATGTATACCAAAATGATTGCTGGATGTGCCAATCTGCTTTGTACACAGATTTCGGTAATGGTGAGGACCTATTTGTACCGTGATGGCGTTTACCAGGCGTCACCTCACGGGCACTCATTGTTGGCGTGGAGAGTGCACCACAGGAGTCAAATTTGAGCCATTTAAAATTCTAAATATTCCTTTTGGTGTTGGTCGGGATCGAACCCGGTTCCCCCAAATTCGCGGCCAAACATATATATATATATATATATATATATATATATATATATATATATATATATATATATCCAGCGGACCAAAAGTGAACTAAATATTTTACCACTTGCTAATTGTGACATTTTGAATCAAAATGTGATTTATGTATTTTATTTTATTAATCAGTAATTTTTGCTACAATCGTGCGAGATATAGTCGTTCTGAAACTCAAAATAAGTGCGGGAAATAGACGAGATGGTTATTGTCATAGGAACAATTGACATGGCCGCATCAAAATATGTATGATCTCGCCAGTGGTCGCTATATGAGCATTCTGCTCACACATTTTCTAAAAACGCAGGTTTTTCTTTTTGAGGGAGTTTTTCAGCGTTTGTCTGGGTGAGTTTAGTTACCTACTCCGAACTAGAATGTTATATACTTATATTTAATTAGTATTCTACTGGCGGTTTGAGGCCAGTATGAGCACTTCTGTCATCGAGCAACCACTCGCGTTACAAATTTAAGTTAGCAAATATTTCTAACTTCGTTTGATACTTAGTTTCAAGTGACAGTTTTTATTAAATATTTATAAAATTAAAGTTTATGGAAGGGCAAGCAAACAATTACTCTACCGAAAAAAGCCGAGGACATAAGTTATGCTTTTGGTTTTGAGTCAATATAGACGTAAATTATTTATGAAATCTGTGTATTATATTTTATTGAAATTAAGGTACCATAAATTTATAAATTATTTTATATATGTATAAATACTGGGTATCCCAGGACGAGCTTACGCTGTAATTCTTTTAAAACCCACTGAATTTTATTTTACGGAACTTGGTATTACATTTGTTATTAAATTTAATTTAAGTGGGCCATGATCCGCTGAATTCAATGGTGAAATAAAAGTATAGCATTGAGTAGTTTTTTTAAAATAACGATAGCGTAAGCACGTTCTGGGACACCTGTATGTTTATGTGTGTATATATATATATATATATATATATATATATATATATATATATATATATATATATATATATATATATATATATATATATATATATATATATATATATATATATATATAGGTATCCGTCTATAAATAAACTAGCTAATATCTCGCATATTATTACTTTTAGCGGTTTCAACTATATAACATAAATTATAACACGTAAACTCCTCTATAAAATTTCTGAAGTAGTTCAATATTATTACTTCCGGTCGAGTAGTAGGACATAAAATAAAAGATATAATTAAATATCGTACTCAAGTAAATGTTCATCAATTTAATAATTTTGATTAATTAATTTTCCTTATATTTGTGATGTAAAATAAATGAAATGCAGAACCTCCTAAATTTAACAAAAATATAATATATATATATATATATATATATATATATATATATATATATATATATATAACTTGTTCTATTTAAGCCATTCAGTATTGAGGAGCATAGGGAATAGTTTTGACATCTCTGATTGGTTGAAATTAGAGAAAAGAGAGTTTACTCAATTTAATTTCGGCTACTTCAGATTTGCGCTGTTGCCAGTGCCATCTACTGAATGGCTTAAATGGAACAGAGCATATATATATATATATATATATATATATATATATATATATATATACAGGGTGTTTCTTTTAAAACAACCAGCGCTGTTTTGGGCGAACTAAAAATGTTATATACAAGAAATGATGGCTAATTTATTAATAATAGCAAACCAAAATTTCGACCAGTGGTTTTCAAAGGGCAGATTTTTTTTTTAATGGTATCCTATATATTTTTTTAACCCATTAGATAGAGATTTTTTCTGATTTCAATAATGTAAATATGGTATAGGGTTGTATAACAATTATTTCGAGAAAAATGGTATTAGAAATGTTATATTACAATAAGCTATGCAATACACAGGTATTGACAGGTCTGTTGCCTAGTTACGCTAGTAGTAAACCCATTTTTTATTACATTATTTCTAATTTTAATACCGTTTTTCTCGAAATAATGGGGACTTATAAATTTGACGTCACCCGCGGCGGATCGGCGGCGGGCCTATCTCCACACAATTTAGAAAAGGACAACAAATTTTTAGAAAAAGCGAGGTGATATACCACGACCGACTCAATTGCATGCTCTCCCCTTCAGCACTTCGCCTCGTTGATCCTACAATTTGTTTGTTATTTAGTCAGCAAAGTTTGGTTATGTTATTTTGTGTAGTTTCTGTTATTAATTATCTCTTGTACTAAAGTGTAGTGTTCTTTGGAATTTGAAATATCTCTAAAAAAAAACAAGTTCACAAATAAATAATGAGTTTAACACAACTGATGTACCGGGTGCACAATTTATGTTTAAAAATATTGAAATCATTCGGTCTTACAGTTGAAAAGATTGTTAGAATGCAGGGGTTCGAAGAAAAGTGGAAATAAACATGAATTAATTGCAAGGTATACACTGAGTAGATCATATACTTCTATAATTATATAATAGTATATTAAAGAACATGTTTTATAAGACATGTTTTTTTCGCAAACGTCAAAATTTAATTTAATCTTATTGACAAGTGCGAAAGAAAGTCTTATAAAATGAGTTCTTTATACTATTTTTTTTTATATTTTGCGCCCTCTTCAATAACATTTACTTACTCAATTTGTGATTATATTTGTAACCATTTGTACATTTTCATGTAAATAATCTTCCCTAAATAAAAAAAATAATAATAATTTCGACATATTATTAAAATGAATTGTCAATTAACTAAAAATAAATTAGGTAAAAATGAGTTAAAGAAACGTCATCTAGTACCAACCGTCAAAAACAAAAAATTGCGTATCGAAATGAATGTCATTACGATACGCAATTGCGTATCGTAATGACTTCATTATGAACGCAAAACAAAAAAAATGTTTACGTTTCCTTTCAAAGAACAGTTACTGTGATCACGTCTCACGTACTGGATCACATGATAAATGTCAAACTGTAGTGCTAAGTCTTGCTCACTACATAACTACTTATTAAATACTTTTTTACTCGCTAGATGGCGCCCAAAAAGTTTGAATTGTATAAGTCCCCATTGTTATACAACCCTATGGTATATTTATATCGTTGATATCACAAAATATTATTCTATTTAAAGGACTAAAACATTATATAGGGTGCCATTTAAAAAAAATATAATTTTGTTCTACCGTTTAAGATATATATATATATATATATATATATATATATATATATATATATATATATATATATATATATATACAGGGTGTTAATTAAAAAGCGGCCCATAGGCGTTTAACATAGGAAATCAGTTTTTCCTTGCGCATAAGTTCCCAATTAATTTTAGACAAAAGTGTTTCAAATAAAAGTTGTAGATAATTAAATTATACACCAGCATCACTAAACAGATTTTATTTTGCTTGTTTAGTAACCTGTAAAATCCAAATTGAAATTCTATAAATATTGCTCATTTGTAGTGATACCCATGGAATTTAAACAAAATTACAAAGAAATGCATATCGTTTGAACTGTCAGAAATTCGATTTTCAAATAAAAATTACCGATAATTATATTCTATCCTAAGTCCTTAACAATATTTTGTTTTTATAATCTACATCTAAATTATTGCTTAGATTTTATTTATTTTTATTTTATAACCTGCAAAATCGAAATTCTGACAATTCAAACGATATACATTTCTTTGTAATTTTGTTTAAATTCCATGGCTATCACTACAAATGAGCATATTTATAAAATTTCAAATTGGATTTTACAGGTTACTAAACATGCAAAATAAAATCTGTTTAGTGAGGCTGGTGTAGAATTTAATTCTCTACAATATTTATTTGAAACATTTTTGTGTAAAATTAAATGGGAAGTTTTGCGCAAGGAAAAACTGATTTCCCATGTTAAGCGCCTATGGCCCGCTTTTTAATTAACACCCTGTATATATATATATATATATATATATATATATATATATATATATATATATATATATATATAGTGTAATGTGCAGTGCCCGCCGTCGCCGCCACTGCCACCGCAACTTTTCCCGCCGCTGTTGCGGGGACGAGCGAGTGTCTATTGTTAGCGATGACGCAACAGACTTGTCGGAACCTGCTTAATTACACAGTTGATGTAACCTATTGTGTTAGAGTTTTTATCTAGAATAGTGCTCTATAAATTTCTGGAATACAAATGTATATAAGCACTGTTAGCGAAGGCATTGGATAAGCTGATATAAATTAGCATTGCGTGCTAAAGTTGGTGATATAAACAGATAATCGACAAGTGGTAAACATAAATAAATAAGTGACATATATTGTTTAAATAAATAATCTTATTGTTTAAGTGTTTTATAATATTCTTAGTCTTAATTATTGTTTAATACTTTTATTTTAATTAATAATAATTGTCTAATATTTACACTTCACCCAAATAAATAAAAACGTTACAATTGGTGTCAGGTGTGGGGTTAATAAATTGTGAAGTGTTAATTAAAAATAAATAAAATGGCGACTAAACAATTAAAATTAAATGAATAGACCATTTCAAAAATTCAATGCGCATGTGCAACTTTAGACAAAGATAACAAAAGTTAATGCCGTATACCCATCTTTGTTTACGATATGACAGGTGACAGTCCGATTATTTTTGTTGGTTAGTATTTGTTTCTTCATTGGAAAAGTAATTAATAATAGTAATTATGACGGTACTATACGTTGCGTACCGGGTTGTAATAATAATTGAAAAAAAACATTTTATTTCATTCTTTTTCTCAAAATATGAACGGAAGCAAAAAGTGGATTACGTAGAATAAATAGACAGTAATGGATACCAAAAAAATTGACAAAATATGTAGAAATTGAATTTATTTTATTATTACTGGAAAGAAATCATCGCAAGATAAATAACTTAAATATTTTCCGGATGGTCGAATAATCTAAAATAAAAAAAATAGGTTACTACATCAAATCTATCATATTAACATAATTTATAAATAACTATATTTATTTCGATAAATTTTAATTTTCAGCATTAACATTTTACTTACGTTTTATTTAAATCGTTTTTAACATTTCACGTACGCCGCCATTTAAAGGCACTAAGTTTTTAGTTCAAAAAATAAACACGTAGAGGTCGCGGACATTTTTGAAATGGTCTATTAAAAGTAAGTGATCTCAAGAGAGAACTGGAAGAGCGGGATTTGGAAACAGCAGGAAAGAAGTCAGTACTTCAAGAAAGGTTAAGGCAAGCATTAATCGATGCTGGTAAAAATCCTGAAGAATACCTATTCGACCCATCCGATATTCTTAAATTTATAGAAGAAACATTAAAACAAATATTATCAGAAAATTCTAGAACTCTAAAAAAAGAATTAACAGAAGAAAATTCTATAACAGAACAAAATGAACAGAAAATTCCACGGCATTAAAAGATGAATTAATGGGACATTCTACAAGTTTAGAAGAAAAATTAATTAATAGTTCTAGAAAGGCAGAAGAAAATTGTAGAACATTAAAAGAATTAATGGAACATTCTAGAAGTTTAGAAGAAAAATTAATGGAAAGTTCTAGAAAATCAGAAGAAAATTGTAGAATAATAGAACAAAAACTAGAAGAAAATTCTAGAAGTTTAGAACAGAAGTTAGAGGAGAATTCTAGAAAAACTGAAGAAGACTTGAAGTATTTAAAAGATGAGTATGACAAGAAGATTGAAGAACTACAAGAAAAGGTCACTAGAATTACATTGTCGCCAATGCCAAATTCCGATGTAGCGAAAGCAAATTTACATGGAGAAAGGAAAGTAGTGAAACTTGAAACTACTACAACAATGCATATCAAAACACCGGAATTTGATGGAAAGTCTTCGTGGCCGAACTATTTAAAACAATTTGAAGCGGCTGCGAAAGCACATAACTGGACGTCTACAGAGAAAGCTACAGCGTTGACTGTCTCATTGCGTGCAGAAGCCATCGATATCTTACAAACTCTGAAGGAAGAAGAACAAGAGGACTACGACCAACTATTCAAGCGGTTGGACATGCGATGTGGCAATTCGCACCTAGAGCAGGTATATCAGACGCAACTGAGGAACCGCTATCAGAGTTCAAAAGAAAGTCTTCAAGAATTTGAAGTCGACGTAGCTCGTTTGGTTCGTCTCGCACATCCTGCAGCTCCTGACAGCGTTTTGGAGTACCTGGCCGTTCAAGCATTCATCTACGGAGATCGAGATAGCGAAACACAGCAAGCACCGGGATTGCTCCGCCCAAAAACATTAATTGACGCACTCTTATATGCACTTGAACATAAGGCTGCCAAACGTAATCAATCGCGAATGCGAAATATTGATGCCGAAAGAAAAGAAGACACGGATGATCTAGAAGAGAAAATGCGACGAATTGTTAATGAAGTGTTTGCTGAAAGAAGGAAACTTAGTTCTTCGAAAAATGCAAAAGAATATGGAATCGACAAAAGAAGAAAAGGAGTTGGTAAACTAAGTCGGGTTGATGCGAAGGGGCAATCGTCAACTCGTAATCTGATAGCGCCACAATCCATAAGTTATGTCGCATCCCTTCATCATCAAGCCAGTAGCATCTACGTGAAAGGCTCTGTTAATGGAAGGCCACTGAAAATGTTAGTAGATACGGGTGCAACAAAGACTATAATCAGACCCGATTTATTAAAGAACACAGACAAGTTGCATCTTCAACCAACCAAATGGAGATTACGTTTAAACATCGTGCGCTGGTAGCTGACGTTGAAGATGAATTAATACTCGGTATGGACGTAATGAAAAAGTACGGTTTCAACCTTGACCTGAAGAATGGAGTAATGATGGTCAATGAAGAAGAACTTGTATTAAACCCACGAGAAGACAAGGTTGTGCCCGTACTAATGCTGAAGAAGTTACCCTTCCAGAACGAAGTGAATCTATCGTGCAAGCACAATTAGATGGTAGTTTCTGTGAAGGGAATATTGTTATGCTTGAGCCCAAGAATGATAATGTGAAGACTGGTACTGCAGTTGTAGGAAAATCACTGATCAAAGCCAGTCAAGTAATACCAGTTCTAATAATGAACGTAAATTGTTATCCAGTTGTTCTTAAGAGAGGAACAATTGTAGGAGAATGCTTGGCAGTATCCTCGGTTATTCGATTATTGTTAAGGCCAATGGAAACATATCTCAGGAAGTTCCGGACATATTAATTAATCAATTATCAACCTCCTTCCAAGAACTGACCGCCGACCAGAGAACCAAGGCAAAGAAATTAATTGGAAGATTTCAAGATGTGTTTCAAGTTGATAAGAAGACCAACGGGAAAACAAATGTAGTTCACCATAAGATAGACACTGGCGACGCAAGACCCATCCGCCAAGCAGCAAGAAGACTACCATAAGCGAAGCGTGAGGAAGCGGAAAGAATTATGGAGGACATGAAAAAGGAAGGTGTGATCGAATCTTCAAGCAGTCCATGGGCTTCACCAGTGATGTTAGTGAAGAAGAAGGATGGCTCTACACGATTTTGCGTCATTACCGTCAACTTAACAACGTGACTAAGAAAGATAGCTACCCGCTACCTCGAATAGACGACACACTAGACACTGGCTGGCTCGAAGATTTTCTCTACTCTGGATTTAAAGAGCGGATAGTGGCAAGTAGATTTGGATTCAAAAGATAAGGAAAAGACAGCCTTCACCATTGGTACCGGACTCTGGCAATTTACTGTAATGCCATTTGAGCTCTGCAATGCCCCTGCAACGTTTGAACGACTTATGGAGACAATATTGGCTGGTCTATCATGGAAAACCTGTTTAGTCTATCTCAACGACATTATTGTGATAGGTAAAACATTCGAGGACCACATGAAGAATTTGGAAGAGGTTTTCCAGAGATTGCGGAAGGCTAACCTGAAGCTCAGCCTCAAGAAGTGTCACCTGTTCCAAAAGGAAGTTCAATACCTTGGACACGTTGTTTCAGATAAGGGTATTGCAGTTGACCCGGAAAAGATAAAGGCTGTGAGAGATTGGCCAGCGCCTAGAGACAAACACGAACTTAGAAGTTTTTTAAATTTGTGTATCTATTATCGGCGATATGTACCTGGATTTGCCAATATAGCCAAGCCACCGACAAGGCTTACTAAAGAAGGTCGAAGATTTATCTGGGAAATGGACTGCAAAGTTGCGTTCAAAGAACTGAAACATGCTTTGACAAGCGCACCTGTCCTGAGTTATCCTTTACCTGAAGGAGAGTTCATACTAGACACAGATGCCAGCAACGTGGGAATTGGTGGCGTTCTTTCCCAGATACAAGACGGGCATGAGAAGGTTATTGCTTATTTTAGTAAGACCTTGTCAAAACCAGAGAGGAATTATTGTGTTACCAGAAAAGAAATCTTGGCAGTCGTGAAATCCGTGGAACATTTCTACAAATATTTGTACGGAAGGAAATTTCTGATTAGAACTGACCATGCTGCATTAAAATGGCTGCTACAATTTAAGAATCCTGAAGGTCAGGTGGCTAGATGGATTGAAAAACTACATGAATACAATTTCAAAATCGAGCATAGGACCAGCCATCGTAATGTCGACGCATTGTCCATAAGGCCGTGCCAAGATGATTGCAAGCATTGTCGTCGACTAGAAGAGAAATTTTCCATCGTCGCCAGAACAACAGTAGTCGACGATAATTGGCAGCTCGATGAACTACGCGAAAATCAAGAAAAAGACCCGACTTATACTGGAATTGAAAGCGGAGGAGAGCAAACCAGTATGGGAAGATGTTGCACCGCACTCACCGACTGTAAAATCGTACTGGGCGTAATGGGACTCCATGGTGATTGAGGATGGCATGTTAAAGCGTGTGGTAGAAAATGCTGATGGAACTGAAAAGAGAACTCAGTTAGTTATTCCTAAGAGTAGAGTACCAGATGTGTTGAAAGAGATCCATGACGGATCTGGAGGCCATTTCGGAGTCATCAAAACGCTACAAAGATTGCGCCAGCGGTTTTACGGGGTTAACTTCACGGAAGATGTTAAAGATTGGTGCAAGAAATGTGTGGTTTGCGCTGGAAGTAAGGGTCCGCATAAACGACGAAAAGCACCAATGCGTCAATACAACGTTGGCAATCCATTTGAGCGTATTGCAATTTATGTGGCTGGACCATTCCCAGAAAGTGACGAAGAAAATAAAAACATCGTGGTTGTCATGGACTACTTCACCAAATGGGTTGAAGCATATCCTTTTCGCAACCAGGAAGCCACCACGGTCGCTGAAACTTTATTTAAGGAATGTATATGCCGATTTGGAGTACCGCGTGAACTCCACTCCGACCAGGGAAGAAATTTTGAGTCTGCCGTTTTCCAAAATGTCTGTAAGGTATTAGGAATTAATAAAACTAGAACAACTGGATTACAACCGCAGTCTGATGGCATGGTTGAACGAATGAACAGAACGATCAACCGATATTTGTCGAAGGTAGTCTCCAACCACCAAAGAGACTGGGGCCGACATCTCCATCTGTTCCTGATGGCTTATCGTTTATCCGTGCATGAAACAACAGGCCAAACTCCTGCGAACATCTTATTCGGGCGTGAGTTACGCTTACCGCGACTTGGTGTTCGGCAGTAAACCTGGGGAAGATCTGGCCGGGGAAGATTACGTTACGGACTTACGGAGAAGAATGGATGACAATCATGAACAAGTCCGTACGAACATTTAAGCTGCCAGCGACCGAATGAAGGACCGGTATGACATCAAGGCCGATATCAACCTGGGGATTTAGTGTGGCTTTACAACCCACAAAGACGTTGCGGTTTATCACCAAAGCTACAAAAGAATTGGGAAGGCACCTATGAGGTAGTCAAAAGGATAAACGAAGTGGTATACAGAATTAAGAAACGACCTACCGGGAAGCCAAGAGTAGCACACTTTAATCGGCTAGCCCCTTTCGCCGGAGACAACTACGAATACCATAATACGGTTCGTCGGATCATAACACAAGAACCAACTTTTGAAGACTTCATGGAGAACTATTCCTTTGACCGCAAGGCGCGGTTTGGCGTGACGAAAGAAGAACACCGAGATCTATTCACCGTGTCTTCAGATTATTCCCTCGGTCAGAAGACATAAAGATGTCCCGTGGCATAGCTTCAGCCTTTAAGGTGAAATTTGGGCGACTTCAAGAACTGGCCAACCAACGTCCAACTCTTGGAAAAACGCTGCGCCTGAGGGATAGCAATACAGACCATCAGCGGTACATCTATTACCTGGTTACAAAACCACGATCGTATCAGAAGCCGTCATATCGTAACCTGTGGAACTCGCTGTGCGATTTGAAGGATCATCTGCTTAAGAATGACATTTTGAAGCTAGCCGTACCGAAGTTAGGCTGTGGTCTAGATGGTTTAGATTGGAGGATTGTTAGGAACATGATAGAAATCCTCTTCCGTTTTACCGGCGTTGAAAGTCTCGTTTGTAGCTTTAACCCTAAAAGACATAAAGAAGAAGTCGAGCGGACCATCGACTGTCATTTCTTCAAAACTTCGAAATGCACCAAGGGTAATGCATGCAGATTTCGTCATCACAAACTGTTCCAGGACGAAATAGTCTTAAGAAGGGGGCAGTGTAATGTGCAGTGCCCGCCGTCGCCGCCACTGTCACCGCCGCTGTCGCGGGGACGAGCGAGTGTCTATTGTTAGCGATGATGCAACAGACTTGTCGGAACCTGCTTCATTACGCGGTTGATGGAACCTATTGTGTTAGAGTTTTTATCTAGAATAGTGCTCTAGAAATTTCTAGAGTACAAATGCCGGAATATATAAGCACTGTTAGCGAAGGCATTGGACAGTCTGATATAAATAAGCATTGCGTGCTAAACAGTGGGTGATATAAACAGATAGTCAACAAGTGGTAAACATAAATAAATAAATGACATATATTGTTTAAATAAATAATCTTAGTGTTTTATAATATTCTTAGTCTTAATTAGTGTTTAATATTTGTTTAATCGTAGTGTTCGTTATATTTATCCTCTTTTAATTATATTTAATATAAATATTGATCATTATAATAAACTTTTATTTTAAATAATAAATGTCTAATATTTACACTTCACCCAAATAAATAAAAACGTTATAGTAGGATAAAATGTATCATATACTTTTCAAATTAAAAAAAAAAAAATTATAGGTTATTCCATTTGCAAATTAAAAGTTCCTATCAATTATTCGAAAACCAGAAGTAATATATCGACCTACGCCCGAAATTTTATAGAGAAGTTAACATACTATAATTTGTGTTATATATTTGAAATCGCTAAAAGTAATAATAAGCAAGATGTTTGCTGGTTTATTTATAGACGGACACCCTGTATATATACAGGGTGTGCATTTTAAGTGGTACACTATTGCTAACTCGAGAACTATAAGAGCCACGATGTCGGTTAAATCAGCAAACAATTTCTATTTTACAATACTATTTTAATGACCGTAAAATTATTATTTTTCAACCAGTTGTTTTCAAAGTGTGGAGACCAACTTTGGTATTTTAAATGGAATCATATATTTTTTATTTACTTATTAAATGGAGAATTTTAAATGATATAATATTTTCATACCCTCAGATAACGATTTTTTAAAGAAAAATGCATATAAAATTTTACAATTTGATTAAAATATGATAATGGAAGTGCCACGGATGGAAAAAATTAATTCATGTTAACTATTTTACGTAGAATTAGCGTACCCTGGTGAATATTTTCTTCTGGCAATTTGTCATAGATATCAACATGTCAACCGATATGTCAACGTGAATCAAATATTCACATATTTCTTTCATGGTATTCTAATTCTATGTAAGAAAAATAGTATGTATTAATTATTTCCATTCGTGGCACTCTTATTACAGTCATATTTTAATCATATTTATATAAAATTTCAATGTAATATTTTTGCATCAACATTTTGTTACTTTATTATATATATATATATATATATATAGTGCCCGGATTTCGAAAGCCATCATTGGGATTGCACGAGAGTCTCGCTATAAAAATAAGCACTTGCACACCATGGGCGCCCATACAATGTTGTTCAGGGGAGGGGGGCAAAGTCAAGAATACAAAAATATAATATACTAAAAATAAGTATGTTCATAAAAATATAAAACAACATAAATATTTATGGAAAAAAATTACCATACAGTAATAGTACATTACTAACCGAGGTGGAAAGTGTTTCATTACTGTCGAGGGCGAAGATAGCTGACCAAGGCGCGAAGGTTAACAATAACTAACTTCCCAACTTTTTAAAAGTCAGAAATCGTTATATTACCAACTGAAAGTGAATAAAAAACATTACCTACTTATTCTTTTTCCGAAAATGCTAATTTAAAATTCCTTGCATCTTTGGCAAATTCATTTAGAACTTCGTCTATATATTTTTGTTTAATTTCGCTTATGTAATCGTGATGAAGGCTCATCATACATAAACCGTCTAGCCGATCTTCGCTAATAGTAGATCTAATCCATGTTTTCACTCTTCTTAGAGTGCTAAAAGATCTTTCCACAGTGCATGTAGTTGGAGCAAGACAAATTAAAATTTCTAAAGCTTTGGAGATTGCTGGGTAAAATGTACAATGTTGTAAAAGTTCTGTTACAGGAGTTTCTTTAGTAATAATCATTTCTTTATTTGAAACCCAATATTCGTGCCATGCTAAAGCTTTTTCAAAAAACTTGTTAATTTTATAATATAAATGAATCTCTTGAGCTAGTTTAGTAAAATTATTATAGTTTATTTGTTTTAAATTAATCGGATGCAAATTATAGAGCAAAAAGGCAACATTATCATGTTCCGAAAACCGAGAATTTAAAGAACTAATTAAAAAATCTAAGTAATTTATAAAAATTGTTTTTTTAAAATATTCTCGGACAGAATTAGCTTCGTATTTTGCACGGTGAATTTGGCTTCCACCACTAGCGACTCTCGGTATTTTTAATTCAAGATCAAATTTTTTTGCAAATATTAATATTAAATAGTTCAGTAAAATTATTTCTAAATCAGAGTTCCTATGTTCATTAAATATATCCAATAAGTGATTAATATGTTTTTGTACAGCTAGCATATCAACAGAAATACCCTGCAAAATATTTGTTACGGGTTCCAGAAGTGCCGAATATGTAGAAATTATTTTAAGGGAAACAATAAAATAGGTCTCAACAGTGGCACTTGATAGTTGTTGTGCTCCTAATCTAGTAGCACGATTAACTTCAGCTATGGTATTGGTAATATTTCTATTTATAATTTGTACTGTGGATGTATCGTTTAAATTATGTGCGCGCGAAGCTTACGCTAACTTCATGATGAAGATTTGACCGTTAGGAAACAGAACGAAAGAAGAAAACAACAGGGCGATGTAAGGACATTAGAATGCGACATAAGTAGCCGAGGCAAAACAATTAAAAATGGTAACTTTGCTTTTAAAATTCTTAAAATTAGAGAAAATCCAGGGGGGGGGGGCAAGCGCCCCCTCTTGCCCCCCCCCCCCCATGGACGCCCATGTTGCACACTACGTATTTATGTAACAGTTTAACTACAAGAGACAAGTTTGCACCAATCGGTGCGATTGGTGCAAACTTATAGGACTGCAAATACACGGAAGACGCACCGTCTTCCGTGTATTTGCAGTCCTATAAGTATAAATATAATAAAAAGACATAACACTAAATTCTGGTCATCAATTAATACGAACATAATGTTTATTCATTAACGGTAACCAGAAAATGTGATAAGTTGGTAAATAATTTAATTTACCTGTAAAATACCAGTTTATCACCAAATTGTGATCTCTAAACTATTTCAATACGAACATCTGTTAATACATTCTGCCATCGGTACAGCGAATTAAAACAATAAAAAATTCTTTTTTGTAACTTTGTTAACCGCTACATTGGTAACTCGCCAGCAACCATTCACTCAGCTTCTCTTCGTTTAATATAACATCCTTTACTTTTCAGGGGCGACAAGAAAATATTAACCGTGGTTTTAACTGGGGTGAATTGGGGACTGAAATATTGGAGAAAATTAGTTCTATTGAATGCAAAACCGATTTTGTCTTTATTTTACATTTCCTCGCTCTGGGACCGATACCAATCGACTCTAGATAGACTCAATAATATAGTGAATTCATATAATTTTCACATTCACGTACTGTATGCACGAATTAGCGTTGACTCTACTCCTTGTACGGTGCATTTTTCATTAAATTTATGAGTCAAATCTATAAATTTACAAATACTTATACTTTTTATTGCGAGACTCTTACGAGAATCTCGCGAGATTTCTCGTTTCTCGCAGTTGTTATATCGATCTCGCCTCGAATTTTAAACTGCAAGCTCGCTCTCGTTCTTGTCTCGCATAATGCAACGAGACGAGACGAGATGCGAGAGTACTCTCATCTCGTCGTGCATCACTAGTTTCACTAGGTGCGCCTTTGGGGGGCCAGCTTGGATGTGCTTTTGTTTTGCTAAAAATTCTCATAGATTACTTTATAATGGCGGAAAACTTAATTAAAAATTACTTCTAAACTATCAGTAATCGAGAAAAATATTTTAAATAAAAAAGTTAGATGTTTTTATTGTCTATCCAGTGGCGTACGAAAATATATTTTTCAATGACCTATGATAATTTTTGGCAAAACAAAAGTAGCTACATCTAATATGGTCCCCCCAAAGACGTACCATATGTCGAGATCCTAATGGTGGCCTTCGAAACTGGACACCCTGTATACGGGGTGTTCAGAAAATAGAGGTCACGGATATAAAGGTGGATAATACATCTCAAAACAATAACAAAAGTTCATATAAACATATATATTTTAATATTTTATTTCTGTCAAATACAACGTGTAACAAAATCATAGTGGCCGTTTACAATGGAAAACAATTGAAGATATTCTTTTTTTTTCTAATTTGTCATAATGATTGTTATTGTTTGTTACAAACAATTTTATCATGAATAATTTCACTTTTTCCGAATTAGCAGATATGCATTTAATGTTCGGTCGTGCTCACGGTGATTCGGTAGTAGCTAGAAATTTGTACGAGGAGAATTTTTCAAATAGGAGGACAATTTGAACTTTTTTTATAATTTAAAATTAACTGTTTTCCATTATAAACGGCCACTATGATTTTATATCCTATGAAATCTTGCTAATTATATTTGATTTAAAGTCTCTTTTGCATAAAAGAAATTTCAATACACTCATGTATCTTTTTAAACTTATTCACAGCATTATAGATGACCCGTATTGCCTAAGTACCCTTGATTTTCTTGCTCCTACAATTCAAACCAGATCACAAAATATTGTCTATGTGCCAGCTGCAAGAACAAATATTTTTTTACAGTCTCCAATAATACGTATGTCAATTAAGTAATAAATTTTCCGACAGAGTTGATATATTCTTTAATTCGTATAATAAATTTCGAAATCAATTAAATACCTGTAATTTTTAGTTAATGTATTTAATCAATATTTTGATATAACCAAATTTATATATTTTGTATGTATTTTTTTATTATTCCTACCCTCTCATTGGGATACGCCTGTTCGGTAGTGTATATTTAAAATAAAATGAAATAAAAAAATATTGTAATGTTAAAAGTATGACGAAATATTAAAATCGCTATAGCTCTGAAACTAGGCATTTCCGGATATTTGTTTATATGATTTTTTTTATTGTTTTGAGATGTATTATCCATCTTTAAATCCGTGACCTCTATTTTTTGAACACCGCGTATACATATATTTTTAATTTTATTGGGAATAAAACTTATTTTTTGAGTATATTTTACAACATATTTTAATAACAAAACTACATATAATATTGTTATATGTAATTAACTTTTAAATGAGTATATAGACACAAAAAATTAAAAGTGTGCAGAATGCTCACGCGCGACCACACGTGTAACTTTTTTTCTAGCGACCACGAAGGGGTATGCATGGCCGCCCAAGTAACAGATGTCAAAAATTTTAAATAAATTTAGTAATTTTTATTTACTTGGTCAACGATTGCAACGAAAACCTTATTTGCAACATATACGGGAATCGTGATTCTGAAACTCCATGCAAATTGCAAAACTCGCTACCCTGGTTTCGAAGACCTAGGCTAGGTATGTACTTCATCATTTACTTACATGTTGACCATATGCAGAGAAATATTACATTTACTTGTGGATATGCAAGGGCAAGGTATACATTTGTATTCATAAGGAAAAGCAACTTCAAACATCGAGGAATAGGTATCTAAAATAAAACATTAATATTTATTATTTCATTTGATCTATCCAAATTACATATTATACTAAGAACCGGTACTTTAATCTCCTGGTAAATTGTCAGTTAATTTAACTGCCAGATAAAATGAAAATATCGCATCAGTATTAGAACGTAAATTATATGATGCGATATTTTTATTTTATCTGGTAGTTAACTTAACTGTCACTTTACCAGGAGATTGAAGTACCGGCCCTAACAATAATAATAATAATAATAATAATAATAATAATAATAACAATAATAATAAAAATAATAATAATACAATGATAATAATATTGATAATAATAATAATACAATGATAATAATAATAATAATAATAATAATAATAATAATAATAATAATAATAATAATACCCAAGCTGCTTGGTAAGCGGCCGGATGGAGTGGTTCCTCCGAACTGCAGAATATAATATGTTTGTCCAGAATATCGGGACCAATAATACTTAGTATAATGTAATGTATTATATATTTGTAGTTTTTGAAAAAAAGGATAATAATAATAATAATATTTATTTGCATTCGTTAAAAAATTATTTTCATAGTTTAAATAATGGTATTATTTGAATTATAATTATTGTAGCAACATATTTATATACAGGATTTAAGACCGGCCTGAAGTTAGCCCCGCCCATTATAGCACCAACAGTCTTTTTTATCTTATTAGTTAGTGCATCGTTAGTGCTTTTTAGTGCACTATAAACAAACGTAAATTATAAAAATTATGGGTGGGCCAACTTCAACATAAATTTTGAGATTTATCTAGTATTTACCATATCATTAGTTAGTGCATCGTTAGTGCTTTCCAATGATCCCAACAGTTTCGTTAATGCTATTACCATACATCAGAAATTAAGAAAAAACTCTGGGTGGGCCAACTTCAAATTAAATTTTAAGATTTAATTAAAACGTACACCGTCATTAGTTAGTTCATCGTTAGTGCTTTCTAATGAACCCAATAGTTTTGTTCGTGCTATTACCATACATTCGAAATTATGAAAAAAACTCTGGGTGGGACAATTTCAAATTAAATTTTAAGATTTAATTAATTCGTACACTGTCACTAGTAAGTGCATCGTTAGTGCTTTCTAATAAACCTAATAGTTTCGTTCGTGCTATTACCATACCCTAGAAATTAGGAAAAAACCTTGGGTGGACCAACTTCAAATTAAATTTTAAGATTTATTTAATTCGTACAGTCACTAGTTAGTGTATCGTTAGTGCTTTCTAATGAACCTAATAGTATCACTCGGGCTATTACATACTCTAGAAATTAAGAAAAAACACTGGCTGGGCCAACTTCAAATTAAATTTTAAGATTTAATTAATACGTACACTGTCGCTAGTTAGTGCATCGTTAGTGCTTTCTAATGAATCCAATAGTTTTGTTCGTGCTATTACCATACATTCAAAATTATGAAAAAACTTTGGGTGAGCCAACTTCAAATCAAATTGTAGGATTTAATTAATACGTACACTGTAACTAGTTAGTGCTTTCTAATGAATTCAATAGTTTCGTTCATGCTACTACCATACACTTAAAATAAAGAAAAAACTGCCTGGGCCAACTTCAAATTAAATTTTAAGATTAATAAATTATGCCCTGTCACTAGTAAGTGTATCGTTAGTGCTTTCTTATGAACCCAATAGTTTTGTTCGTGTTATTACTATACACTCGAAATATTTTTTAAAAAACTCTGGGTTGGCCATCTTCAAATTAAATTTCAAGATTTAATTAATACGTACACTGTCACTAGTTAGCGCATCGTTAGTGCTTTCTAATGAACCTAATCACTGTTTTCTGTCAGCGCACTCTAAATCTATGTAAAATTGGTTTCGTTAGTGTTATTACCATACACCAGAAATTAACAAAAAAAAAACACTGGATGGCCCAACTTCAAATTAAATTTTAAGATTTAATTAATACGTACACTGTCACTAGTTAGTGCATCGTAAGTGCTTTCTATATTAGCATAAACTCGAAATTAAGAGAAAAATTGATACAAAATTCATTCTATAATCATTTTATGAGCCCCTGTCTCTAGTTTAAATTTGCTTATTAACAATTTCTTGTATCTCTCAAAATAAACGAAATATTATTGGCGCCGAATTTACACCAAAAACCCTGTAAGGCCTGTTTCATAGGTGTTTCAATAGGTGATTTAAGAAAAAAAATGTTCTGGTGAAGCAATAATTTTTTTTTATAACAAATTAATATTTACATAAATATAGTGACATGTTTACTGAAAAAAATATGTTTAAGAAAAATAATGATTATAGAAAACACATGTAAAAATAGATATATTGTGTGTTGTTTACATAATGGATAAAATAATAAAATAGATTAATTCTTTGTTTCTCTTATCACAAAATCCAAACAGCTTAATAAATGAATTTTAATTTCACATACATATATATATATATATATATATATATATATATATATATATATATATATATATATATATATATATATATATATATATATATATATATATTTCAACATTATAAATCTATAAATACTATAAATATTTTATTTATAAATACTAAATACTTTTAGGTTTTTTGACTGACTGTGGCTGTATCCATTTAGCTATCGAATAAAACGGTTCCTTCTGACTGAATTTGGGCAACACAGCACAATTTTTTACCTTCCGTCCCGTCATACCGTAGGTAAGGGAGATACCTGTTTTCGGTCCAAAAATTCGATAGAGTTTTCAGTGAATAAGCACGAATTAAGGTCCACACAACACGTTTTTACTATTTTTACAATGATGTTTGTTGGTGTCTCTCTGTGTGTAACGATTTTTTCCTCTACGATATATATCAAACTCATAAAAATTTCTATTTTCCGTATTTACGCTTTTTGCCATTCATATACAGAGATAATTAGATTTTGGGTATTATTGGACAACCGGAAGAGATACGTTTACATGAAGTCCTTGACAGTTTTTAATGAAAGAACTACACAGATTGTTCATTTTAATTTGTCCCCTTGTCCCATATTGCTATCTCGAGAACTATAAAAGTTACGAGGTCGCTTAAATTAGCAAATAATTTCTATTTTACTTACTAGGCTATTTTATTGAGCGTAAGATTAATTTTTTTCAATTAGTGGTTTTCAAATTGTGGGTACCACCTTTGTTATTTTAACTAGGGCCATACATTTTTATTTACTTATTAGACAGAGAATTTTATTTTGAATTCAGTGATATAATATTTGCATACCTTTATTAACAATTTTTTTTTTTTTTTTTTTTGGGAAAATTTCAAATAAAGTTTTATATTAATGTAATGAAAATATGGCTTCTATAAAAATGCCACGAATGGAAAAAAATACATGTTATTTTTTTTACATAGATTAGAATGCCCTGACAGAAAGCAGTGACTAGGGTTCATTAGAAAGCACTAACGATGCGCTAACTAGTGACAGTGTACGTATTAATTAAATCTTGAAATTCAGTTTGAAGTTGGCCAACACAGATATTTTAAAAAAAATTCGTGTGTATAGTAATAACTCGAACAAAACTATTGGGTTCATAAGAAAGCACTAACGATACACTTACTAGTGACAGGGCACAATTCATTAATCTTAAAATTTAATTTGGCCCAGGCAGAGTTTTTTCTTAATTTTGAGCGTATGGTAATAGCATGAACGAAACTATTGGATTCATTAGAAAACACTAACTAGTTACAGTGTACGTATTAATTAAATCCTACAATTTAATTTGAAGTTGGCTCACCCAAAGTTTTTTCATAATTTTGATTGTATGGTAATAGCACGAACAAAACTATTGGATTCATTAGAAAGCACTAATGATGCACTAACTGGCGACAGTGTACGTATTAATTAAATCGTAAAATTTAATTTGAAATTGGCCCAGCCAGGGTTTTTTCCTAATTTCTAGGGTATGGTAATAGCACTAACGAAACTATTAGGTTCATTAGAAAGCACTAACGATACACTAGCTAGTGACAGTGTACGAATTAATTAAATCTTAAAATTGAATTTGAAGTTGGCCCACCCAGAGTTTTTTTTTTTTCATAATTTCGAATGTATGGTACTAGCACGAAAGAAACTATTGGGTGCATGAGAAAGCACTAACGATGCACTAACTAGCGACAGTGTACGTATTAATTAAATCTTAAAATTTAATTTGAAGTTGGCCCACCCAAAGTTTTTTCTTAATTTCTGGTGTATGGTAATAGCACTAACGAAACTGTTGGGCTCATTGGAAAGCACTAACGATGCACTAACTAATGATATGGTAAATACTAAATAAATCTCAAAATTTATGTTGAAGTTAGCCCACCCATAATTTTTATAATTTACTTAATAATGCGATTTGCACTAACGTTCGTTTATAGTGCACTAAAAAGCACTAACGATGTAGTAACTAATAAGATAAAAAAGACCGTTGGTGCTATAATGGGCGGGGCTAACTTCAGGCCGGTGGATTTAAGATACAGGATCTGTGCGCAGTGTTTACGTAGTTATAGATATCGTTGATCTTGTCAGTAGTGAGGTCGGAGAGGAGGGCTTTGTTAACTTTGTTTTCTGGGTGGATGACCGTGTACCTTTCCAGGAATTCTTGTCTCGGAGCGCAGAAGATGGGGCAGTGAAAAAGACAGTGTTGAAGGTCGTCATTGTCATGTTTGTTGCATAATGTGCAAATATTTTCTTATGGGAAGTGTAGGGATCCGTTATGGAAAATATGTAAGTTTTTTGAGCTTGCCGGTCGTAGTTGGCCTATTATCTTTCTTATTTTGTATGGTAGGTTGAGTGTTAGGAGGCTGGAGTTATACAAGTAAGTTTGAAAAGCTGAAATGTATGTAGAGTCAGTGATTCTTTTAATATCGGTGTTGTAGAGGATGTTATAGTAGGATATGAGGATTCTAGGAATTTGTTGCTTTAAAAATATGAGGTCTTGTTCTTCCTACACTTGGCTGAAGTTCGATACTTCTAGGATGTTCTGCAGTGACCTTGCCCAGTTATATCTTCGTTGATTGTCGCCCGTAATTTTGGATTTCTTGTTAAGGTAGAGTAGCCTGTTGTAGCACATTTTAACGTAGCGTGTATCTGGCATTAAAAGTATCTTGTACAACTAGTTAAGAGATCTTTTAATAATAGATAGTTCTAGTTTGTCTTTGCTGGTTTCTCTACTGATTGTGTAATTTGGGGTAGTTTTTTAACAGCCCAGGATTTTTTTGAGAAGCTCACCTGTTCTTTTTCAATAGCCTCGTAATAAGAGTTGGCCCAAACTTCAGCCGCATACAGGAGAGAAGGTACTAACGTTGATGATTATAGAGCATTTATAGTATCCCAGTTGAAAACTTTTGTTCTGAGAAGCCAATTCTTTATACTTCCTGTTGTTTTGTTTGCTGTCTGTAGTGAACTTTCGATACGTGCATTAAAAAAGCCTGAGGATTTCAATATTATTCCTAGATATGTGTACTAAGTAGTGGTTTTAATTTCGCTTCCTTGGCATGTATATTGTATGCAATTTTCTTTAGGTCTGCCTCGGTGGAAATGCATGATCTACGTTTTAATAGCATTGATTTTTAAAATCAAATTATTGCAGTACGTCACAAGTGCAGACAGTTTTTGTTGAATATCTTGCTGCGAGTGTGCGATTTGATTTGAGTTATTAAATTGAAGCGACAATATATCGTTTGGTAGTTAATGTAAATTCCTTCCAGATTGTTTTCTTTTGGTCTCTAGATGATATATATATATATATATATATATATATATATATATATATATATATATATATATATATATATATATATTGTTATGTGCAGTGCCCGCCGTCGCCGCCACTGTTACCACCTCTGTCCCCGTCGCTGTCGCAGGGACGAGCGAGTGTCTATTGTTAGCGTTGACGCAGCAGACGTGTCGGAACCTGCTTAATTACGCGGTTGATGTAACCTATTGTGTTTTATCTAGAAATCTTCTAGTGAGTTCTGGAATACGGATGCCGAGGTATATAAGAACTGTTAGCGAAGGCATTGGACAGTCTGATATAAATAAGCGTTGCGTGTTAAACAGTTGGAGATATAAACAGATAGTAGACAAGTGGTGAATATAAATAAATACAGTTGTATAATTAAATAAGTGATCTATATATTGTTTAAATAAATAATCTTAGTGTTTAAGTGATTTATAATATTTTTAGTCTTAATTAGTCTTTAATATTTGTTTAATCGTAGTGTTCGTTATATTTATCATCTTTAATTATATTTAATATCTATTTATCATTATAATAAACGTTTATTTTAATTAATAATAATTGTCTAACATTTACACTTCACCCAAATAAATAAAAACGTTACAATTGGTGACAGGTTTGGGGTTAATAAACTGTGAAGTGTTAATTAAAAATAAATAATATGGCGACTAAACAATTAAAACTAAGTGAATTAAAAGTAAGTGATCTCAAGACCGAATTGGAAGAAAGAGATTCGGACACAACAGGAAGGAAATCAGTCCTTCAAGAGAGACTGAGAGAAGCAATAATCGATGCTGGTGAAATTCCTGATGATTACTTATTCGAAATTCAGTGTGACATTCGTAAACTTATAGAAGAGAGTTCTAGAAAATCAGAAGAAAGTTCTAGAACATTAGAACAAAAATTCGAACAAAAATTTGAGGAAAGTTCTAGAAAATCAGAAGAAAGTTCCAGATCACTAAAAGAAGAATTAAAACAGGAAATAACAGAAAATTCTACAACACTAAAAGAAGAATTAATGGAACATTCTAGAAATTTAGAAGAAAAATTAAGTGAAAGTTCTAGAAAGGCAGAAGAAAATTCTAAAACATTAGAGGAAGAATTAATGGAACATTCTAGAAGTTTAGAAGAAAAATTAATGGAAAGTTCTAGAAAATCAGAAGAAAATTCTAGAACACTAGAACAAAAACTAGAAGAAAATTCTAGAAGTTTAGAACAGAAGTTAGAGGAGAATTCTAGAAAAACTGAAGAAGACTTGAAGTATTTAAAAGATGAGTATGACAAGAAGATTGAAGAACTACAAGAAAAGGTCACTAGAATTACATTGTCACCAATGCCAAATTCCGATGTAGCGACAGCAAATTTACATGAAGAAAAGAAAGTAGTGAAACCTGAAACTACTACAACAATGCATATCAAAACACCAGAATTTGATGGAAAGTCTTCGTGGCCGAATTATTTAAAACAATTTGAAGCGGCTGCGAAAGCAAATAACTGGACGTCTACAGAGATGGCTACAGCGTTGACTGTCTCGTTGCGTGTGGAAGCCATCGACATCCTACAAACACTGAAGGAAGAAGAACAAGAGGACTACGACCAACTAGTCAAGCGGTTGGACATGCGGTACGGCAATGCGCACCTGGAGCAGGTATACCAGACACAACTGAGGAATTGTTATCGGAGTTCAAAAGAAAGCCTGCAAGAATTTGAAGTCGACGTAGCTCGTTTGGTTCGTCTCGCACATCCTGCAGCTCCTGACAGCGTTTTGGAGTGCCTGGCCGTTCAAGCATTCATCTACGGAGTTCGAGACAGCGAAACACAGCAGGCACTGCGATTGGCCCGCCCAAAAACATTAATTGACGCACTCTCATATGCACTAGAACATGAAGCTGCTAAACAAGCTTCACGTAACCAATCTCGAGTGCGAAATATTGATGCCGAAAGAAAAGAAGACACGGAAGACCTAGAAGAGAAAATGCGACGAATTGTAAATGAAGTGTTTACCTGAAGAAAGAAACTCATCTGTTGGTATTGCGTTAAACAGGGTCATCCGCAGAGACTTTGCAGAAAAATGCAAAGAGAGACAGAATCGGTAAAAGAAGAAAAGGAGTCGGAAAACTAAGTCGGGTTGATACGAAGGGGCAATCATCGACCCGTAACCTAGTAGCCCCACAATCCATCAGTTATGTCGCATCCCTTCATCATCAAGCCAGTAGCATCTACGTGAATGGCTCTGTTAATGGAAGGCCACTGAAAATGTTACTAGATACGGGTGCGACAAAAACTATAATTAGACCCGATTTAGTAAAGAACACAGGCAAGACGCATCTTCAACCAACCAAGTGGAGATTACGCACAGCGACGGGAGAACAAGCTACCACATTAGGAGAAATAGATACGACCATCACTATTGGAAATACATCCTTTAAACATCGTGCGCTGGTAGCTGACGTTGAAGATGAATTAATACTCGGTATGGACGTAATGAAAAAGCACGGTTTCAAATTTGACCTGAAGAATGGAGTAATGATGGTCAATGAAGAAGAACTTGTTTTAAACCCACGAGAAGACAAGGCTGTGCGCGTACTAATGGCAGAAGATGTTACCCTTCCAGAACGAAGTGAATCTATCGTGCAAGCACAATTAGATGGTAGTTTCTGTGAGGGGAATATTGTTTTGCTTGAGCCCAAGAATGATGATGTGAAGACTGGTACTGGAGTTGTTGTAGGAAAATCACTGTTCAAAGCCAGTCAAGTAATACCAGTTCGAATAATGTACGTAAATTTTTATCCAGTTGTTCTCAAGAGAGGAACAATTGTAGGAGAATGCCTGGCAGTATCCTCGATTATTCGAACTGTTAAGGCCAAAGGAAATATATCTCAGGAAGTTCCAGACACGTTAATTAATGAATTATCAACATCCTTCCAAGAACTGACCGCCGACCAGAGAACCAAGGCGAAGAAATTAATTGGAAGATTTCAAGGTGCGTTCCAATTTGACAAGACCAATGGGAGAACTAATGTGGTTCACCATAAGATAGACACCGGCGACGCAAGACCCATCCGCCAACCAGCAAGAAGACTACCATTTGCGAAGCGTGAGGAAGCGGAAAGAATTATTGAAGACATAAAAAAGGAAGATGTGATCGAACCTTCAAGCAGTCCGTGGGCTTCACCAGTGGTGTTAGTAAAGAAGAAGGATGGCTCTACACGATTTTGAGTCGATTGCCGTCAACTTAACAACGTCACCAAGAAGGATAGCTACCCGCTACCTCGAATAGACGATACACTAGACACTTTGGCTGGCTCGAAGATTTTCTCCACTCTGGATCTAAAGAGCGGATACTGGCAAGTCGATTTGGATCCAAAAGATAAGGAAAAGACAGCCTTCTCAATTGGTACCGGACTGTGGCAATTTACTGTAATGCCATTTGGGCTCTGCAATGGCCCTGCAACGTTTGAACGACTCATGGAAACAGTATTGGCTGGACTATCATGGAAAACCTGTTTAGTCTATCTCGACGACATTATTGTGGTAGGTAAAACATTCGAGGACCACATGTAGAATTTGGAAGAGGTATACTTAGTCTTAATTAGTCTTTAATATTTGTTTAATCGTAGTGTTCGTTATATTTATCATCTTTAATTATATTTAATATCTATTTATCATTATAATAAACGTTTATTTTAATTAATAATAATTGTCTAACATTTACACTTCACCCAAATAAATAAAAACGTTACAATATATATATATATATATATATATATATATATATATATATATATATATATATATATATATATATATAGGCTGTTCCCTTTAAGTGCTACACTATTGCTATCTCGAGAAGTATAACAGATACGAAGTCGGTTAAATTAGCAAACAATTTCTATTTATAAGACTACTTTAATGAGCGAAACAAGAAATTTTCAGACCAGTGGTTCTCAAAATACGGGGTGCTACTTTCTTATTTTGAATAGCAACCAATTTTTTATTTGCTTATTCGATTCAGTTTTTTTTTCTCAATTCAACGATATCAATATGTAATAATCTATTACAAAATATTTGAGAAAAATGCAAAATTAATAATGTATCATTTTTATTTAAATATGACTATACAAAGAGCGCTATAGAAAAAACTAATAAATCAATAAAACAATTAATAATATTATTTATGTATTCTATCTTGTTTAAATAATAATTATTCACAACTTAAAGAAAATTATGAAAGTTTTTGTAATTATTTCTTCATTTGATTTATTTGTTTTTCCATAGCAGTCTTGTATAGTCATATCAAAAATATTTAATTTTTATTGTTTTTTTTTTCTTATTCTTCATGTATTATTTTATCGAATGTATTTGTACTGTCTTTCTTTCATACGAAAATATATATATATAGTCATATTTAAATAAAAATGGTGCATTATTAATTTTACATTTTTCTCAAAAAAATTGTAATAATAGAGTATTACATATGGATATCGTTGAATTAAGAAAAAAATACTTAATCGAAGAAGCTAATAAAAAGGTATGTTCTAATTTAAAATAAAAAAGTTGGGTCCTATATTTTGAGAACCACTTGTTAAGAAAAACACAAATAGTAATTCAGTACATCTCACCTTCACAAAATACATATGTTGAGTCACACTTCTGCAAATTATAATCACAACAGTGAATATGTTGCGAAAATTCAGATGTCAGTGAAAAGTTTGTCTTGTATATTTTTGTTTTACTATCAAAGAAATTGGCTCCGACATAGGAAACAGTATGTTTCTCTCCCAAGAAATCCTATCAAACATAAATCATTAATAATATTAGCACACTATTATATTAGAATAAGATTATAATAACGTAAAATTCATCAGCAGTATAATTTATTTGTATGCAGTTAAAATACTTACTTTTATTGTTACAAAGTGACAATATTTGACAATTTGATATTTTTTTATGTTTACAGAATGGGGTATTTGACAATTTTTGGGAAAGTGTTTTAAATTGCACATAACACCTAATTATAGATGCAAAATTATTACCTATTACATATTTTTTAATCGTTAATACATTTAAAATAAGGTCTTAAAATTTTTGTTTGAAAAATCCCGTTAAAACGCTCGATCTAGGGTTTGTTTATGATGGATTTAATTTATAAATTTATAATTTAGATTTAGTGCGACGGTTCATGATGAATGTATGTTTATAAATTCATCCAAACAAATTATTCTTCTTACTCCGTGTTCTGAAAACACCCTATTTCCTTTCATATATATATATATATATATATATATATATATATATATATATACCGGGTGGCGCTCGAAATCCGTTACATAGGCATTTAACATGGGAAAATAGTTTGTCCTTGCGCGTTGCTTCCCAAATTATTTTAGAAAAAAATACTTCAAATAAAAGTTGTAAAGCATAAAATTCTACTTATAAATTAGTAAACGAAATTAATTTTGCATGCCTTGTAATGGCCTAAATTTGACATGAAAATGTCAAAAATCTCGTCAAAAAAATGATAGCCAACAAAAAGCATAACAAATGTAAGATTTTTTATCTGTCTGAAAAAGTCTCAATATTTGACAGTTGAAACAATCATTTGTTTGTCTTTTTGTTTTAATTTCACGGCTAGCGCTATTAAAGTAAAATTTTCTTACTTAATATCTAAAGTTACGAAACATACGAAATGAATTTTTTTACTAATTTATAAGTAGAATTTTATGCTCTACAACTTTTATTTGAATAATTTTTTTCTAAAATAATTTGGGGAGCAACGCGCAAGAAAAAACTATTTTACCGTGTTAAATGCCTATGTAACGGATTTCCAGCGCCATCCTGTATATATATATATATATATATATATATATATATATATATATATATATATATATATATATATATATATATATAATTGAATTCTGCATCCAAATCAGTTATCACATTTTATTTTACACTTTTTGTAACGTGTAAAATTAGGATTAATATTTTTATAAAATTGCTCAATTATAGCGATAGCCATGGAATTTAAACAAATGTACAAACAAATGCAAATAAGTATTCAGTAGTTTGACAGTTCGCGCAAGTAATTATTATAAGTTTATTAATTTATTTATGGCAATTTTGTTTAATATAAATAATTATGTACAACATTCAAGACAAAATTCAGTGCATAAAATGGTTTTATGAAGAAAACTAACAGGCTGAAGTAAGAGACTTATTTAGTGCTGTATATCACGATCGACCTATTTACTATTATTCACGAAAGATGACTATGCAAGGTCATTTGTTCGAAGAAAGAATACACATCACTTTACAGCAATAGCCTAGCAACATTTTGTATTAGAAAGAGAAAGATTATTTGACCTATGTCTATTTAATTTATGTGGTGTGACATATATACGTAAATAGTGGCATTACTTTCTAACGCACTATAAATAATAATGACGTATGTCGTAGAATTACAAATACCTAATTATCTACTACACTGCCCCCTGTGCTAATATTTAGCCAGTGGCGTTCACGTTTAAATCAAATTATTATTCCTTGGTTTATAGTTAAGTCTATGTTTTTGAATCTTGCAAAAACATAAGTGAAGAACATAAATCTTTCAGAAAGGCATTATTTAGAAAGAAATATAATTTTCAAATAAATTACTTTTATTTTTTCAGTTATAATGTGTTCATAAATATTTCATGTTGCACACCTATGTATACGAAATGCAATGAAGTTATCTGCAAGTAATATTATATCAGACGGCTCACAAATGACCTTGAATAGTCATCTTTCGTGAATAATAGTTTACCTACAATTTCGACAATAAACAGAATAATTAATCAGTTCAACTCAACTGGTAGTGTTTTTAATCCCTGCAAAATGCTTATTGACAATAGAAGAGAACAATGAAGTGGAAGAAAATATGAACGAAAATAAATTTAGTGTCTTACTGGCGGTAACAGAAAATCCAAATATGTACACGTCAAATTGCTGCAGAACAAGGCATCCATCATTCTGCAGTACAAAAAATTTTAAAACATGAGAATTACAAGTCCTATAAGTATCATAAGAACCAAGAAATTTTCGAAGGTGATAAGCAAACAAGAGCAGAATTCTGCGAAGTCATGATGAAAAGGCAAAATTGGACAGAACATTTCTAAAAACCATATGTTTCACTGACGAGTCGACATTTACTCTTAATGGTGAACCAAAGGTTCAAAATTTCAGATATTGGGCTAAGAATAATCCACGACAAATGCTAAAAACACATACCCAATACCCACAAAAAGAGAATGTATGGGTAGGTATTTTAGGGACCAATATTGATGGATGTCTGAATGGCTAAAAATATTTGGATTTGCTTCAAAACCACGTCGATCCGGAAATATTGAAACTATTTGGTATCAGCATGATGGTTGCCCTGCACACTCTGGAAGAAGCGTAGCAGAATATTTGAATCAATGTTATCCTTATTCGTGGATTGGTCGTAGCGGTACAATTAATTGGCCGGCACGGTCACCAGATTTAGCGCCTGACGACTTTTTCTTATGGCCATACCTTAAAGAGAAAATTTATCAAGAAAGTCATCCTAATCTAGACTCTTTAAAAAATGCCATTCGAAGAGAATGTAATAAAATAACATTTAGACATTAAAGTAATGTAGGACGTGAATTTTATAATAGATAGGTCACTGTTTAACAGTTAATGGTGATTTGTTCGAACATTTATTGTGATAATAAAATAAATAAATAATTTGTTATATTAGTTATCTAAAATTTATTTCAACAGTAGTTATAATCGGATTTTGTTTAATAATCACGAAATAACTAAAACCCGTATTTTTCTATAACTGTAAACATAATTATTTTTTTCACAAGCACAGAGAACTTTTTTTCATTATTAATATATTATTAATCTGTATTATACTACTAACTAACTTTTCTAACATTTCAAACGTCATATCTTTGTGCCTTTGTTTAAATTTCATGGCTATCGCTATAATAGACCATTTTATAAAAATATTAATCCCAATTTCACACGTTACGAAAAGTGTAAAATAAAATGTGATGACTGATTTGGATGTAGAATTCCATTATCTACAAGTTTTATTTGAAGCATTTTGTTCTAAAATAAATAGGGAACAAAATATCGCCATATGAAAAAATTTGCATTGAATTTCCTATATTGCATAAATCAATTCAACACCCGGTATATATATCTACATAATTACTTATAGACCAGCAATTTGTTATATTTAAGGAAAAACTTATATTATTCCACGTATTCTGTGTAATATGTTTATTCTTAAATGACTTGTTTTTCTTGTATAAATTACTGTGCACTTCTACAGCAGAAATTAATTCCATATCTAGTTTATATTGCAAATCCATTATAAATTATATGAGTATTTATTAAACACAGGGTGAGTCTGGGAAGACCCCCAACCTTTAACTTTATTATTATAATAGAAAAAATGGCCCACATAAGTTTTATTATTTTAAATATGCAGGTTACAACATACGACTGTCAACTTTTATTTTTTAAATAGCAACCTACAATTATTTCACTAAAATATAAACCGCCATTTTTTCCTCTTTTCAACGATGTATTAGTTTTTATTAAAGTATTGGAAAAAAATCGAGAAAAATAAGATAATTGAGAAACATGGGAAATAATTTTTATTCAAATAATCTATATGGCTATATGAAAATAAACAAAATACAACAATGGGAAACAACAAAATAAAATAGATATTTAATTGTTACTTGTTCAATTAAATAAATATTTCATCATCATTACAAATATCTGCGTACAAAGCAGATTGGCACACCCAGCAATGGGTAATATGGGTATTATTATTTAACTTTTAAATTAAATTTTCACACAGCCACCTACAATATTTGATTACTAGTATATTACATCCGAGGTGAAAGATGATTTATTACATCCGAGGGCTTATGTATATTACCGAGAGGCGAAGCCACTAGATGAGATAAAGCGCGAGGCTGTGATGAAACTCCCACTATTTTATTCACAGTTATCCTCTTTTCAAATTAATTTTAAAACAAATCAATGAGTTATAATCATTAATTGTATTAATATTTTTAACAACTCTCTTAAAATTTGTTTAGCTAATTAATTATCTACGGCAAAGTTGCTAGGCAACCCCTACACAAACATTTCCAACCCGTGGGGTGGAAGAGTTTTCAGTCATTTCCAACCTAAGGGACTGTCATTGCAGTTAGGAATGATGTATTTCCCAACCTCTAAAAGGTTAGAAATCGACATACTATAACTGGCCAGGATCGTGGGATGTCGAATAGGATTCGCGAATCGCGATGCCATCGTAGATGTCAGCGCTACACACAGCCAATATTGGAACTCTAACCTGGGGTATTGTTTACATTGTATGATGTATGGCTGTATACGGTAAGTTACTGTTTTTATATTATATATTACGTTATTCATTTCAAACAATAAAATAGTGGCATTCAAGTATAAGTGAGATAAATTAAGTTATATATTGATTTACTATAAGTGAAAAGTGTGATTTGTAATTGTAACCTATTATACTTCAGTATTCAAATATAAATCTAGGACTTCTAGAGTATTTTAAATAATCAGGGAGAAGGTGTGTTTGATACTGGCCATATCATTTTTGCGGAAGAATGGCTAGTGATACTAATGCAGATATAAATATATTCGTACTTTGACTGCAGAATTAAAAGGAGTATTTTGCAAAAATAACAACAGTATCACAATTCAAACAATGATATGTTCATGAAAAGCTGGGTAAATGTAAACACATCTCGGCAGCTTTAATTTTTTGTAACAGGTGTATTGCGACAATCAGTTTTGAAAAGCAGAATGCAATTTTACTTTATTTTTCGCATGTTTTTCTTTTCTCTTATTTAGCTGTATCTGCTTTCTGATTTTTGTTTGTTTGTTTCAGAAAAAATGTTGATGAATTAGATCTATCAAAAAGTGTTCTCCAGTATCTAAATATTTAAAATACTCTAGAAGTCCTAGCTTCATATTTCCTGAAACAACAACATTATGTATTACATTAATTACTGAAGTATACTAGGTTATAAATCACACTTTTTACTTATAGTAAATCAAAATATAACTTTATTGACCTCACTTACATTTGAATGTGACTATTTTTACTTATAATATTGTATTAAATGAATTACATGTAATATATAATATCAAAATAGTAACTTTCCGTATACAGCTATATGACAAACAATGTTGACAATACCCTAGGTTACGGTTCGAAATTTGGCCGCTAGATAGCGAGCGCTTGGCAAGCATCGCGAATCAAAATAAATAATCAACTCCTCATATGCATACGTTTCGGCGTTTATTACACCTTCATCAGTGCTAAGATCGAAAAAATATAAATGTAAATAATTTGTACATAAACATTATACACAATTCCAAACAAAGAATATAATAAAATTCATATTACCTGCGATTTGTTTATGGATAAAAAAAAATTAAATCTAAACAAGACTACCGTTGATTTAAACAGAGTCAGAGGAATAAAACAAGAATAAACTTATTAAAATAAAAATTACAAATTAGCGCGAAATTTAAATGTATTGTACAAGTTTAAAATAAATTGATAACATTTCGACAGATCTTCTGTATCAGATCTAAAATTTACGCTTTTTACATCCCGCTACCCTTGGTAAGGGAAGTATAGGGATCGTGCTAAAAATCACATATCGAGATTTGGATAAATGACCACTTTTTAATGTCCCTAGAATCCAATTTTAACATTTTCATGATGATGTCTGTGTGTATGTGTGGTTCCTGTTTACACTATAACTCAAATACTATCATGCAAAAAAAAAAATTAAACCTTGTATTTCTACCTTATTCTAATATGGAAAGAAGCCATGAGATTTTGGTTTAAATCAGATAACCAGAAATGGCAATTTACTTGAAGCTCAAAATAGTTTTTCTCCGAAAAATACCTTTAAATGTTATTTTTTCGAGATTTATATTATTATAAAAATTAAAAATTATTAAATTTTCTACAGGTTTGCATTAATACTTTTTCTATATATTTTATGGATAAATTTATAAAATTATCTATAATTTAAATCTCGGAGCCTACGCTTTAAAAAAACAGTAAACACAACTCCTTGGTTACGCAGTTCATATCCCAATTGCATGTAACTGACACATAAATGTCACTGTCAAAAAACTAATCGTTTCAATTTAATAATAGTAACGTTTTAAGAAGAAAATAGTAAATATAACCTTAGTTATATGGAATGGGACTTAATATAGTTTCCAGCATAACTAAATATGTAAGAATGTATATTTGAATTAATAAAAATTAAACGGCGGGAGGTATTGTGTTGGCCACATCAGATTTTTTTATTGTTGTAAATATGAGTCATTTCTAAAAACATTTTTTTTATGTAATTACTGTCATAATCTAAAATTGAAACATTGTCAAAATCAAAACGATGTTGTATATTAACGCTATGCTTATGATTATTGGTGTATATATTGGCCAAATAAAACAATATTTAAAAAATAGAATGAATAATCATAAGATATCTGCGAACAAAGCAGATTGGCACACCCAGCAATGGGTAATATGCCGTGATGATATATATAATAATCATAAGAATGATTGTAAAAAATTAGACACTAAGACTGCTCTATTCAAGCATAGCGTTGATTTACAACATCGTTTTGATTTTGACAATGTTTCGATTCTAGATTGACAGAAATTATAAAAAAAAATTAGAAATGACTCATATTTACAATAAAAAATACTATTAAAATCTAATTTAATGTGCAACATTTCAAGGAATTTTTTTTTAATAATTTCTATTTCTAAAATTCTTTACATCACTGATATTAAAATTATGTCCCGAAACATGATTTGTTGATATTTGAATTATAAAGATTGTAGTAGCACAGTTGGTCAAAGCAAACAATATTTATACATTACTATGATTGCAAAAGAAGTTTGCGGTGAAAGCAGATTATGCCCTTTCCCGAAAAATGCATGGTTAAGGATTCGTCTGGGAGTTGGCGCGAAGAATGTTTTTTAGAAGCAGGGTTTTGCGTCTACGCGTAATCGCTCATAGATTACTTACATGCCTAAAGAATGCGTAAACAACGTAAATAATGATGTCAAATGTAGACAATGCGTAGAGAATATAAACTATGTATACACTGTACATGCGCATTAGCGAAATACGCCTGATTTCTCATTTAACTCGACAGTCCAGTAGAAGTCAGTGATTAAAATGAGAGGTAGGAAAGCAAACGAAAATTATGAAAAAGTTAAATTTTACTTGAAGCACCTAAAAGACAAATACAAAGCACTATGCAATGTCCCTTTAAAAATCTTATCAAATACTACTGCATCTCGACTTGAATCTTAAAAGTAAATAAGCTAATTGTCTTAAATTAGCCAATAATTTTATTTTTAATTAGAATATTTTTGATTTTATTTTTATCCAGAATAGTAGTTAGCAGCCCAACAAAACTTATTTCTAGTCCAATATTTAGTGCCATCTATTGGTTACAACGTAAAATACTAACTTGCTTCACTATTCAATAAAATGACGTATCCATCTTTCAACGGCTCCTTCATATACAAGGTGTTGACGCTAAGGTGCGAAATTAAGGATTTAACACGGGATTTTAGTTTTTTGCAATTTCCTGCCCTCTTGTTCATTTTACGGCAAAAATTTTAGAGTGCAAAGTTGTTCAGAATTAAAAGTTGTATACAAAACTATTTTAACATTTTATTGTTTGTAGTTTCTTCACAATTTTAAAAAGTAATTTCTAAATTTCGGTTTTTTAGTATCAATATCCATGACAATTGTTTTCTAGTTTTCATAAATTATTTATAAATGTCAATTTGGCATATGGAAAATAAATTCTGTATTCTTTTATAACTATTTCCAACATAATGTTCTTTTAGAATAGATTCATCATTGGAATAAACATTCATCATTTATTTATTTTTTCATAAGTCAAATTGACGTTTGAAGTTTATAAATAATAATGAAAACCAGAAAAAGGAAGGAAGGGTCTTGGCTATAATAAATTAAAATATTAAAATTTCTTTTTAAAATTGCGAACTAGAAACAATAAAAAATATTAAAACAGTTTTGTATATAACTTTTAATTCTGAACAACTTCATACTCTACTGTTTTCCCCGTAAAATGTACAGGAGAGCAGGAAATTGCGAAAAACTAAAATCCCATATTAAATCCTTATGTTCGCACCTTAGCGTCAACATCCTGTATATCTTGTAGATTAATCAGTAATAGTAATATTTTTTCTCTTTTTAAGCAAAAAAAGAATTAATTATAGGCTACATGCGCGTAGACAATATACAAATTTTAATAATGTAAACAACATATATTTTACGTGGAGTTGATTACAGGCACAACCCTGGTTAGAAGTTAGAGTAAAGAAGGAATAATAAATGGGTGAGAGAAAGTAAAAAGAGAGTTGATGACTTGTGTGACAGGTTGACAAATTATTTTCATACGAATAAGTGTCAAATTGTGAAAGCTGTGAGGAGTATGCATGAAGAGCTATTGTGGAATAAATCAGATGTAAGGAATAGATGGTACGAGTAATTTAAAGATTTGTTCGGAGGGGAGATTGAGAGGAATGACAGTAGCAAAGTTGGCAGTGAAAATCATAGTGGAGATAGTGTTATTTGTCATGCATTGGCGCGTGTAAAGAATGGTAGGGCAGCGGGTTTCGATAGGCTTACAAATGAGATGTTGAGATTTTGTTTAAAACGTTGTGTTGTTTCTGATGATTAGAAAAAAGCAATTATCATAATTATTATGTATTTAAATTATATATGTACATTACTTAAATGATCATTATTTTTGTTATTTCATTTGTGTAACTTATTTTGTACTAAAGGGTATAGTCCGTAAATAAAGTCATTATTATTATTATTATTATTACTATTATTATTATTATCATTATTACTCTTATTATTATTATTATTATTATTATTATTATTATTATTATTATTATTTTTTTTATTTTTATTATTATTATTATTATTAATTATTATTATTATTATTATTATTATTATTATTATTATTATTATTATTATTATTATTATTATTATTATTATTATTATTATTATTATTATTATTATTTAAAAGGTACGAACCTTAACAATTTCAAAAATTAGTGACGTTCTGAGTGGTTTTTGTCTGAAAGGAGATGTGTCAATAAATTGTTTGCGATTTAAATAAGGCGTATGGCAGTGTTCGAGATACTTTGTGGGATGTACATTGTACACGGAGAGTACAGCGTGAATGGAAATGTGAAACAGGGTTGCGGTATGTTTCCGTGGTTGTTTAACTTGTGTATGGATATGTAGTTGTGGAATGCGTTGCTTAGAATGCATCGTGTGCATATTGGTAAAAGTACCGTATTTTTTAACATGACACATGGGATTTTCATATCCATGGTAACGACTTGACATTTGATTGACAGCAATGTATTTGCCCGTCTCATTTTAAAGGCGTTTTTTATTCAGACCGGTTACCTCCGGTTACCTGGTAACCGTATTTTATTCAGCATATCGGTTACTGCAGTTGCGTCAAACATGTAACCGCGATATGTTGGGCGATTTCATGTCAGGTTACTATTGCTATCCTTTTCTAGCTGTCAAAACGCTGAAATTTTGGCAGTTAGATAATTTTTAGTAAAAGTAAAAATAGAATCGGTGACATTTTTTGCCAAAATATGTTGTATTCCATCATTACGCTTTAAAATAAGTGAACTACACTATCAACAAGATAAATATTTGACAAATGTCAAATAATTAATTTGACAGAAACGTCTATAGTAACCTGGCATATTTTATTCACACCGGTTACATGCGGTTAACCATATATAACCCGGTTACTTGAATAAAGAACGCCTTAAATGAAACAGCGTACTAATGTGACATTTATTTAATACCCCGTCAGTGTTATAAAAAAAATTCCAACGTGAAATACAATAGTAATGTGGAAGAGAAAGTGCAAGTTATTAACTGGTACTATGCAGATTTTAATTCAAGTTTAAGGCAAGTCCGCGCATCATTTCCTGATAGGCCCACACCAAGTGCATCAACAATTTTTAGAATCGTTAATAACTTTCGAGGAAATGTTTGCGTCCGGCCTGAACATAATAGAAGGAATAGATCCTGTAATGTATTAAATGCACAGATAAAGTATGAAATTATGACTTTATGCTCTGTTCCATTTAAGCCATTCAGTAGATGGCACTGGCAACAGCGCAAATCTGAAGTAGCCGAAATTACATTGGGTAAACTTGTCTCTTGACCCTAATTTCAGCCAATCAGAGAAGTCAAAACTATTCCCTATGCTCCGCAATACTGAATGGTTTAAATGGAACAAGGTATTGTACGTAAAGACATTAAATTAACATTAAGAGAGACTGGCCAAGTTACTGGTGCAAGCAAAGCTATTGTCCATAGATTATTTAAAAAGGAGCATTAAAGATCATATCATTTTTAAAATAACCAGGAGTTTGTTGCGGACGACACGGTACAAAAAGTAATTTTTTGTAAAGAATTTCTGAAAATCTTAATAATAATCCAGATTTGCTGCAAAATATACGTTTTATGTTATCTTTATGTTTACTTGTTGGTTTATTTGTTGATTATTTTGTAATTTCTTACAATATTTGAATATCATACATCTGTCAAATTCGTTCCCTATGTTTCACTTTGTGACTTTAACCGCCGCTTTTACGACCTCCGGTCAAAATTCTGGTTTTAAAACAGTAGAATTAATCCCAAACCGCCAATTAAAAAACCCATTGTTATGGAAACCGACGGTAACTTTTGGTTTCCATAACAATATAGATTGGCAGTTTGGGAGTTATTCTACGGTTTCTAAACCGGAACTTTGACCGAAAGTCATAATAGCGGCCAGTGGCGGATTTAGGGGGGGAGGCTATACGGGCTGTAGCCCAGGGCGGCTAAGTTTAGGGGGCGGCATTTTTTTAGGAAAAAAAGTATGTTTTAAAATTTTTAAAAATTGTCAAGATTGATTAAAGAGGATGTGTCGCCCTCTATACAGGACAGTAGAAACTTATTACAGTGTCAAAGTGTCTCTTCCGTTGCTCCACCCATCACCACCTCACGCTGTCCTCCCCCCAAAGAGCTACAATTAGACTCGTCAAAACTCACTCAATGCAAAGCTGCAAGCGCGAGCAGCAACCAGCAAGGAAGCAGTCTGTCAGTGTTGCCAGATTGGGGGTTATTATCTCTAAAATAAAGAAATTTTTGAGATGGAGAAAAAAAGGAAAGAAAAATGTTGGAGAAAAACGTGGAGATTTATAAAACTAGCAAAACTATTTATTTTAAAAAATATGAAAATAAACGTTTCTCTTTAAATTTGATTAAAAAAACAATATATTTTTAGATTTTCTTTAACAAAATAAAAAACCTGAGAATTATATACATATTAATTTTTTAAATTGCGTAAATTTTGGTTCATATGATTTTTTGGGGAATTTTAAGAAAGCATTTGGGGAAATAACTAACAAACCGTCTGACAACACTGCAGTCTGTCAACAATAGTTTTCATGTTGACATTACGCTTATGTCAGTGTTTTGTTAAATATTAGTTTGTAGACGTTCAGTATTTGTTTATTTTATTTTTATTAGTGTTCGTGTTACCTATCTTCTGTTCTGAGTGATGACAGGTGAGTAAACTGACATTATTTAAGCTTGGGTGCATCAAAATGCTCAAACTCCGAAACTGGAATGCATCAAAATGTTCAACGCCAAACCGTGCATTGTCAAAAAACATCATAGCGGCCATGTTTCACATTTCATACAATAGTCACCAGATGGCAGCAGGCGCAGGCAGCAGGATAGCATCAAAATTTTAGTTATTCTATGTATTGGTAGATGGCTTCGTGGTCATAGACATAGAATGACAACTACTGACGCATAGAATAACTAAAATTTTGCTGCCACCCTGTCGCCAACTGGTGACTGTTATATGAAACATGGCCGTTATTTTGTTTTTTGGCAATGTACGGTTTGGTGCTGAACATTTTGATGCATTCCAGTTTCGGTGTTTGAGCATTTTGATGAAGAATGGTTTGGTGTTGAGCGCGTTTCCGCTGAAAACCAAAGTAGTATATAAGTATAATTCCAAAAAATTTCAATGTTAAGTTGTCCCCTTTTTTATTATCTTGAATTGGACCCAATCATAAATTATCCTAATGCAGTTGAATTAGTGAGTATGTCACTATTGTAAGTACTCCGAAATTGAGTATAAGCCTATGGCTAAACAGGACGAAAACCAAAATACAATTCCTCGTACGTGTTCAATTACTACAGAACACTTCAAAGAGCAAGCAACAGATATTGTATTTGACCCTGCTTTGTGGCCTATCAGTGACAAAACTCGAGAACAAGTGATTAAAAATGGAATAAACCAAGACATTACAAACTTAAATTTTAGTCGTTCAAAAATATTCAGTGGAGGGCAACATCGCTTCCTTACTCAAGCTATTTTTTAAAACCAACTTAATTAATGGGCAGGAAATCAAAAGATCTTACCTAATGTACTCCGAAAGTTCTGGAAAACTTTTTGGTATACCATGCTAACTTTTTGGAGGAATTTCAAAATTAGAAAAAGAAGGGTTTGATGACTGGAAGCATGGGAATGACTACCTAAAAAGCCACGAGAATTCATCAGACCATAAATCGCGTGTCCTAGCAATGAAGAGAAGAATGCAAACAGTCGGAAGAATTGATTCTCAGCTTTTAACGCAATTCGAAGATGAAAAAAGTTATTGGAGAAATGTTTTGAAACGAGTAGTCGCAGTTGTTCGATCCTTAGCTGCTGCTAGTTTACCTTTAAGAGGACATTGTGAGAGATTTGGATCAACCCACAATTGCGGAAACTTTATTATGTGTATAGAATTAATATCCGAATTTGACCCCTTCCTAGCGGCTCACGTTTCCAAGTATGGCAATCTAGGCCAAGGTCATACTTCGTACTTGTCCTCCACCACATATGAGGAGATCCTCAAAAAGTCACGAAAGAAATAATAGGTGAAATAAAAGCAGCTAAGTATTTTTCATTAGTTGTTGACTCTACGCCAGATATTTCCCATATTGATCAATTGGCCGTAATAATTCGATATGTTCCCGAAAAGGGAATTCCACTAGAATGATTTCTCTGCTTTCTACCCAATGTTGGCCATAAAGCCGATGAGCTCTACCGTGCTGTTATTGATGTCCTGAAAAAATATGATATAGACATACAAAACTGCAGAGGACAAGGATACGACAATGCCTCCAATATGTCTGGAGCCTATACTGGTCTACAAGCCAGAATTCGAGAAACAATATCGACAGCAATATATTTCCTTTGCAGTGCTCATTCACTGAATCTAGTCAGCGAGCATTCAACTAATAGTTGCAAAGAAAGATGTGATTTTTTCATGATTCTAAACAATATTTATAACTTTTTCTCAGCCTCAACTAAAAGGTGGGAAATACTCACTAGTTGTCTTAACAAGAAAAACAACTTACACTTGAAAACTTTGTCAAAAACCCGTTGGTCAGCGAGAGATGACGCTTGCAAGGCACTAAATGAAGACTAGAATGAAATAATAGAAACACTAACAATTATTTCAAATGACGAAAGAGGAAAAGCAACCACACGAAGTGAAGCATCTAGCTGCCTCCTCAAGCTTCAAAGACTAGAAACGGATTTTTTTCAGTTCTGTGGGGAGATTTACTCTACAGATTTAACATAACGTCTAAAAAACTGCAATCACCTGAAACTGATTTGTCAACAGTAGCACTAGTGTATGGATCGTTATAGGAGTACATACGTAGTCTAAGAACAGAGTTTGATCTTTATGAAAATGGAGCTCTGGTAAAGTCGCAAGTCAATATTTATGAAGGCGAAGCAAAATGAAAGAAGATAAGAAAACTCCAACCGGATGAAACTGGAAAAGGAGAGATAAATTTGATTGGCAGAGAAAATTTTAGAATTAACACTTATTTTGTAATACTAGACATATTAATTAACGAAATGGAAAAAAGAAAAGCTGTGTATGATGAGCTTAATTCGATGTTTGGATTTTTGATTATTACTGGAAAAGAAGAACCTGACTTAAAGACACTTACGGAACACTGCAAAAAATTGTGCACTTTCTTTAACAAAGATCTCCCTTCACCAGAAGATTTTGTTAAAGAATGTTCACATTTTTTTGGTTTCTTAAAAGAATTAAAAGAAGGAGAACGACCAAAAAACATTTTTAATCTCTATGAATTATTACATACCAACGAACTTTAAGACATATACCCCTAAGTTGACATAACATTAAATTTTTTTTGACGATCCCTGCAACGAACTGCTCAGCGGAGAGATCATTTTCTGTCCTGAAAAGAATAAAAATTTACACGAGATCGACTGATTGAAGCACGTTTGAGGGATGTGGCTATTTTAACCATCGAATCTGAAATGACCAAAAACTTTGATGATATTATAGATTCATTCTCAGACTCTAATTCAAGAAAAAAATTATTATAATCATCATACTCTTTTGCCTCTAATTAATTCTGTTCTACTTTTTATAAAAAGTTACCTGCCGATAAAACATGTATATCTCATTACTTAGTACATCTCAAATATATTACGTTTTTAATTATTTTATAAGAGATTTCTTACTTCTATCTAAGTTTAATTAAGTTTTTCTCAAAATATTACTACAGTACATACAAAACAATAGTAAATCTAAAAATCAATCTGGCTTCAATCATTATTACTCTGTTGTTTATGCCTATCACATTTGTTTCGTTGTTAGGCCAGTGTTCGTAGGTTTTTGTAATGGTAAATTAATAAATTAAAATGTAAAAGAGAACAGAAATACATAAATAAGTAAGAAATTAGCTAAAGAAGGATAGGGGCTGGTTGGAGGATATTTCTTGGACAAAAGCAAGGTGTGAGTAAACCTGGACAACGATAATGGGACACCGACAGGGGGCGGCAGATTGCTGCTAGCCCCTAAGCGCCAAAAGTGTAAACCCGCCACTGATAGCGGCCCTAAATAAGACAGGCAAATACATTGTTGTCAATCAAATGTCAAGTCGTAACCATGGATATGACAAATCCCATGTTTCACGTTAAAAAATACTCACGGTATTGTACATGCGTTAGCATTTACGGATAATGTATTTTTTTTAGGTGAAAATGAAGAGCACCAGAGATGAATGATAGAGATAATTAAAGAGCGGATTTTATTCAATTGCATATACAGTTTTTATTAGGCATATCAACAGAATCCTTCCATATGTCCACGTTTCAGTAAAATTTAATGCCAAATATTAAATTTAAAAAATGCATATTGTGCATATATTAATATTTTACTGCATATTTTTTACATTTTTGCATAAAACATATTTGGTGCATATAAGTGCATATTTTAATACATTTTAAAAATAAAAATTAATTTTAGAGAAATTTTCTTTTTGCTTTTTCTATTTAAACAAAATACGTTTGTGTTTTATTTTTTTATGTATATACGGCAATAATGTAACGTCAAAATCAGACGGAAATTACAATTCTTAAAAATGGGCTTTCGATTTCTTAAATGCATTTTGAACGAGTTTATTGTGAACCATACGTAGTCAAATTTAAATAACTGTCTTCTGTCGTCAAGTGTAAATACAAAACTTTTTTATAATTAATAAGTGTTTCTTATAAAGCTTATTTTATTAACTATGATTTACTTTAAATATATAATATATGAATATGTAATAATAGCACAGCAATAAACTTTCAACTTTTCAAATTTGGCCAGATAGCAACTATTTAAATTTGGCGGTATATACGGTTCATTATATACTCTTTCAAAATGCAATTAAAAAATCTGATATGGCCAGCACATTACCTTCCGTCAGTTCTATGTATTTTTTGTAAATGTCATACAGAAATTTCCTTGCAAAAGATTCTATTTCTTGTACATTACCTTAAGGCAGTTGTATGTATATTTTATAGAAACTTCATACAGAAAGTTTATAATAGAAGATTCTATATTTCCAGGAAAATTATAACACAAACGTACTGTCAACTGCACTTGACACTGACACCTTTCAATCAGAATTTTCTTAATATAGCAGCTGTTATAGCATAGTTGGCTAATATATGATATTTAATTTCTTTATAATATTTTAACTCTATATCCATTTAATATGAAGAATAAAATGCATTCAAATCGTATAGAGAATAATATATTATCTAATGTTTATAATAACATTAAATGTGAAAAAATGATATTTAACATGGTTTTTTTTAAGAAAAACTGTTAAAATCTTCAAATTACGGTACCTCCGGTTGACTAATTATAACCAAAATCTAATCAGCTCTTCACATGGATGTAACGAAGAGGAATACGAAAGAATTATAATTTTTGGAATTGTAGTATTAGAGTTATCGCATTAGAAAATTTTACATACATACATTGTACGTAACAAGATTTATTTATTTAAAAAATATTAAATCGTACCTACTAATTACAACATTAAAATTTAAAAATTATAATAAATATTCAAAATGTATCCACTTTATTAAATTAAATATTAATAAAAGATTAAAAACATATTAATAATAAAAATTATTTTGAAAAGAAAAAATTAAAAAATAAATATTGCTGTCGGTTGGTTTCGAACCCGACTCTCTAAATTGTGAAGCACGCACGTTACCCCTACTCTATCAGAGCTGTTGCTTAGATACTATTATTTTCAAGATATGAATAACATTCATGGTACTTCTACAATTTTTCTTAATTTATTCTAATATTACACTTGTAAATTGACTGATTTGAATTGAAATCCATAGAAATAGTATCTCCGGATAAGCATGCAAAATTTCATCTTAATATCTTGCACTGGGGAGATACTATTCACAATTAACTAATTTTACATGTTAATCGCCCATGTGTCGGTCGGCCTAAGACACCCGGTATATATATATATATATATATATATATATATATATATATATATATATATATATATACAGACATCATCGTAAAAATAGTAAAATCGTATTCTAGGGACCCTAAAACGTGCTTATTCATCAAAAACTCAGCACCGAAATCTGCTCTTTAGAAATAATATATGTAGTTGGAGAAGCATGAATCTGGTGTTGAATGTAAATAAATACATTATATTAGTTTTTGAAAGGAGTAAATTGGTGACTGAGTGCAATGTGTTGGTGGATGGTGTGTAACTGGAGCAGATGAATGAGTTCGTATATTTGGGTACCATGATGCCGAGGGATGGTCGATTTGATCGAGAAATTGAAAGGAGAGTGAGAGCGAGATGTAAGGTAATGGGTGCTCTGGGTACGTTTTCTCGAAACGTGAACGTATCTAGAGATGTTCGGTTAAGTGTTTATAATGGAGTACTAGTGCTTGAGGAAAGCAAATATTGGGCATGTAGGTATAGCATAAAAAGAATGATTGCCGTGGAAAGGAGGAATTTACGTGTTGTGCGTAGGTATGTAAGGCGGGATCGCGTGAGGAATAATTTAGTGTATAAAGAATGTATGGTTAGGAAGTATATTGTTAAGAGAGTAAAAGTGAGTTAGTTGAGATGCTTTGGTCATGTAGAGAGAATGACCAGTGAACAGCTTGTAAAGTGTATACCAAATGTCTACTTTTTTTTAATCTATAGAAAGAACAATGTTAATTTCTTTACCGGTTTCAGGATATTAGACCATTGTTTACATGTACAAAAGTAGGCTGGTAACTAAGTAATAACTGTATCTATAGGGTAATATTACCATACTGACTTGGCAACAACGGTCTACAAAATGAAAATAAAATTAAATGAAAATATAATGCTCTTCATTAATACATACAGATAACGATAGCGTATCGTTCTAAATACGATCTACTTTACTCTAAAGTAATACACACGAGGAATAAAGCACATAATTTGAATATGTGTCATATTGACATATGTCAAAATAATTGTTCTGTTAACCATAGCATTCTGAAAGTAGCATTAATGAAAAAATTTCAAAAAAATAATATTTATTAATATAGTCTTCATTTTCTGAAACCGATAAACTATTGAACAAACCACGGATGTTATGAATCATAACAAGCCTTAGATGTCTTAAAATCTCTACAAGCGACATCTGCGGCAGTTAAGATATGCATAACATTCCTAGGTATAGGTTGTCTCAAGATATATGCACATTCCATTACTTGTGAAGTAGCGGTCTGACCCGTCACAGCTGCATATTTTGTCGGGGATTTGACCAGGTTGGGATTAGGAAAATTTTAAAAGGATTATTATTTTCAAAGAAATATATTTTCGATATATGATTATAATTTTCCACTGATTAATATTAACTGTTTAGCGCTATTTTCAAAGAAAATTCACCGAGGTTAGGATTCGGTAAATTTTAAAAGGATGATTATTTTCAAAGAAATATATTTTCCAAATATGATTATAATTTACCACTGAATAATATTAACTGTTTAACGCTAGAAAATTCACTAATGAGGTTAGGATTAGGTAAATTTTACATTTGAATAATGATGTATTTAGTATAGATGGCTACCCGTTTTTGTAGTAGCGTAAACACGTATTTTGTATTATTACTTCTTCAAGTGTTTAGTAGTAATAACAGCATAAAATTAGTGATAAAATGTGTGAGAACAAAGAATCTCAGACTTCAAGACAGTGATAGTGACAGTGAGAACAGCAATAGTGATGAAAACATAATTGTAAACTAAAATTTTGTATATACATGTGTATGTACAAGTACTTATTGACGAAATGTAATTGTAGATTAAAATTTTATATACTCGTATATGTACCTATGTATAAAAAAACTTGTTGACAAAACATAATTGTAGATTAAACTTTGTATATATGTATTTATGTACTTATTGACGAAACATAATTGTAGATTTAAATATATATATTTATTGACGAAACAATAATTATACTTTATAATTTTGTATATATGTGTACATAATAAATTGACGGAACATAAGATTGTAAATTAAAATTTTGTATACTCGTATAATATGTATTGGATCTGAAATCAAAACAAATAAAAAGTGAACTAATTTTGTTTGTATTAAAACTGCATTCTTTTAGTAATTGTATGAAAGCTATTATTATTTTTAATAGGTACTGTAATGACAATAAATTGTTATAAATACGTATTTTTCTTATCGATTAAAAATTTATATATAAATGCATTTTTTTAAATAATTGTTAGCTTTATTCGTCGAAATAATGTTACAAAATAAATTTTTATAACAACTAAACAATAAAAATGTCGCCAAATTGACTTAATGAAAATTAATACTTGATTACTTCAAAAAATAAAAAATAAATAAATACGTCCCAGTACTCTTTGCCTCTCTAATGTATTTAAACTGCCTCCCGCTGGGAAGGGCGCAGGTACAAATGTGCATATATCTTTTTTTTGCGTATTGATTTTGCAGTGAAAGTATAAATACAAAAGATGTTCAGAATTAACAATTGCATCCAACGAGATTTATTCATATTAAACATTCTGTTTATGAAATAAACGTAAATTAAAATTAACATTTCTAACCTGTTTACATAGCTTGCGCTAACGAATTTCCAGCAAAATACCATTGTACACACTGAACTTTTTCATTTGTTAGTCTGTCCATCTTAACCCTTCGGCACTAACATAGCCTGATGAAAACGTAAGCTAACATCGGTCTCAAAGACCGACTCGAAAAAAAATGCTTTAAATTAAAAAAGGAGAACTTAGATTTTTTTACATTTACTGTAGGGCTTAATCATAGATGTAATCTATTTTTAACTTTATTAAACAGTTTACTGCTTTACAACAACATTTCAAAAGTACCGTATAAAGAAAAAACTTAAATTTAGAAAAAAATCAATATATTAAAATACGTTCGTTTTTTATAAAATGTGACTATGATTATTTACATGCAATTTTTACAAACGGGGGTCAAATGCTCTAAACACATGAACTTTTTACACTTATGGCAGCTATATTTAGTCTTCCTGTTTTTCTTGCTTGAGCAAAAAGAACATCGGCCGTGTGTGACATTCCTTGTGGGTTGTTCTTCATCGTCAGGTATATTATAAATCTCCTGTATTCTTAATTTGGATGTTCTAGCAAGACCAGTAGAGTTCAGACGTTTTTTGATGTGATTCTCAACTAATTGGTGTCCAAGTTTTTGTAAAAATAATCGTCTTGGAAGTTTTTCTTCTATATTGTTATTCTCGTGTATGATGTAGGTGTTGATGCCAGCCACATTCAAGACACCGTATAAAATTACCATTGGCCAACGTCGCGTAGCTCTTGCACAGTTGTAAGCTGCACACAATTTGTCGGCAGTGTCAACACCACCTTTTGTTTTATTATAATCGATGATTATTTTCGGTTTACCTGCTTCCTCATCCATGGCATCATCTCGGTGCATGCTCGAAAGAACAAGAACATTCTTATTTTTTCTTGGAATATATGATACCATGGTTAATTTTTCTTGAAAGGCAAACATGGTGGTATTTACAGACCTTTTTATTTTCATGTCTCCTGGAATTTGGGGTTTGTTTTTTCTTACAGTACCGATAATTGTCAACTGATGGTCGTTGAGAAGTTTTTCAGTTAAGGCAATACTGGTGAAGAAGTTGTCCATTGTAACATTCCGTTTCGATCCCCATATAGGCTGACATAATCTTGGCACCAGAGCAATATTAGATGTATCCAATTTATATGGACCTTCTGGTTGTTTACCAACATATATTTCCATTTTAGAAGTGTAATTTTTTTCGCATCTACTGGAGCATATACTTTCAGACCATATTTATTATGTTTAGATGGTATATACACAGGAAATCCACAACGGCCTCTAAAAGCCCACAACATTTCATCAACAGTTGTGTACTGTGATAGAGAGAAATATTTAGGTAGATTGTCGTTGAAATCATCGAAGAATTCTCTTACTGCTGCTAATTTATCGTATTCTCGTCTATCTGGCCTGGTTGTTTTGTTATCTAAACGAATATTTTGAAGTAGAAATTTAAATCTTTCTAGACATGTCAATCTGAAAATTATTAGTCCCATTCCATCACTTCGAAAAAGATCAATGATATTTTGATGATTGCTTTTAATCGCACCGGAAATATAAAGTAATCCAAACAAGGCTTTTATTTCATCAATATCGGTGAATCTTGCTGTTCTATATTGTTCAGAATACTTTTTTAGTTCAATTTGAATGTCAGTATAGACCAAAATTCTCTCAAGCATATTATTTGCAATAAATAAGTTCTATATTTCAATAGGTGTTTTTTTTTCTCTCTAGTTTCACCTTTCACACCTGGCAATTGAGTTATGATATTATCAGCACGTGTTCGCACATTTCGACCTCTTCCTAAATGCTTTTTCCACTTTGTGCCGTCGCTTCCAAAAAAACAAGGTACACGACATTTCATTTCATTTTCATTTCCCGCAACCTGCTCTGACGCATCATCAGACATTTCTTGTTCTGATTCTGAACACTCCTTTTCGATTTCTAACTAATCTTCTTCTACATCAGTATCGCTATCCTCGGCTATTTCTGGATCAGAATCGATTTCGTCAAGAAGACGCTGCAGTAGTCTCTGTTCATCTTCGTAACTGTACGCCATTTTTTACAAATTCTTCTAAAAATATACAAATATGTTAATGAATAAATTTGCAACTTACTTTTTCACTTACAGTAGCCTGTCACTTCACAACTAACATCGGTCTTTGACACCGAACTTCCTTATATCTCAGAAAGTATCAAAATTAAACAAATGCGGATTTGACACTGTATAAAAGCACGCGAGTTAGAAAGGTACTGGTTAGGACTGAACCGCAATCGAGCAGATTCGATAGTAATCGGGAAAAATCGGACTAGGCGGTTTCCTAGACAGCATGTTAGTCACGGAGGGTTAATAATAAAGTTTATAGATTAAGATGTAGGCACTTGGTGAAACATTTCAACAAAAATAATTAAAAACACACTTGACGGTAGTTTCACAAATGTTTTATTAAATACTTAATCGATTTCGGCTTCTTCAGACGATATACAGAATTACACTCAAAACATGAATTGTTACATGTTCTTAAATACTATATTAACATCTGTTGACAATAACAGGATTAGTTGGAAAATTCGGCAATTAGGATTTTGCCAGACATCAGAATGATTTAAATCTACCTGGTCATTTAGAATGTTTGAACCATTTTTAATAGCCTTTTGTGATTCATCTCATTCAATGTTTGTCTAAGTTAGAATCCAATTTCTTATTTTTGTAAGATCTCATATGGTCACTAAACTTGATATTAAATGTCCTGCCTGTTTGACCTATATAAGCGGCTTTACAATCTTTACGTTTTATTTCATATATTCCACTACGTTCATTTCAATCTGTAAAATTTATTTTGTTCATTAGGTACTAAGAGGTTTTTTAATGGTATATTTATTATAATAAGCTGCGGTTATATTATTTTTCCTAAATATAAGTTTATCTATGATACCCGCGTCGTAATCATTATTCGTGGCCATTTGTTTAATGTTTTTCTTTAATTCTAAGTTATCATTTTCTTTTGTAAATGGGATATTTAACAATCTATGAACAAGGCTGTTGTAATTGTCAAATCAAGAAAATTTAGTTTTCAAGATTATCCATCCAAACGAAGGTCTACCTATGGGGTCCCCTTTAACCCCGTTACTAGCAGAAATTTTTATGGGTAATCTTGAAAACAAAATTTTTCACTCTGAAAACCACCTAATTCGACTAATCACCTTTTGGTATAGATATGTAGACGATATCATATGTTTATTCACAGGGTCAGAGAGGCAACTGGACAAATTACTAAATCTACTTAATAATATAAACCCATCCATTCAATTTACAATAGAAAAAGAAGTGGAACATCAACTAAATTTTCTTGATATGACAATTACAACAAACAAAACGTCTTATGAATATAAAATATTCCGAAAACTTACTTATTCTGATGAAGTTATTCCAGAACATTCCAATCATCCTGATAACATAAAAATGGCTGCCTTCAACAGCCTTGTAGATTGTTAAATATCCCATTAACAAAAGAAAATTATAACTTAGAATTAAAAACCAACAAATTGCCACGAATAATGATTACGACCCGGGTATCATAGATAAACTTATATTTAGGAAAAATAAGAAACTGATCTTAAACAAAATTTACTACGGAAAATTGAAAAACGAAGATAGCAAACACTATCGTAGATTAAGCTATATTGGAAATAGCAGTTTAAAAATTGGCCAAGAATTAAAACAGTGCAATATAACCGCAGCTTATTATAATAAATATACAATTAAAAACCTCTTCGTAAACAACAAACGAGCGTAGTAAAATATATCAAATAAAATGTAGAGATTGTAAAGCCTCTTATATAGATCACACAGGTAGGACATTTAATATCAGGTTTAATGACCATATGATATCTTACAAAAATAAGAAATTAGACTTTGCCTTAGCCAAACATTGAATGAGATGAATTACACATGTGAAAAGGAGAATCTAAAATTTTTACATGTAGCACACAAAGGCCCGAAGATGGATTTTCTATAAGCATATGAAATACAAAAGGCCATTAAAAATGGTTCAAACATCCTAAATGACCAGGTAGATTTATATCATTCCGTTGTCTAGCAAATCCTAAATGAAAAATGACGTTAATATAATATTTAAGAACATGTAACAATTCTTGTATTGAGTGTAATCCTGTATATTATCTGAAAAGTTTAAGAATCTGAAATCGATTAAGTATTTAATGAAACTAATTTGTGAAAGTACCAAATGTGTTTTTAATTATTTTCATTTTAATAATAATGAATCAAGGTATAACAATAATTTAATAATTAAATAACAAACTTGACAGTTTGAAGTATAACAACGTGGACAAAACAACAAACATTGTGCTCATGGCACTCTGTAAACAGGTTAGAAATGTTAATTTTAATTTACGTTTATTTCCTGAAAAGACAGTTTAATATCAATAAATAAGGTCTCATTTGATGCAGTTTTTAATTCTGAACATCTTTTGTATTTACACTTTCACTGGTATATGTTGGTGAAGAATATACGGTGATCGATTGCGTGACGATCCAGTGTGTAAGTGGATTGATGTGGTTGATTGTGAGCTACAGGATAGAAAGTTTACCAGTTGGAAGAGACGACGAGAATGTATGAATGCGATTATGAATGTGGCCGAGGCGAAAGATGTGAACTTGGACAAAAATGCTTGGCGAAATATGATTGTTGCGTTTGCGTATCTATTATTACGACCCGGATGCAGTATTTCGCTACCGAAAATCGGTCACTTTAATATATAAAGAGTGAGGAATATTTGCTGTATGAAAATGTAAGTTAAGTAAGAAAGTTTGCAAGAGAGTAGAGTGAATTAGTTGAGCTAATATGTATGAATGCGATGATGAATGTGGACGAGACGAAAGAAGTGTGTTTGGACAGGGATCAGGAATGTGTGGTCAAAGATGTGAAGGATGATATGGTTCCTCCACTCTATTTTTTTATTATTGTAAGTGAAAGTACGTTTAATTTTGAAACAATACGTAGTATTAAAACGTCATAATTGGTTTTAGTTTAACTGCAATTGATTTTTAACGAAACCTACAGCTATCTTTCTCGCACCAGTATCTAAAGTAGGCTGCGCGAGAAAGATAGCAATAGTTGTGACGTAGAAGTAAAGGTGCTTAAAATCTCAAATATTTCAAAAATTAACCATTTAAAAAAAACTTTTATAGTCTCAATCATGATCTTTTCTTATCTACTTTTAGTCCTGTCATTAGGAAGGTTTTCCCTGCAAAAGGTCGGGTATTTCTGATTTTTTGATGTAATATATTTAGGGATCCTAATAAAAAATACACCTTTTACATTTTGTTGTAGTGATGTCATGTTTTTTCGAGGATTTTTTTTTTACAATTCTCGCCTATACAAATTTATACGTATATTAACTACGTATACCTGTTCGTACCACAGTAAAGTTGTGTATATCTATATAATATAGTTATGGTGCATTAAATTTTGGTAATGCAAACGACATATGGAATGGAAATGAAATTTTAAAATTGTGACATTTGTGGTGTCATTGGCAGTCAAGTTGAAATCGCTGCGATTGGGACAAGGAAAGAGCCTCCACGGAGAGTGCGTGTAGCATTTGGGCGTCCCCTGGGCAACGGTTCTTAAACTGGAACCGACTAATCTTTCCACTACAGGAGCTTGCGAGATATGGTTCAAGTTCGACTGCTCGAAACGTGGTACGAAGCATGCTACATTGTTCCAAATGATTAAAACTTCATTTTTATCAATGTATTTTAAAATTTGTATACAATATTTTTATGTATGAATGCTCTTGAATCGAAATATATATATATATATATATATATATATATATATATATATATATATATATATATATATATATATATATAGGCTGTTTATTTTAAACCAACCAGCGTTTTTTGGGCGAACTAATGACTTTAGAAAAAAATGTTATATACAGGAAATGATCAAGAATAAGGGACTAACTTATTGATAATAACATACCGAAAATTCGCCCAGTGGTTCTCGAACGGCAGAACAAAATTAATTTTTTTAAATGGTATATTATATAATTTTTAGCCCATTAAATATAGAATTTTTTCTGATTTCAACGATATAGATATGGTATAGGGTTGTATAACAATTTTTTCGAGAAAAATGGAATTAAAAATAATGTTATAATATTACAATAGGCGTCTGTTGCCTAGTTACGTTAGTAGTAAAGCCATTTTTTGTTACATTATTTCTAGTTTATACAATTTTTCTCGAAATAATTGTTATACAACCTTATGCTATATTTATATCGTTGAAATCAGAAAATAATATCCTATTTAAAGGGCTAAAAAATATATACGGTGTCATTTAAAAAAATATAAATTTGTTCTACCGTTTAAGAACCACTAGTTAAATATTCAGTTAGTTACTATTGATATATTATCCCCTTATTCTTGATCAGTTTTGGTATAAAACATTTTTCTCTAAAGCTGTTAGTTTGCCCAAAAAAGCGCTGGTTGTTTTAAAAGAAATACCTGTATATATATATATATATATATATATATATATATATATATATATATATATATATAAAATACAAGTTTTCGACCTTGAGGCCGCTCGGAAACCACCGCCAACTTGGTAAAAATGATGCAAAAAATCTTTTTTTTATATCTCTTCACCGATAAGCATTAGGGCAAAAATAGTCTTAAATTTGTTCCCAATAAAATTCTCTACAACTTTCATCTCAAACATTTTTTTCTATAATCAATAGATAGCGAGCTACAGTGCTTCAAACACAACAAATTTTTGAAAATTTGGTAAATGCTTCATTTTAATCATATTTTATTATATATTTTTTTAAGTTTTTTTACAAATTATTTATTATTCATTATTATTTAACTACTATACATATATATATATATATATATATATATATATATATATATATATATATATATATATACAGGGTGGGGCAGAAAAACCTATCCGATTTCAAATCCCTTTTTCCCAGAAGAGGGAGCAGGTAGAGTAGTGGGGTAAAAACCGTTAGAAAGCCGGTTTTATGCCATTTGTCAGTAGTCAACATGCCTTGGTCTGGTGAACATCGTGCTTTTGTTATTGAGCGGTTTATCGAATGCGGCGGTTCGATAATTGCTACACAACGTGCTTTTCGAATTCATTTCGGACTCGGGCGTCATGATCCTGTTCCACATCACGCTACGATTAAAGTGTGGGTGTCAAATTTTAGACAGACGAGTTCAGCATTGAAAAAGAAGTCGCCTGGACGTCCCAGGACAGCAACAGGACCTGAAAACGTGGCCAATGTGAGAGCCGCGATTGAACGTTCCCCGCGTCGTTCGGCGCGAAAACATTCGCTCGCTTTGGCGATTTCCAACCGCAGTATTCGGCGCATTTTGCACCGGGACCTCAAAATGCATCCCTACAAAATGGTTGTTGCACAGGAATTAAGTGAAAGGGATTTTGAAACCCGTACGAACCTGTGTCGCGATCTCCGAGAACTCCCAAACGACGATGTTGTGCTCTTCACGGACGAAGCCCATTTTCACCTTTGTGGTGCCGTTAACAGGCAGAATTTTCGATATTGGAGTGACGAAAATCCTCGAGAAATCCATCAGGAACCCCTCCATAGCCCAAAAGTGACTGTGTGGTGTGCTCTTTCCCGCCTAGGCGTCTGGGGGCCTTACTTTTTTGAAGAAAATGGGCAAACCGTAACGGTCAACAGCGAGCGCTATTGTTTCATGCTGGAAAATTTTCTTAGACCCAAAATGGAAGAAAATGGCGTGGAAAATGTGTGGTTTCAACAGGATGGTGCAACCGCCCACACATCGCGACGATCAATGGACATTCTCAGGGAACTGTTTCCCGGTCGCCTCATTTCCCTGAGAGGTGATCTTGGCTGGCCGCCGCGCTCACCGGATCTCACTCCATGTGACTTCTTCCTTTGGGGTTACCTCAAATCGAAGGTTTACCAGCATCGACCAAGGACCCTTCTTGCTTTACGAAGGGAAATTGCTCGGGCAATTGAAGAAATTCCTGTGGAAATGACGGTGAAAGTCATGGAAAGCTACCGCGAGCGCCTAAATCAGTGTATCCGCTCCCAAGGACGACATTTGAGTGATGTGCTTTTCAAAACTTAAATTTAAAAATGGCATAAAATTTGCGATATGTTAATAAAAAATTTTTTTGACAAGTTGAGTGGTTTTAATTTTATAAAGTTTTGAAATCGGATAGGTTTTTCTGCCCCACCCTGTGTATATATATATATATATATATATATATATATATATATATATATATATATATTCTAAAGAGGTTTTATAGTCCAGGAAATTTTCCATTTTACCTCAAAGTAAATGCAACAAAAGCTTTTTTACGGAATCCTGTCCAGAAAAATACGCTGCATAACACATCAAAAGAGTAATCATATGGAAAAGAAATTGGAATGACTGAAAGAAGACTATAGAAGTAACTACGTAAAAAAATTCTATCAAGATGCGAAGAAAGAGAACCTAGGGTTTCGCCAAAAAACACCTTATTGTAAAGATCAGAAGAAGAAATTAGTAACGGGAGAAGATAAGTTAGTCAGATGGAAGCCGTATTTCAGTGAGCTGCTAATTAAAGAGGTTTTGGACGAAGAAACAGTAGTCCCGTCGGCAAAATTGGTCTGATTGACGATTATGATGCTCCGCCATCAGATAAAGAAATTTTGAAAATCCTAACGTAGATGAAAAATCATAAAAGTTCAGGTGGTAACAAAATTTCCACAGATGTTGTTTCAAATTATATACGAGTTTTAAATACCAAATTTGAGAAGAAAATCTGTTTATGGCTTTAAGTAAAGTACTATTTCCGCTTTATTAATTTCAGAAAAATCTAATATGTCGGTCTCACTAATATGTTTTAAATACCAAATTTAAAAAGTTTTGGATTATATCATAATATATTTCACGAAAATCTGTTCAGAGCTTTAAATAAAGTATCACTTGCGGTTTTCAATTTTAGCCAAAATTTAATATGTTTTTCTCATTCATACGGTCGTAAATACAATATTAAATTTAATTTTTTGGTATTTATCATAGGTAATATATTTTTCACAGAAATCTGTTCAGAACTTCAAGTAAAGTATCACTTCCGATTTATTAATTTTAGCCCAAATCTAATATGTTGTTCACCTTCATATCAAAGTCTTAAATACCAAATTTGAAAAGTTTTGGAATATATCAATATATTTTTCACGACAATCTTTTCAGAGCTTCTTCATATCTGAGTCGTTAATACCGAATTTGAAAAGTTTTGGAATATATAATACATTTTTCACGAAAATCTGTTCAGAGCTTCACGTAAAAGATCAGTTCGGATTTATCAATTTTAGCTAAAATCTAATATGTTATTCCCCTTGATATAAAAGTCTTAAATACAAAAATTGAGCAATTTTGGATTATATTTTAATATATGTAGTTTTTCATTAAAATCTGTTATGGGATTCAAGTGGAGTACTACTTCCGGTTGTCTAATTTTATCCAAAATCTAAACAACTCTTTACGTGAATGCAGAAAGCTTAAATACGGATAATAAAATATTTTGGAAGTTTGGTATAAGTTACCGCACGCACGCACGCATACACACACATACACACACGCACACCATCGTAAAAATTGTTGTGGTGACCCTAATTCGTGCTTATTCACTGAAAACTCACTATCGAATTTTTGGACCGAAAACATTACCTCTCTTACCTTCGGTATGGCGAGAGGTAAAAGGTAATATATATATATATATATATATATATATATATATATATATATATATATATATATATATATTGTGACCTTTTTACAACGTCACAGGTTCAGTTTCTTGCAATAATCCTTCCCTTTAAAAATAAATAAAAAAATTCTTGAACTTTTTGTGAAACGAAAGGAATCTTCTTTTTCGTAACGGTAGCCTTCATCGCTACTGTCTATGCCGCTCACTTCACGTAAAATCTACTTCAAATTTTTGTATTAAATAGTTTATATTGTATTCAGGTAATTCTAGTGACATTTTTCCATTTATTTCCGTTACAGTTACTGTTACTCATATTTTAAATCGTAGTTTTGTATTACCACAGTTTGTAGAAGTTTTGTCTTGAGTTCGCAAAGTGGGAATAGGGAGAAATAAAAAGGGGTATAACCGGCTTTTTGTTCTGGTCTTTTGATAGAGTTGCCTGGCCGTTTTTTCTGGTCGCTGAAACAGTTTTTTATGGCCGAGGCTGAGACTGGTTAGGGTGAGACATTTTACCGTTTTTACAATTTTTTTTGTCGATTCCGGAGTTTGGTCCGATGTTCTACAGCGCTGAGAATCGGCGAGTTACTCGATTTCATTTATTTTCTTTTATATTGTTGCCATTTTGGTCATAGTTTTTGCCTTGTAGCCTCATGGGTTTAAAATGTACCGAGTAGCTACCAAGATTATGTGGCTGTTAGTGGGTTAAATTTTGAGGTTAAGGTTTATTAGAGTCACATGTTTTTGATTTTTCAACTTAGTTGTGTTTTATTATTATGAGCCATCACGATCTCATGTATCAGACTATCCATGCTCAACCTTTTCAAAATTCTTATTAATTTTTACCTATAGTTCATCGGACTCCTTCAAACATTTTTTTTTCTCCATTTAGTAGTATTCTGTTGAATAATTTTTGAGCCTTTTAACCGTTCTCGGTTCGCAGTGTCAAGGTGGACACTTTCAAATTTTGCTTTTACTTTTGTGTTTAATTCTGCTTAATTTTTTTCCTTTTCATTCCTCCTCAATCCAGTGAATGGTTTGTACTCCGGCCATCTTTGCATAATCCTGTCGGAATACGGGTTTAATTTTTTTGGGATTTCCATATTATTTCGTTGGAAGTTTTTTTTTTTTTTTTGAAGCGATTTTTTCTTGTTTTGTCATACCGGTTTATTTTTGTATTGTCCATTCATTCATCATTTTGTTTCAAATTTAACTTCAGAACTTTTGTTTGTATTACTTCTGGACGGAGCACAGGAGTCTTCCATTTTTTTTTCTGTAATTTTGTTTATAAAGTATTTAGGCTCTTCAGACCGCGTTGTACCTCCAAGTACAAGTTACTGCGGAGAATTTTTTAGAGACTTAGTGGCTCTGGTGGATGGTGGCTGACCCCTGGTCCCGGATTTTGGAGTTTTTGATCCATCTACGAGTCTAGCCAGTCAGGGGCTTTAGTTCCGCCGAACTACGGAGCCGTAGTTATATTAAACCTCGATGAAAGCCGAATAGTTCCTACACCACTGCAAGGTGAACTTACACCGAACCAACGACGGGTTGCATCCCAGTAGATCGACTGGGTTCCCGCTCTACGTCTGGGCCAAGGTTCGATTCCCACCACCTTAGTGGATCGTCTTCAGTAGATAGAGGACTTTCTGTGCTGCCGCCGTCTTTCTGGTACAATTTTTTTTAATTTAAATTTATTCTGTTCACGTAATTCCTATTGGATTCTTTTATTATATTTTCATTGTAATTGATTTTAGCAAAAATTAAAATTTTCATTATATTTGTTTTGTGTTCCTTCTCTCGAGGACACCTCTCGAGGTTACCCTTTTTAAGGTGTTGGCGCCCGCAGAATAAATTGGTGGTATTTAAAAAAATTTGCACAGGCATTGGTCTGAGTCATTTGTTTGCGTTTAGTTGGGCTACATTATACCACCAAATTATTATTCGATACACGACCTATGCTTCCGCCCTATACCCGTGAGTTACAGGCAATCAACTTATGTGCGGCACAGGGAGTAAGCCTTCATTTGAGTCACAATATATAAAAGTTAAATAATAATTAATGAATAATAAATAATTTGCAAAAAAAGTAAAAAAAATATAATATAATCCAAATAAAGCATCAAGAAAATTTTCAAAAATTTGGTCTCTTTGAAGCACTATCTATTGGTTATAGAAAAAGTATTTTAGATGAAAATTGTAAAAAAAAATTATTCGCAGCAAATTCAAAAATGACTATTTTTGCCCTAATGGTTATTGGTGAAGAGATATTTTTTTTAAAAAAAAAAACGAATTTTCGCGTCGCTTTTACCAAGTTGGCGGTGGTTCCCGAGGGGCCTCAAGGTCTAAAACTTGTATTTTTTATTAGAACCCCTAAATATATAAAAAAGAATACACGACTTTTTTTGGAATAAACTCTTATTTTTCTACCCAATGACTGACATTTTATTCAACTTTTTGTTATGGTGGAGTGAGTAAATCGGTCACTTTAATTTGTAAGGAATATGTAAGGAATGAGGATTATTTGCTGTGTGAAGATGTATGCTTAGTAAGATTATTGATAAGGGAATGAATTTAGCCAGCTGAGCCCTTATTGGTTTTATTTTCAAGTTTTTATTCACTCTTGTTATTGAAAGACTATTCAACTAAAATGAGTAATGAGCGGAAGAGAGAGCCATAATAGAAGCATTAATTGAACTATTAGCATAGTATAATAAATAAAATAATTACCTCATACGCTGTGTACCACACCATAGGATTGGGTCCTTCACATCTTAATATAAGCGTTTCTTCGTGTTCTTTCCAAATCGGTTCCATACCTTGAAGTATGCTAGGACCTCTTGAAAAAATTTTCTCATCTATTTTTTATATAAAATAAAATTTAATTAATCATAAAATATGATAATATATAATTAAAGTTATTTACCATATACTTTCAAAAATAATGTATTCTGAATCGGAATTCCTAAAAATCATAACCACTGAGTTGATATACAAATATAATTTTAACACTCGCAACCACACTGTGGGGTCCTAGAGACCCCAGTCAAATTTATTTTTATAATAAAGTTATTCTGTTTGATCTCTGGTCCACTCCCGTTCATGTAAATTCAATTTGTAACTTTATTTATCCACTACGGAAGTCATTGGTTTTAAATGCCCTCAGTACTGTTTCCATAAGCATTGAAAGTAGCACTAGGGTACGTTGGACCCCACTGTATGATTAATGTAATTATATTTTACTACGTGGTGTTCAGTTTCTTGTCAATTATACAGTATTGATGGCTAATACTATAAAAAATATGGCGTTACTGATATTAATATTGCGCATAATGATAATAGTAATTGAGACAATAATAATAATTATTATATTAATAATTTAAAAGGATAAACCCTATAAAAATAATATATATATATATATATATATATATATATATATATATATATATATATATATATTACGAAATTGGTAAAGGGGTTTTCCGACATGCCCGTTTCAGCTAAAATATTTTCAATACAGTAGCATTTCCGGTTTACCCAGAAGTTCTACTGCTTCGAAAATATTCTAGCTGAAATGAGCATGTCGGAATACATATATATATATATATATATATATATATATATATATATATATATATATATATATATATATATATATATATATTCATACAGGATGTCCCAGGACGAGCTTACGCTATATACTCGTATATACAGGATGAGTCTGGGAAGACGCCCCCTCCTTTAACTTTTTTATTGTAACAGAAAAAATTGGCTCATATAAAAGTATTATTATTTTACATATACTATTCGATGGCAGATGTAGTTATTTTTTATAAAGTCAGGTTTACGAGATACGACTATCAACTTTTATTTTTCAAATAGCAACCTATAATTATTTTAATAAAATAGAAATCGCCATTTTTTTCTCTTTTCAGCGATGTATTATCTTTTAATAATGTATTTGAAAAATTTCGAGAATAATGAGATAATTTAGAATCATATCAATTAATTCGTTCTTCGTAAATATTTAAAAATGTTTTATTTAAAATTAGTTAAATTAAGTAACAAACAAATGTATACTTTGTTGACATTAATTTAATTGTTTTACATTGTTACGTTTTGTTTATTTTCGCATAGCCACCTATAATATTTGTTTAAAAATTATTTCTAATATTTCTAAATTATCTCATTTTTCTCGAAATTTTTCAAATACATACAATGGCGGTTTTTATTTTATTAAAATAATTATAGGTTGTCATTTGAAAAATAAAAGTTGATAGTCGTATCTTGTAAACCTGACTATAAAAAATATCTACATCTGCCATCAAATAGTATATGTAAAATAATAAAACTTTTATATGAGTCATTTTTCCTATTACTTATAATAAAAAAGTTAAAGGGGGGGGGGGGCGTCTTCCCAGACTCACCCTGTATATATATATATATATATATATATATATATATATATATATATATATATGAATAAAAATAAAATTTAAGTATAATTGCACATGAAATTTGTTGAGTGGATGTGGTGGAAGTCATGTACTTATATACAGTGCCAGATTGTCGCCTTATGTTTTTCAGTTAGTTGATAAATAGTGTCTGTCACCACTTTTTCCATCCAAAATAACCGCCCATTCGCGGAGCTGTGGCACAAGATTCTGCGTCTTCTCTAGTTTTAAATTTATTGTTACAATATTTTAATCTTTTAATTTTAATCGTTGGGGATTGTACAAGTAATTAGTAACAAGCCGGGGTATAAAAAATTTTGGTATCGAAAAATTCAGATTTTTGCTCTAAAATGCCATATATGTAGGACAGACGTCTCGTTTGCATTAGTATTAAATATATATGCATTTTACTTTTACAAAACGATCCTCCCCGCTTTCGCTGCGTTGTGAATTTATTATTTGGTAAGTTTCACTCTATTCTCACGTGAGGCATTACCAGTCATATGCTCATTGTACATAATCGTTTACTATATTATATTTCATTATTTATGTAGGTATTACATTTTAAAGCCCCAAACTCAACTTCACTAGCCTCAAGTTAGTTACTCAGCGCTCCGTCAGAGTAACTGGCGCCTTTCCTCTCGTTTATTATAGTTCGAACCACCCTATCTTGAAACGAATTGGTTGGAGACCAAACCTTAGTTCGAGAACTTGTCGTGGGGGTCAAGTAAAGGTTGGTATCGACAGAGTAATTGTATCCAGGAGCAGGTTCAGTATCTTTATAAAATTGGCACTCAACACGTAGGTTAGTGTTATAAGTTGCGCGACAAACACGTAAGTACAGATATTATGTTTCGTAAACCTCTTCAAACAACAAGAACTAGTATGGTACTGCTTTGTGAAATTTATCTCTATATTCATGAGCTGACTGTTAGACTACGTTTTGGTTTCCTTCCAGCTGACAATGACATACACTTGAATGAAATACGTAATCACATCCAAGATAACGGCGAGCGTATTGAAATATCCATTGCCATTATAGAAACCTATTTTCATGTCTCAGAGCTTCTAAATGAGAAGACTAGGTTTAACAACACTTTCAAAGAGCTCTAGCTACACATCATCCTAGTTCATTTGGATCTCATATTACCACCTTTAAATTAGTAGAAGATACACGCACCAGGCTCAGATACTTCAAGCCCCTACCACTTCGACGTTACAATCTTCTAGAACTCGACTTAGCTTTCACGAGGCCTTCTTCAGCTATTCACGCTACCGAATCAAGACCAGCACCAATCACCATACCTGTACATCTAATTACTTCATGTTGGTATTTCGGAGACACTACACACCTTTCTCCGGCTTGCCTGAAACCCCAAGCATGTATTTTTTTTGGTTGCGCTTATAAAAATGTAATTCTTCTTACTTGCCTACGTTGTTCAAAAAACGGTCCTGCCGTTTCCGGTTTGTCTGCCGCTGTAAACGACAGCATTCCTTAAAAGTGGATAGAGCAGAATGAACATCTTGGTTATATGTGCTTCGCAAATTTTTCACTAACTCTAACGCCGCATTCATATTCCACCGCAAAGGCTCTGATGATTGCCCATCTATTAATGTCACTAACAACACTCATATCTCAACCTTGATTGACTTAAGAGCTAACCATAGTATTCTTGGGAAGAAAGCGGTTCCAGCTTATTTCGGCCATAACCTTACAAACTCATTCAGAACATTCACCGAAAATCTTCACTGCTGATGAAGCCATTTCAATAAGAAGAGAAACTAGGGAAATCAGTGTGCTTGTAGTCTATTTAGTTTACCATGCACTCATTTGTCTTTGAATTCACTTTTCAAAAGTATTTCATCTGGCTTTAGTTTTTTAATAATTACTGGCATTTAAAATTCTTTGATATTGCTGCCGTAAATCGCATTCGCACATTTTTATCACTTACTTCAGTCCAGCAGATTGTCTTAAAACTCCTCAGAAAACATTACTCTGAGCTAGAAGCAAAATCGTGTACAAATTTAGTGCGATCCGTTTCCGATACTGCTGGATCTTTACCTATCAAGAAACATTAGGATCGACCTGCTCTGTAGATATACTTGAATGTCGATCTTGATATAATGCTTGAACTCGAAATTGTTCGGTTCTCCAAAAGCCCATGGACCTCCCCAATCCTTTTACTTAGTTAAAAATTCATGTTGTCCAGGTTAGTATTTTCTTTGCTTTATGGTCGTATAATGAATGCAGTCACTAAAATAATTTGCACATTCTCTATCTTTTATGTCTGCGATCCTTGTTAACTTAAGGAATGCTAATTACCTGTCTGCTATTGACTTGAAAAGCGCCTTTTGATAGAGAGTCCTCGTGACAAAAGCTTTAACTCTACCTGGTCGAGGAATTTTTTGTAATTACTTGCATGCCATTTGGTCTGTGCAATGCCGCCCAGTCTCAATAAAGTCTGATGGATTCAATGGGTGAAGTGTGCATTATAGGGTTCACTTTTGAGAACACTCAGATTCCATATTAAGGACTTAAACGACGCAATTCATTTTGTATTTCTACACATCTATAACTACTCGTATTTTGCAACTTTTTAATGACTGAGACCCGCGAAAGGTGAACCCATTATTTAATGCTAGGGTATACCTTTATGATGCTAAATTCTGATAACTTCACAGTTGTTTTGCGTTGAATTTGAAGAAAGGTTTTAAGGATTTCTCTTTGTCTACTAACTATGAAGTGAAGCGGTTCACACCATTTTGCAACGAATTCATTGACTCTGAATTTTATATATATATATATATATATATATATATATATATATATATATATATATATATATATATATATATATATATATATATATATACCGGGTGGTGAATTGATTTATGCAATATAGGAAATTCAATGCAATTTTTTTCATATGGCGATATTTCGTTCCCTATTTATTTTAGATCAAAATGTTTCAAATAAAACTTGTAGATAATTGAATTCTGCATCCGAATCACTCATCACATTTTATTTTACACTTTTTGTAACGCGTAAAATTGGGATTAATACTTTTATAAAATTGCTCATTTATAGCGATAGCCATGGAATTTAAACAAATGTACAAACAAATGCAAAAAAATATCCAGTAGTTTGACAGTTCGCGCAAGTAATTACTATAAGTTTATTAATTCATTTATGGTAATTTCCGTAAATATAAATAAATATATACAACATTCAAGAAAAAATTCAGTGCATAAAATGGTTTTATGAAGGAAACTCCCAAGCTTACTTATTTAGTGCTGTATACGAGGCTGTATATCACGATCGGCCTAGACCTACAATTTCTGCAATAAACAGAATAATTAATCAGTTCTACTCAACTGGTAGTGTTTTTAAATCCTGGAAAAAGTGCTCATTGACAATAGAAAACAATGAAGTGGAGGAAAATATGAACGAAAATAAATTTAATGTATTATTGAAGGTAACAGAAAATCCAAATATAAGTACACGTCAAATTGCTACAGAATAAGGTATCCATCATTCTACAGTACAAAAAATTTAAAACATGAGAATTACAAGTCCTATAAGTATCACAACAAGAAATTTTCGAAGGTGATAAGCAAACAAGAGCAGAATTCTGTGAAGTCATGATGGAAAAATCAAATTTGGACAGAACATTTCTAAAAACCATATGTTTTACTGACGAGTCGACATTTTCTCTTAATGGTAAACCAAATGTTCAAAATTTCAGATATTGGGCTAAGAATAATCCACGACAAATGCTAAAAACACATACCCAATACCCACAAAAAGTGAATGTATGTGCAGGTATTTTAGGGACCAATATCATAGGACCTTTTTTTTATTGATGGATGTCTGAATGGCGAAAAATATTTGGATTTGCTTCAAAACCATATTGGTCCGGAAATTAATGACCAATCCGAAAATATTGAAACTATTTGGTATCAGCATGATGGTTGCCCTGCACACTCTGGAAGAAGCGTAACAACATTTGAATCAATGTTATCCTGATTCGTGGATTGGTCGTAGCGGTACAATTAATTGGCCGGCACGGTCACCAGATTTAGCGTCTAACGACTTTTTCTTATGGCCATACCTTAAAGAGAAAATTTATCAAGAAAATCATCCTAATCTAGATCCTTTAAAAAATGCCATTCGAAGAGAATGTAATAAAATAACATTTATGTCTCGCTAAAGTATTATGAATTGTTTATTGCTAGGATACGGTGTACATAAACATATCTTTAACAACCTGGACATTATATGAGAGCATAATAGTTCATTGTGCCCTCATTATAATTGATCATCGTTTATGGACTCTAAATTAGAAATAATATGAACGGTATATAGTAAAAATTATGTTCTTTTTAATTATAATTCATTACAATAGTAATAATGATTGATTACAACAATTAATATATTAATTGATTACAACAATTAATATAATAAGAAAACAGCTTTTGAAGCACAACACAGAAATCATTTTAAATTTAATTATAATACTTAAAATTGATTATGAAACGGGCCTTAAAAAGCAATTTACATACTACACATGTAAATAGTAAGTACGTCGAATTGCAGACTGCAATGTTTCGCATTGATTTTTGACGGATGATAGATCACTAATGTTTTTAGGGACTATATTTATCCACGTTTGAATTCGTTTTTGATATTATTTACCGTCACATGTGACATCCAAAACAGTACAAACTCTCTAAAATGTAATAATATTCAGAAATAAAAGAACTGAGATCTGTCATGTGAAAACGAACCTCAAAATAATACTTGCATCTTCTACAGACGAGAATGGAATAATTAGGAGAACATTTATACGTTTTGTCTTCCTCAAAGTATGCAGAAGCATTCAAAATAATTTCTTTCCACCGTTTCGATAAAATATCTTCCGAAGCATCAAATTTACCCATTCCATAATCTTCAACGATATAATAGAACGTTGATGTTTTAAAAATAAATAAATGTTGATAATAAACAAAACAGTTGAACATCCTTAGCAACGCCAAAGCTTAAGCATTAATGTAATCAAAATTATTATAAATGAAAACTTATTTCACATATTCTAGTAAGACATAAAATCCTGTATGCACCACGAGCGTTACTAGATGATAATGCCCATCAGACGATATCTATCCCTCAGGCCTGAGGCCCTCGGGCTAGATCCTCGTCGCCCTCCTGGCATTATCATTATCGTAACGCCCTTGGTACATAAAATACTATTAGACAATTAAGTAATGTAAGACGTGAATTTTATAATAGACTGTCACTGTTTAACAGTTAACGGTGATTTGTTCGAACATTTATTGTGATAATAATATAAATAAATATTTTGTTATATTATCTAAATTTTATTTCAACGGTAGTAATAATCGGATTTTGTTTAATATTCACGAAATAACTAAAATCCGTATGTTTCTATAACTGTAAATATAATTATTTCTTTCACAACATGCACAGAGTACTTTTTTATTATTATTAATATGTTATTCATCTGTTATACTACTTACTAACTTTTCTGACATTTCAAACGTCATATGTTTGTGCCTTTGTTTAAATTTCATGGCTATCGCTATAAATGAGCATTTTATAAAAATATTAATCCCAATTTTACACGTTACAAAAAGTGTAAAATAAAATGTGATGAGTGATTTGGATGCAGAATTCAATTGTCTTCAAGTTTTGCTCCAAAATAAATATGGAAGAAAACATCGCCATATGAAAAAAATTGCAATGAATACCCTATATGCATAAATCAATGCATTACCCGGTATATATATATATATATATATATATATATATATATATATATATATATATATATGTACATATATATATTGGATTTCACCTCTCCGGCACCAATCGTAGGAATTTTATCAGCAAGTATCATATTTATTTAATTTCTTCATTTTCGGCAAAATTTGTTGGTCGACACAAAGTGATGTATATAAGGACGCCTTCGCTAGTTGTACATCTTTCGCTCATTCTCGTTATTCAAAATTCTTAAGATTTCTGTTTACATTTGGCGTTTTATCAAATCTAATTTTATTAGTCAAAATTCTTAAGATTTTTGCAGTTAGTCTGCTTCTACTTTTATATATATATATATATATATATATATATATATATATATATATATATATATATATATATATATATATATATATATATATAAATCTTCTCATTTTGTGCAAGTGAAAGTCTGATTTTAGTGGGATCTATGACACCAGGCATGCCGATTCAGGTGCCTTGGATCACATGACTCGCAGGCTAGACTGGTTTACTGATTACAGAAAGCTCGCACAATTACAGAAAATCAGATGTGGAAATAGGACTTTTATGGAAGCCATTGTATTTGGACGCATCAACGTAGAAATTCGAATAAATGGAATGAGTACGAAGCGCTATTTTGAAAAGGTGTTGTAGGTTCCAGAATGCTGTCAAAGTTTGACATCTATCGGCAGAGCACTCAATGCAGGATATAAGCAAACAGCAGTTGGTCGAAGATAGTGGTTAACAGAATTCAAGCCGAAGTATGCCGTTGCCTCCATCGCAGAAAGCAGAAATGGTTTGCAATTCTGACATGAACGCTTAGCTCATCAACACAAGCGTCATGTTGCAAAATTTCTACAAGACCATGGGATAAAATTTAATGGAAGTATTGATGAAAAATGTGAAGCTTTATTGTAAACAAATTGCACCAATAATCCTACAAACGATTCCAAAAAGCAACTCAACCAGGTGATCTTATTCACGCTGGTCTGTGTGGACCGATGCAGATGACATCGATGAATGGTGCGAAATTTAGGTTTTTATTAAAGGAAGACTATTCACATTTTCGAACAGTATATTTTCTGAAACACGAAACTAAAAGAAGTTATAAGTACATATATTCTATGAGCTATGGTTTTGGTTTTAGGTTAGTTGATAAATAGTGCCTCCCACCACTCAACTTTAAGAAACAAAACACCATTCGAGTTATGGTATCGACGTAAACAACGTATTAAAAATTTGTAAATTTTTTGATCAAGAATGTTCGCTCTTGTACCAGAAGCGAAATGTCAAAAATAAAATCCGAAGGTCAGAGTAGGAATATTTACTGGATATAATGATTACGGATTCTGAATTTTCTACGAAGATTTACATCACAATAAATGTCGAGATTCATGAACAGCATGGCCCATTGTGCAATGCACATAGCAATGTTGAAGTATATTTTAAACCAACAACAGAGCAGAATGGAGATGTGTTCAGTTGCAGTGGGAACGAAGAAAAAGAAAAAAAATGAAAAATAAGAGCAAGAACACAAGAATGAAAACAAAGAGCGAAAGACTCAAGACGACGATAACATAAACAAAGAAAAGCAAGAGCAGAAGATTAAAAAGAAGAAAAACGATATTCAAATAGAAATCACCAACCACCAAAAATAATTGACTAACCTCTCTTTTTTGGCTGAAGTGCTGGATGAACCTATATTTGAAGAAACGGTAAAATCGTATGATTCTGTAAAATGGATTGAAGCCATGGAGAATGTAATGCAGTCGTTATCTAAAAATGGAACATAGTCATTAATAAATCTACCTTCTTTTGCACGTATTTTGATAAATAGATGGGTTTTGCGTATTAAAAGACACGCTGGTGACTCTATCGACAGATACAAAGTTTGATTACAAAGACAGACTGGTTGTACCACGATTTGCACAAAGACCCGGTACTGACTACGGCGATACGCCACGTTACCATCCCAACCAACATTGTTATTTATATTATACATTCAGTTTTTTACACATTTTTACAAAATGTTGTCACTTTTACTCCCGAATTTATTCATCGTTTATATTCATTATGTTAGAATTGCTATTATACATTTATACAGAGTGATCAAAACCATCTGATAGTCACGTGACCCGCATCTTTCCTCAATAATATCAAAACTAGACTTCTGGGAAGAAAACTTTGGTATGTAAGTTCATGGACGTGCGAATTTTTATTATAAATAATACGCTTCGACAATAAACTTGTGGTGTTCGTCCATTAAATCCATTTCTGGTGGTAACTTAAACCCAAAAAACTCATTAATTAAGCTATTAAAATTATTTTTGTAACTCACTTACCAAGCAAATAACGAAATACACTAATAAGAGTCTTGAAAAAGACGGTTGTCGATCGATAATTTAATTATGAAATGCATGTAATAAAAACGGTCAAAATAATCAGAGAGCGTAACGAATATTTCAACTGATATTTGACAGATTGACAGAACAATACACGCTTATGAATTGCACGCAACTGTTAATATATTTTTCCGCAGAATAAAATATTGCAAACTACTCAGGTCACGTGACTATCAGATGGTTTTAATAACGCTGTAAATCCATATAATATATTCAACCACATATACAAGTAACAAAAAATCACTTCGTTGCTGTGTAACTAAACCTGTGTAACAAAATTTAATTATATATTTTATTGTCGTATATTTTTTTAATTTTTTCATAATGCTCTTTATGTAATACAGTTTCTATATTATTTTTGTAGCACATTTTTGTTTAGCTCTTAAAAACTGTTACAATACTAAGGCCCAGTTGCATAAAACATACATTCATAAAATCACGCATTTCCCACTTAGTGGGTTAGCACAAACCCGAAAACAATAATAATAATAATAATAATAATAATAATAATAATAATAATAATAATAACAATCACAAAAATAATCACTCAATCTATCAACAGCATTTTTACTAACCGTATATCATAAAACAAATATTGCTCGCTCTTAAAATATTAAAGTGACCGATTTACGGTAGCGAAATGCTGCATCAGGACCGCAATAATAGTTACGAAACAATCATCCTTCGCTACACATTCCTGCCTAAGCACACTCCTTTCGCCTCGACCAAATTCATAATCGCATTCATACACGCTCTTCTTCTCTTTCCACTAGGAAACTTTCTGTCTTTTAGTACCGTGCTAATCGTTTGCATCCAGTTATACACTGGACGGCCACGCAATCGAACACCCTCAACTTCACCAAGATATATACGCTTCACAAGCTGTTCGCTCTTCATATTCTCCACATGACGAAACCATCTCAACTGACTCACTCCAACTCTCTCAACAACATTGTTACTAACCGTATAATTTTCATAATATATCAAATTATTTCTCACGCGATCCCGTCGTGCATATCCACATGCACCACATAAATACTTCATTTTCACGGCAGTCACTTTATCTTTATGCTTTCCCGTCTTTGCCCATCATTCGCTTCCATACATCAAAGCAGGCACTAGCACTCGATTATATACACTCAACCAAGCTTCTCTAGATACGTTTACGTTTCGAGCAAACGTACCCAGAGCTCCCAATACTTTACACCCCGCACCCGCCCTCCTTTCAATTTCTCGGTCAATTCGACCATCCATTGTCATCATGCTACCGAAATAAACAAACTAATTCACTTGCTCCAGTTTCACTCAATCCACCAACACATTGCACACAATTACCAATTTGCTCCTGTCACATACTAACACCTTGGATTTATCATCATTCAATTCCACATTCATACTTCTTCCAACTATATGTATCCTGTTTATCATTCTTCTGAGTTGCTATTCATTTTCACCTAAAGCAACTACATCATCCGCATACGCTAACGCAGGCGCAATACTTTCACTGATATGAACACTGTCCATTTCACTCAACGCTCTCCGCAACAACACATCCATATACAAGTTAAAGAACCATGGAGTCATATTACAGCCTTGTTTCACACCAAAATTTATACGAAACACATCACCCAATCCACCATCTATTCACACAGCAGCTTCACTACCCTTATATAACGCTCGAATAGCTCCCAGCCAGTTACAATTCACACTTCCTTGAGTTCATCCCACAAATATCTCGAAGTACAATATCATACGCATTTTTACTTCCTTGTACAAAGTAAAGGAAGTATTGTATTCGCGAAAAATTTCGGTTTTCAGATTTCAACGGAAATATCCATTTTGAACATCCCTGAATCCATTCTGACTAATTTCGTCGTGACGTCTGTACGTACGTACGTATCTCATATAACTCAAAAACGGTAAGCCGTAGAAAGTTGAAATTTTGTATTTAGGACTTCTATAACATCTAGTTGTGCACCTCCCTTTTTGGTCATTACATAATTTCCAGAAATGGTACTTTATTTTAAGCCTATAATAGATTTTAATGAAAAACTATATTAAAATATAATCCAAAACTTTTCAAATTTGGTATATAAGACTTTTATATCAATTGGAATAACGTAGCAGATTTTGGTTAAAACAGGCTAACCGGAGGTGATATATTACCTGAAGTTAACAGTTTTTCTTGAATAAAATGGTTTCATTTTAATTTTCGAAATAAATGCTTCAAATAAGAGTTTTAGAGAATTAAATTCTGCGTCTAGCACATGAAGTATTATTAAATTAGCCTTTTGTATAAGCGAGATATATAAATTTAAAACTTATATACTTTTTGGTTTTTGTAATGAAGCTTGCTATGAATTAGGACAAAAAAAAACAAAAAAATAAAAAATACATGTTAATGTCAAATTACGTCAAATACGTGAAATTTTATAATTGAACCTATACTTCATATTGGTCTTGCGTACAAGGAAGTCGTGTGGTGTCCACATCAGATTTTTTAAATTAAGAAAGCCACAGAACACCTTTTTCTTGTCAAGTGACTTCTCAATAATCATACGAAGAGCAAACAATTGACCGATACATGCCCTCTCAGGCAAATAACCACCCTGAACGTCACTAATTTTTGAAGAAGTTTCCCGACTACACTCAACAAAATTATCGCGTGAAAATTCGTATATTCACTCGAACTGCCTTTGTCTTTGGATAATGGGCAAATAACAGCTTTTTCCCAATCATCTGGAATCACGCAACGTTTCAAACAAAATCTAAATAAATAAATTAACCATTCATATAACTAAATAAACATCTGATTTTAATCCCATCCAAATTCGCAGTTTTACCATTCTTTACTCGCCCCAATGCATCACTTACATTACCTTTCGTCTATATCATAATCATCTTCATTAACATTTTCACTACCAGTATCGCTACAATCGTCCCTCTCAATCTCAATTCCATACAAATCTTTAAAATACTCGCACCATCTATTCTTCACATCTGATTCATCTCACAATAACTCTCCACTCGCACTTCTCACAGCTTTGACAACTCGACCACGCAGTCTCTTCACATTCAACCAAAACAGTCGTTTATTCGTACTAAAATCATTTATCAATCTTTCATTCAGCAAGTCTTCAAATCGCTTTTTACTTTCTCTTGCCACTTGCTTGACCCACTTATTCTCCCTTCTATACTCTAACAAACATTCTTCACGCAAACGCCCAGGCGAATCCTTAACATTTAAAAACTTCAAATGTGCCCACTTTTTCTCAGCAATCGCTTCTTTCACCTCACCATTAAACCATGCATTTTTTGGTCAAGAGCCTAATCTGCTTTCGCCACAAACTTTTGCACATTTGAGGAAGGAATCCTTAAATTTTATTCAAACTTCATTTATAGTCCAGGATATCTACGATATTACAACAAAAGCTTTTTTACGGAATCCTGTCCAGAAAAATATTAAAAGTTTTCGGATATCGGACCATGGGAACCTCCCGCAAATTGCTATTTACTCGACAACAATAATTGCCCGTATGAAAATTTTAGTAGAATACAAAATTTTATACAAAAAAGAATTTGTACATTCATAGTAAATTATCGATGATTAAAAAAAAATTCAACGCTTCTCTACAAATTTTCATTTGTTTATCCACCTCTCTGATTCTGTTAAAGATACGACAACGCTGTTTAAAATTTTAAATTTAGCATTAAATTCTTTTTCGTATCATGTATTATACGACTTTTGACGTTGCGCGTTTCGCGAGTTATTAACAGCTTAAACTTAGGTACAAGAAATTCCTCTAAAATTTTACATACATAACATAATCTGTAACCCTTTTTTACCTTTCGGTGTCAGGTGTCAGGGTGCCGGATGCACCGAGCCGTAGTGTTATAATTTTTTTTTGTTGCTGAGCGTTCACCTATCCGTTATATCTCTGCTGTGTATCCTGCTCGGACGTGCCAATCACAAAGCTGGTGAATTATTTCATCCAAAATTTTTATACATTTGAAAATAACCAATATTACATATTTAATACGTACTACCCAAACTTTTTAACGAAGAATTTATTTAAATTATAAACTTTACGTTGACGTAGAAATTACAATTTTCAAAAATTATCAGTTATTAATTTGCATTTTTGTAAACATAAGCTTTCTTTATAAAACATATTTTGCAAATTATAGAAATTCGATTCAGACCTCGAGATACAGAGCGATAAAGAAAGGGCCGTTTTTCGAAGAAAATCAAAAAAGTTGAATTGCGTCGGAAGTGGATGATCATGAGTAAAATATTTTTATGGTTTTATATGTTGAATTATTTGCTGAATTCAATGGTAAAATAAAAAATATAGCATTACATTTAAAATAATAAAGTTAGGGTTTACTTCCGGTTAAACCGGAACCGCTGCCGTTTTGAAAATATTTTAGTTAAAACAGGCATGTCGGAGAATCCCTAGATACCAAATTTCGTAAAATAATATTGAATGGTTTTTAAAATAACGATAGTGTAAAGGACACCTATACATACATACATACACACACACACACACACACACACACACACACACACACACACACACACATATATATATATATATATATATATATATACAGGATGTCCGTCTATAAATAAACCAGCAAATATGTCGCTTATTATTACTTTTAGCGATTTCAATTATATAACATAAATTATAGTATATTAACTCCTTTATAAAATTTTGGAAGTAGATCAATATTATTACTTCCGGTTTTGGAGAAATTGATAACAACTTTTAATCTTTAAATGGAATGCCCTATATATTTTTTTCAAATTGGAAAAGTACGTGAAATTTGCTATCCAAAAACAATCGTATGTTGTATTATTAAAAAATAGAATGGCGAATGATTAATTTATTATACTTCCGTTAAATTTAGGAGACTTTGCATTTCATTTATTTTATATTACACCTTTCAAATATATCATCATCATCAATTACACAATTACTTTAATATGATAATTAATTATTATATCAGTAATTTCATGTCATTAGACAAGTCTTATTAAAAAAAATTATTGCAATGCCTCCTACATTTAATAAAAAAAATATTTTAATCATTCACCATTTTAGTTTTTAATAATATAACATATGATTGCTTTTATACAGCTGGATAACAATTTTCACGTACTTTTCAAATTTGAAAAAATATATTATAGGGTGTTGTATTTGAAAATTAAAAGTTGCTATCAATTTCTCTAAAATCGGAAGTAATAATATTGGTCTACTTCCGAAATTTTATAAAGGAGTTGACATACTAAAATTTGTTATATAGTTGAAATCGCTAATAGTAATAACAAGCGAGATATTTGTTGGTTTATTTATAGACGGACAGCCTGTATATATATATATATATATATATATATATATATATATATATATATAAAATTGTTAGTTCGCCCAAAAAAGCGCTGGTTGTTTTAAAGGAAACACCCTATATATATATATATATATATATATATATATATATATATATATATATATATATATATATATATATATATATATATATCATCACGGCTTATTACCCATTGCTGGGTTTGCCAATCTGCTTGTATACAGATATCGGTAATGATGAAATATTTGCACCGTGCGGGCGCTTACCAGCCGTCACCTCACGGGCACTCAATTCTGGCGTGGAGAGTGCACCACCACACAGAGGTCAATTTTGTGCCATTTATATATATATATATATATATATATATATATATAGGGTGTATATGGGCTTATAGTACTGACCAAATTTAGTAAAAAAAAAGCTTAATCAACATGGGCCTCATCTTCAATAGTGTCCGATGTATAAGGCAGTGAAATATGAGTTTTTACCTTGTTTACCGCTGCTATCTCGAAAACTATACGCGCTACGATTTTGACTTATTGTTTACCATTCAGTAGTCATCTTAGATATGCTTTTGTTTCTCAAAAAAATTTAATAATTGTACTAAGTTAAATGTTGTGGCGACCTTGGCCAATATATAATTTTCAAATAACTTCGTAACTATTAGAAATTGAGAAAGGTATTTTATATAAAATTTTATTATTTTATTATATTCTATTTTGTTCGATCACTATCTTTGTCTGTTTTTCTTCGATTATTCGATATTATATATCCTTAAATTTTGTTACACGGGTTTAGTTACATTCTGTATATATACAGGTATCCCAAGACGAGCTTACGCTATCGTTATTTTAAAAACTATTCATTATTATTTTACGACATTTGGTTTCCGACAAGCCCGTTTCAAGTAGCATTACTGGTTTAACCGGAAGTAGACCCTAACTTCCTTATTTTAAATTGAATGCTACTTTTACTTCCTTGTACAAAGTAAAGGAAGTATTGTATTTAGGACCTCTATAACATCTAGTTGTGCACCTCCCTTTTTGGTTATTACATAATTTCCTGAAATGGTACTTTATTTGAAGCCTATAATAGATTTTAATGAAAAACTATATTAAAATATAATCCAAAACTTTTCAAATATAATATATAAGACTTTTATATCAATTGAAAAAACATAGCAGATTTTAGTTAAAACAGGCTAACCGGAAGTGATATATTACCTGAAGTTGTTAACAGTTTCTCTTGAATAAAATGGTTTCATTTTGATTTTAGAAATGAATGTTTCAAACAAGAGTTTTAGAGAATTAAATTCTGCGCCTAGCACATCAAGTATTATTAAATTAGCCCTTTGTATAAGTGAGATATGTAAATTTAAAACTTATATACTTTCTGGTTTTTGTAATGAAGCTTGCTATGGATTAGGACAAAAAATAAAAATAAATGTTAATGTCAAATTACGTCAAATACGTGCAATTTTATAATTGAGTCTATACTTCATATTAGTCTTGCGTACAAGGAAGTCGTGTGGTGTCCACATCAGATTTTTTTATTTTACCGTTGAATTTAGCAGAAAACTTTATATATACATACATAAAAAACTACTCATGCTCAACCACTTCCGGCATAATTTAACATTTTTGATTTTATCTCTAAAAACGGCCACTTTTTTATCACTCTATATCTCGAGAACGGAATCAAATTTCTATAATCTGTAAAAATAGCTTTATAAAGAAAGCTTTTGTTTACAATAATACAAACTAATAATCGACTATTTTTGAAAATTGTAATTTCTACGTCAACGTAAAATTGAAAACCAAAAAATTCAAAAAACTCATTTATTAAATGGAACACTCCATTTTTTATTATTTAAATATACTCTTCATTAGAAAATAGGGGTAGTCTGTGTACCATGTTCTATGTTGAAAGTTGATACATTTTTTGTAAAATTTAAAATATGTAAATTGCATGTGTTAATATTTGTTCATTAAGTCTAACTTAGTTGTCTATGAACATTTTGTTTTAGCTTCATGTTATATTTTCTATTTCTGTTTACTTCGTATGTTGCATCTATGATAGTAATTCTTAAAAATTAACTAATGTCAGAAATAATAAATAGGTACTAAACATAATTTTCTTCTTTTTCCACCATGGCCCACTTAAAGTTAATAACTAATGTAAATAAATGCAATTTACATATTTTCGATTTTACTAAAAATCAACTTTCAACATAGGACATGCTACACAAAGTACCCCTATTTTTCAACGAAGAATTTATTTAAATAATAAAAAATGGAGTGTCTTATTAAAAAAAACCGAAGACAAATTACGCCCGAAGTGGCTGATCATGACTAAAATATTTTAATTGTTTCGTATGTAAAATTTTCCGCTGAATTCAACGGTAAAATAAAAAAATATAGTATTCTATTTAAAATAAGAAAGCTAGGCCTGGTAAGCGCCCGCACGGTGCAAATATATCATCTTTACCGATATCTGTGTACAAAGCAGATTGGCATACCCAGCAATGGGTAATACGCCGTGATGATATAATATATAATAGGGTTAAACCGGAAGTGCTGTTTTGAAAATATTTTAGCTGAAACGGACATGTCGGAAAACCCTTGGTTACCAAATTTCGTAAAATAATATTGAATATATATATATATATATATATATATATATATATATATATATATATATAATATCCAATGCAACCTTTTCAAAGCTGGATGCATAAGTGCGCGCAGTCAACGAGCAGAACTGCTGTACAGTTAAATAAAAAAAACTACTGTCCAGCTGCATAGCAGATGCATCTATGTAATAAAAAACGACTATCTGCAAGTTAATATTGCAGGGATACATATCTGCGGAATAAAAAAACGCGCTATATTTATAATAGTTTTAATTCTCGTGGCATCAAAAGAAGTATATTATTGATGATTTAAAAAAAATTGTCATCGTTTCCCTACAAATTTTTTTTTATCCACCACTCTGATTCTGTTAAAGATAGGATAACGCGTTTTAAAATTTTAAATTTAGAATGAAATTCTTTTTCATATCATGTATTATACGACTTTTGACGTTGCGCGTTTCGCGAGTTACTAACAGCTTAAACTTAGGTATATGAAATTCCTCTAAAATTTTACATACATAACATAATCTGTAACCCTTTTTTACATTTCGGTGTCAGGGTACCGGGTGCACCGAGCCGTAGAGATATAATTTTTTTGTTGCTGAGCGTTCACCCTTCCATCATATCTCTGCTGTGTAGCCTGCTCCGACATACCGAACACAAAGCTGTCGCAATTTTTTCATTCAAAATTTTTATACAATTAAAGATAACCAATATTACATATTTAGTATGTACTACCCCTTTTTTTAACGAAGAATTCATTTAAATAATAAAAATAGGGTGTTCCATTTGCAAAAATAATATTATGTTGGACAACGCATCAGAAGGCGAATTAACCCAAATGTGACAGTACGAAGACTCGAAGTTGCTCTGGTAGAGAAATGACAACAGATTCCACAAGGAAGAATACGAAGACTTAACCGCAGAATGCCACACAGTTACTAAGCAGTATTTGATAATAACTGGTGTAATACACGATATTAGAGGTTTAATTAACTCTCTGAATGAGATAAAAGTATGAAAAATTAAGTAAATGTGTAATTTTTTCATTTCATTTTTTGTAGTATGCACTCTGGGCAATCCAGTTCAGTATGTATTGATACATAAGTATTTGAATTTAATAAAATTATTAAAATAATGGTAACTGTAAATAAAATTTCATTTCAGTCCTGCATTTAGGAGAAATGTTATGGACAAAAAAATAAACTCCTTAATTGTTTTGAGCAGTGTACAATAAAACTATTTTCACAGTTATTCGTTTTATTTGATTATTGGGTAATAATACCGTCGATTTTTGCATAATACTCTTCATCTAATACAGTTTCTATATTATTTTTATCGCACATTTTTGTTTAGTTCTTGAAAACTGTTACAAGACTAAGGTCCAGTTGCATAAAACATACATTCATAAAATCACGCAGGGCAGTCACTTTCTTACTTACCCGTCTATGCCCAACATTCGCTTCCATACATCAAAGCAGGCACTAGCACTCTATTAGATAAACTTAACCGAGCTTCTCTAGATACGTTTACGTTTCGAGCAAACGTACCCAGAGCACCTAATACTTTACACCCTCCTTTTAATTTCTCGATCAATTAGACCACCCATTGACATCATGCTACCCAAATATACAAACTGATTCACTTGCTCCAGTTTTACTCCATCCACCAACACATTGCACTCACTCACCTATTTACTCATTTCAAATACTAACACCTTGGATTTATCATCATTCAATTCCAGATTCATACTTCTTCCAACTACATGTATTCTGTCCTATCATTCTTCTGAGTTGCTCTTCATTTTCACCTAAAACAACTACATCATCCGCATACGCTAACGCAGGCACAATACTTTCACTAATACGAACACCATCCATTTCATTCAACGCTCAAGTTAAACAACCACCGAGTCATACCACAGCCCTGTTTCACACCAAAATTTATACGAACCAATCACTTAACCTACCGTCTATTCTCACAGCAGCTTCCCCACCCTTATACAACGCTCGAATCGCTCCCAGTCGGTTTCCATTTACACCGTACTCCTTGAGTACATCCCACAAAGTATCTCGAAAAACACTATCATACGTCTTTTTTAAATCAAGAAAGCCACAGAACACCTTGTTCTTGTCAAGTGACTTCTCAACAAACATACGAAGAGCAAACAATTGACCGATACATGCCCTCTCAGGCAAATAACCACCCTGAACGTCACTAATTTTTGAAGAAGTTTCCCGACTACACTCAACAAAATTATCGCGCGAAAATTCGTACATGTCCTCGAACTGCCCTTGCCTTTGAATAATGGGCAAATAATAGCTTTTTTCCAATCATCTGGAACCACGCAACATTTCAAACTAAATCTAAATAAATAAATTAACCATTCATATAATTTCTCACCTCCATACTGCAACATTTAATTTTTAATCTCATCCAAATCCGCAGCCTTACCATTTCTTACATGCCCCAATGCATCACTTACATTACTTTCATTTATATCATAATCATCTTCATTATCATTTTCACTACCAGTATCGCTACAATCGTCCTTTCTCAATCTCACTTCCATACAAACCTTTAAAATACTCGCACCATCTATTTCTCACATCTGATTCACCCCACAATAACTCTCGACTCGCACTTCTCACAGCTTTGACAACTCGACCACGCAGTCTCTTCACATTCAACCAAAACAGTCGTTTATTCGTACTAAAATCATTTGTCAATCTTTCATTCAGCAAGTCTTCAAATCGTTTTTTATTTACTCTCACCACTTGCTTCACCCATTTATTCTTCCTTCTATACTCTAACAAACATTCTTCACGCAAACGCCCAGATCATTCGACCATGCATTTTTCGGTCAAGAGCCTAGTCTGCTTTCACCAAACTTCTTTTCCGCATTTGAAGAGGGAATCCTTAAATTTTATCCAAACTTCATTTATATATGAAGGAAATTTAAATTGGCCAAAAAATATACAATATTACCTACTTGATCTAACAGGTTTTACTATGGGTACGTTTTTTATTGTCAACAGAAAACTGCGATGTATCGTTGTTCTGCTTTGTATAACGTCACAACTGCTGTTAACTGCTTGCAGTTCTGCGTGGAATAAACAAACAGTACCCTGCGGCAGCAACAACAAGGTTATGATATCTGTCATAAGCCAATTCATCAGACACTATTAAAAGCTATTCAAAATGTTTACTATTGCTGGAACTGCTACTAAAGTAGTTATTGAAGATAAATACCTTTGGTTATGTTGATTTTTGTTTCGCGATAACTTTCAAATTTTGTTTGCACATGCGTACATCCAATGCAACCTTTTCAAAGCTGGATGCATAACTGCGCGCAGTCAACGAGCAGAACTGCTGTACAGTTAAATAAAAAAACTACTGTCCAGCTGCATAGCAGATGCATCTATGTAATAAAAAAACGACTATCTGCAAGTTAATATTGCAGGGATACATATCTGCGGAATAAAAAAACGCGCTATATTTATAATAGTTTTAATTCTCGTGGCATCAAAAGAAGTATATTATTGATGATTTAAAAAAAATTGTCATCGTTTCCCTACAAATTTTTTTTATCCACCACTTTGATTCTGTTAAAGATAGGATAACGCGTTTTAAATTTTTATATTTAGAATGAAATTCTTTTTCATATCATGTATTATACGACTTTTGACGTTGCGCGTTTCGCGAGTTACTAACAGCTTAAACTTAGGTATATGAAATTCCTCTAAAATTTTACATACATAACATAATCTGTAACCCTTTTTTACATTTCGCTGTCAGGGTACCGGGTGCACCGAGCCGTAGAGATATAATTTTTTTGTTGCTGAGCGTTCACCCATCCCTCATATCTCTGCTGTGTAGCCTGCTCCGACATACCGATCAGAAGCTGTCGCAATTTTTTCATTCAAAATTTTTATACAATTAAAGATAACCAATATTACATATTTAGTATGCACTATACCTTTTTTTTAACGAAGAATTCATTTAAATAATAAAAATGGGGTGTTCCATTTGCAACAATTGAGTTTTTTGAATTTTTTAAACTTCAACTTTATGTTGACGTAGAAATTACATTTTTCAAATAATATATATATATATATAATGTCCCAGGACGAACTTACGCTATAGTTATTTTAAAAACCATTCAATATTATTTTACGAAATTTAATATCAGGGATACTCCAACATGCCTGTTTTAACTGAAATATTTTTAAAACGGTAGCGCTTCCGGTTTAACCGGAAGTAGACCCTAACTTTATTATTTTAAATGGAATGCTATATTTTTTATTTTACCATTAAATTAGGCAGATAAATCTAAATATGCAACCATAAAAATATTTTACTCATGATCAACCGCTTCCGGTGTAATTCAACTTTTTTGATTTTTCTTGAAAAACGGCCCTATCTTCATCGCTCTGTATCTCGAGAACGGAATCGAATTTCTATAATTTGTAAAATATGTTTTATAAACAAAGCTTTATTTTACAAAACTGCAAATTAATAATTGAAAATTTTTGAAAAATGTAATTTCTACGTCAACATAAAGTTGAAGTTTAAAAAATTCAAAAAACTCAATTTTTGCAAATGGAACACCCTATTTTTATTATTTAAATGAATTCTTCGTTAAAAAAAGGGGTAGTACATACTAAATATATAATATTGGTTATCTTTAATTGTATAAAAATTTTGAATGAAAAAATTGCGACAGCTTCTGATCGGTATGTCGGAGCAGGCTACACAGCAGAGATATGAGGGATGGGTGAACGCTCAGCAACAAAAAAATTATATCTCTACGGCTCGGTGCACCCGGTACCCTGACAGCGAAATGTAAAAAAGGGTTACAGATTATGTTATGTATGTAAAATTTTAGAGGAATTTCATATACCTAAGTTTAAGCTGTTAGTAACTCGCGAAACGCGCAACGTCAAAAGTCGTATAATACATGATATGAAAAAGAATTTCATTCTAAATATAAAAATTTAAAACGCGTTATCCTATCTTTAACAGAATCAGAGTGGTGGATAAAAAAAAATTTGTAGGGAAACGATGACAATTTTTTTGAAATCATCAATAATATACTTCTTTTGATGCCACGAGAATTAAAACTGTTATAAATATAGCGCGTTTTTTTATTCCGCAGATATGTATCCCTGCAATATTAACTTGCAGATAGTCGTTTTTTTATTACATAGATGCATCTGCTATGCAGCTGGACAGTAGTTTTTTTATTTAACTGTACAGCAGTTCTGCTCGTTGACTGCGCGCAGTTATGCATCCAGCTTTGAAAAGGTTGCATTGGATGTACGCATGTGCAAACAAAATTTGAAAGTTATCGCGAAACAAAAATCAACATAACCAAAGGTATTTATCTTCAATAACTACTTTAGTAGCAGTTCCAGCAATAGTAAACATTTTGAATAGCTTTTAATAGTGTCTGATGAATTGGCTTATGACAGATATCATAACCTTGTTGTTGCTGCCGCAGGGTACTGTTTGTTTATTCCACGCAGAACTGCAAGCAGTTAACAGCAGTTGTGACGTTATACAAAGCAGAACAACGATACATCGCAGTTTTCTGTTGACAATAAAAAACGTACCCATAGTAAAACCTGTTAGATCAAGTAGGTAATATTGTATATTTTTTGGCCAATTTAAATTTCCTTCATATATAAATGAAGTTTGGATAAAATTTAAGGATTCCCTCTTCAAATGCGGAAAAGAAGTTTGGTGAAAGCAGACTAGGCTCTTGACCGAAAAATGCATGGTCGAATGATCTGGGCGTTTGCGTGAAGAATGTTTGTTAGAGTATAGAAGGAAGAATAAATGGGTGAAGCAAGTGGTGAGAGTAAGTAAAAAACGATTTGAAGACTTGCTGAATGAAAGATTGACAAATGATTTTAGTACGAATAAACGACTGTTTTGGTTGAATGTGAAGAGACTGCGTGGTCGAGTTGTCAAAGCTGTGAGAAGTGCGAGTCGAGAGTTATTGTGGGGTGAATCAGATGTGAGAAATAGATGGTGCGAGTATTTTAAAGGTTTGTATGGAAGTGAGATTGAGAGGGACGATTGTAGCGATACTGGTAGTGAAAATGATAATGAAGATGATTATGATATAAATGAAAGTAATGTAAGTGATGCATTGGGGCATGTAAGAAATGGTAAGGCTGCGGATTTGGATGAGATTAAAAATTAAATGTTGCAGTATGGAGGTGAGAAATTATATGAATGGTTAATTTATTTATTTAGATTTAGTTTGAAATGTTGCGTGGTTCCAGATGATTGGAAAAAAGCTATTATTTGCCCATTATTCAAAGGCAAGGGCAGTTCGAGGACATGTACGAATTTTCGCGCGATAATTTTGTTGAGTGTAGTCGGGAAACTTCTTCAAAAATTAGTGACGTTCAGGGTGGTTATTTGCCTGAGAGGGCATGTATCGGTCAATTTTTTGCTCTTCGTATGATTGTTGAGAAGTCACTTGACAAGAACAAGGTGTTCTGTGGCTTTCTTGATTTAAAAAAGACGTATGATAGTGTTTTTCGAGATACTTTGTGGGATGTACTCAAGGAGTACGGTGTAAATGGAAACCGACTGGGAGCGATTCGAGCGTTGTATAAGGGTGGGGAAGCTGCTGTGAGAATAGACGGTAGGTTAAGTGATTGGTTCGTATAAATTTTGGTGTGAAACAGGGCTGTGGTATGACTCGGTGGTTGTTTAACTTGAGCGTTGAATGAAATGGATGGTGTTCGTATTAGTGAAAGTATTGTGCCTGCGTTAGCGTATGCGGATGATGTAGTTGTTTTAGGTGAAAATGAAGAGCAACTCAGAAGAATGATAGGACAGAATACATGTAGTTGGAAGAAGTATGAATCTGGAATTGAATGATGATAAATCCAAGGTGTTAGTATTTGAAATGAGTAAATAGGTGAGTGAGTGCAATGTGTTGGTGGATGGAGTAAAACTGGAGCAAGTGAATCAGTTTGTATATTTGGGTAGCATGATGTCAATGGGTGGTCTAATTGATCGAGAAATTAAAAGGAGGGTGTAAAGTATTAGGTGCTCTGGGTACGTTTGCTCGAAACGTAAACGTATCTAGAGAAGCTCGGTTAAGTTTATCTAATAGAGTGCTAGTGCCTGCTTTGATGTATGGAAGCGAATGTTGGGCATAGACGGGTAAGTAAGAAAGTGACTGCCCTGCGTGATTTTATGAATGTATGTTTTATGCAACTGGACCTTAGTCTTGTAACAGTTTTCAAGAACTAAACAAAAATGTGCGATAAAAATAATATAGAAACTGTATTAGATGAAGAGTATTATGCAAAAATCGACGGTATTATTACCCAATAATCAAATAAAACGAATAACTGTGAAAATAGTTTTATTGTACACTGCTCAAAACAATTAAGGAGTTTATTTTTTTGTCCATAACATTTCTCCTAAATGCAGGACTGAAATGAAATTTTATTTACAGTTACCATTATTTTAATAATTTTATTAAATTCAAATACTTATGTATCAATACATACTGAACTGGATTGCCCAGAGTGCATACTACAAAAAATGAAATGAAAAAATTACACATTTACTTAATTTTTCATACTTTTATCTCATTCAGAGAGTTAATTAAACCTCTAATATCGTGTATTACACCAGTTATTATCAAATACTGCTTAGTAACTGTGTGGCATTCTGCGGTTAAGTCTTCGTATTCTTCCTTGTGGAATCTGTTGTCATTTCTCTACCAGAGCAACTTCGAGTCTTCGTACTGTCACATTTGGGTTAATTCGCCTTCTGATGCGTTGTCCAACATAATATTATTGGTGCTCAATAGCACTGAATTCTGGACTACATGCTGACCATTGCAACTTTTCAATATTATTGTCTCAAATGTATTGTGTGACTAGTCTATCTTTTTTCACTTCTATTTGTCGCTACAAGAACAGGGCGTTGAACATGAAGAATTAGCATGTCATTTACCCAGTGCCATGCAGCCAAAATGCCGTACCGTATAATGAAAATTGTGTTGGATGTAACGGTCATTTCTTCTTCTCCAAACTCTAACTACAACTTGCGAGTGTAAATTCAATTTCGATCACCAGTAAAGAGTTTGCCTCTGATGTCTCAGTTGCCACCCTTGATGTAACTATGCAAAACAGAATTCGAGCTCTTTTAAGGATCCTAGTTAAAGAAGGTACTTTTAAAGAAAACGTGGAAACAAAATGTTCCTCACGAAGTCTACTTTGTACACTCTGATCAGAAATCCTGTTGCCAACTGTACAAGAGAGCTCATTTTGTAGCTCTAGAGCTGAAACGTAAAGCTTACATAA